>JAPPVO010000029.1:167177233-167608731 GCA_030407325.1 Camellia japonica
GTATGCAAAAAGACTTTTCATAACACATTCACATTCGGAACAAAAGCAGTATGTATATACATCATATACAGGCATTCAGGTTAGGGACCAAATCCCTACCATAACAGTACAGTACAAGTCTATACATTATTACAAAACAGAGACAGAAGGGTGAACTGAGACACCCCAAACGAGCCTAAGCTTGAACACACTTGGAACCTCGCAGTAAGGCACGTTGGTTGGCTTGACAAAAAGGGAGTTAACCCGACGCTCCTAGCTCCGATCCGGTGCCTAGATACCTACATATATATATAAACAGTGAGCTAAAGCCCAGTGAATAACAGTTGTATAAAGAGGTTAAGAATGAATGTCCTTTCAGTATTTAAAACAGTCATTTACAACAGTATATCAGTCATTCAGTTTGTGGCTCATATTTCATGCCATAACAGTCATTTAGAAACCAAAGCAGTTATATGTGGTACATCCAATAGCAAACAGTACAGTAGGTCTTAACAGACCAAACAGTCAGTTGATGGCCATCATATCAGTAAACAGTAGTGGTTCCAAACATGGGAACCGACAAAAATCTCTGTGACAGTAGCAGTAACAGTACAGTAATAGTAAATTGCTATGGATGCCACGAATACAGTTTACAAATAGGACAAACATTCATTCATAACAATAACGTTTCAGTAAACAGAACAGTTTGATCATTCAGAAAATATTCATAATTGAACATATCTTTACAACATTGTTACTCACAGAGCACTGGGCTATAAGCGGCTAATGAGTGTCATCGGACGCCAACCCTACACAGTTACAGAATGAACACACACTAAGTTACACACTTGGGAATCAATGACTTAGTCCCTAACTTGTCTCGGTGTGGTTCTACATCAATATCCTCATTAAGATGCCTTAAACTAGGCCTAGGAATGCCTAGGATGAAATAAGGATGCAAAGATGTACTTTAAAACACTTTTCAGAATTTTCAGAAAACTGGGGTCTCGCTCGAGCGTGGCTTTCTACGCTCGAGCGGACATGCAGACAAAGGATCTACGCTCGACCATAACTTCCTTCGCTCGAGCGGACTGTAAACTCAAGCAAAAGTACTGGATGCATGCAATTCACGCTTGATGGGCGCTCGACCTCCGCTCGAGCGTGAGACACAAGTCCTCGCTCGAGCGTGTATTCCCTCGCTCGAGCGGACTGTAAACTTACGAAAAGTACTGGATACACGCATTTCACGCTCGAGCGTTACTTTCCCCGCTCGAGCGAGATGCATGTACTTAGAGTGTACGCTCAAGCGTGAAGTTCCCCGCTCGAGCGTGGATCCAAAATATGGAATTTCCAGATTTGTCTCCAAGCACAAAACTCAATCTTTAAAGCTTCAAATTCGATCCTTTTGGGCTAATTTTTTGGAAAACACCTTAAAACCCATAATATGACATGTTTCAAAGATCAATTTACAAAACCAAAGCCCAAAGGTAGTTCCAATAAAACACAATTTCAACAATAACTTCAAGAACATGATGAACATATGACATGCATGTTTTCATCTGAATTCAAAACTTCCAATACGTAATCAAATGAGTCAAAACTTCCAAAAACATGATGAATTCATGAACTTTAATCAAGATATGGACATGCATGTAGCAATTTCCATGAAAACAACCTCAAAATGCTAGAACATGTACATGCATACATGATTTAAGCTTCAATTCAACATTTTGAACCAATTCTAGACTCTAATCACCAAACTTCCATAAAACATGTAAGATACAACTTAAATACAAGTTCAAGAAGATGATTCTCCTACCTTAGGTCCCCAATTTCAAGAATGGAAGCTCAATTTGTGCAATTATCCTCCAAATCTTCTAATTCTCCAAGCCAATTTGATGAACTCAAGTCTTTCTTCCTACTCTCCCTTTCTCAATCGGTTTTGGTCTCAAGAATGAACAAAATGATGCAACACATAAGCTCTAACAAGACTTAACAAAGTGGCCCACTTCTATGGCATTTTGGTAAATAAGCCAACTAATGTAATTTACCATTATTTAATTATAACAACCCTCACCACTGTTTACCGATTAACCACTGATTACTGCTAAACTGAGACTGATTATGATAAGTAATTGAATCGACTGAAATACCGAACTGACTGATTGAATGTACTAGTTTAAATGCATGTCTATCTATTTGACTGTTTAATTATCTGTTCATGTTTTATGTTAAACTGCAAATTGAAGGCCTTATCGGCGACCGAATCTGAAACTGATTAGTGATATGTGTTTATTATAATTTATGTGATTTCATGGCATAATTAATTGAAAATTGATTTGGTATGATTAAATTAGATTAGAATAAGCTAAATTGCATTGTTGGCTTAAATTACCATTTTGCCACTCTAGTGGCCCACTACCTAGACATATGTGAGCCTTAGTACACTCAAACAAAACATTTCATCAGCCTATTTTCTTGAGAACAACCGACTAGAGAAAGTGAGGTTTGAGAGAAGATTGTTCATCTAGAGGATTGGTTTGAAAGACTTGAAGAAATTGTAGGAGATTTGCCAAATTGAACTTCTACACTTGTTGTTGAAGATCTAAGTAAGGATTTCAACCCTCTTTGATGTATTTGTGTATTGTTTTTGCATGGTTCATGGTCCATTTGAGGGTAGACTCTAGATTTGGTGCCAAATTGTTGAATTAGAGCATAGATTATGCATGCATGTATATAATTGGAAGTTTTGGGGTTGTAATTCATAAATTCCTCACATGCATGTTCATATTAGAGTTCTAGTCCATGTTGTCATCATGTTTGTGAAAGAATGGGCTCATTAGAGCAAGAGTTTGAAGCTTTGAATTAGTTAAATTCATGCATGTTTGCATGTTCTTCATGTTCATGAAAATTGGTTTGAATTTGGATTTATTTGAACTACCTTTGGGCCTTAATTTTACAAATTGAGCTTTAAATCATGTCATACTATGTATTTGCAAGTGTTTTCCAGGAAATGGGCCCAAAGGAATCGAATTTGATTCATTTGAAGTTGATTTTGAGCTTGGGGTTCAAATCTGGGAATTCCAGATTTTGAACTCACGCTCGAGCGGGGTTACTGGCGCTCGAGCGTGGAATTCGTGCTCCCAGCACTTTGCACTGTTTTGAAGTCCGCTCGAGCGTGGTAATTGGCGCTCGAGCGGGACCTTGTGTCTCACGCTCGAGCGGCTATCGAGCGCCCATCGACCGTGATTTTCACACATCCAGTACTTTTGGCATGTTTTACAGTCCGCTCGAGCGGAGTAACTCGCGCTCGAGCGGAGTATTTTGTTTGCCTTTACGCTCGAGCGGGGTAACCTGAGCTCGAGCAGATACCCTGTTTTCTAAAAATTCTGAAAAAATGTTTTAAAGTGTATCTTTGCATCCTCATTCCATCCTAGGCATTCTTAGGCCTAGTTTAAGGCATCTTAATGAGGATATAGATGTAGAACCACACCGAGTCTAAGTAGGGACTAAGTCTTTGATTCCCGAATGTGAACTTAGTGTGTGTTCATCCTGTAAACTGTGTAGGGTTGGCATCTAGAGACGCGCTCTAGCTTAACTGTAGCCCAGAACTCTGTGAGTAACAATTGTGTAAAGATATGTTCAAATGTGACTATTTAAACTGTACTGTTTCTGAACTGATACTGTTTACTGATTGAATGTTTGTCCTCTATTCTGAACTGTATTGTGGCATCCATAGCAACTATTGTTTACTGTTACTGTTACTGTTACTGTTACAGAGATCTCTATCAGTTCCTATCTTGGAACTTCTGTTTACTGTTATGATGGCCATCATTGACTGTTCGGTCTTTTAAGACCTACTGTTACTGTACTGCTATGCTAATGGATGTACCACATATGACTGTTATGACTGAATGACTGATATACTGAATCAATTGACTGTTTTCAATACTGAAAGGACATTTATTCTTAACCTCTTTACGCATTATGTTATTCACTGGGCTTTAGCTCACTGCTCATATATATATATGTAGGTGTTCAGGCACCGGACCGTTGCTAGAAGCGTCGAGGTAGCTCCAGTTTTGTCAAGCCAACCACTGTGCCTCACTGCGAGGTTCCGAGCCTGCCAAGCTATGGCTTAGGGGTGTTTTAGTTTTCCCCCGTCTGTTTCTGTATCTATTTTGTAACTGTTACTGTACTGTTTCAATAGGGATTAGGTCCATGTTTTGAATGATTGTAAATGTTGTACATACTGTTTTGCACTGATTGTATCTATGTATGAAAAGTCTTTTTACATACAGACTGTCACAACTCATTGGACATTGTTTATTTACTGTTTTGGCTTCCGCCAGCCCTTGTACTCTGTTTTACTGTTCTACTGTTAAGCAGGCCTTCGGTAATCACGGATTACTGGCCGGTTATGGTGCTAAACCCATATGGGCGGGTTTGGGTCATGACATTAATCTAATTTAATCATTCTAAATCACATTTCAATCAAATCTACCATAAAATCATATAAATTCTAATTAGCATAAAACATTAATCGATTTCAGATTCGGCCGCCGATAAGGCCGTCAATTTACAGTTCAAACTTAAAACATGAACAGATCAATTAACAGTCAAACAGATAGAAATGCGTTTAAACTAATACACTCAATCAATCAATTCAGAATGTCAGTCAAATCAGTTACTTAATCATGTTCAGTCACAGTTTAGCAATAATCAGTGGTATTATCAGTAAACAGTGGTGAGGGTTGTCACAGTGACATAAGAAAATAAATGTATTTACACGTCGAGACTCATGTGCATTTGAGTTAGTTCAGTCTGGACATGATAGCCACTCACTTATGGGCACCCAGATCCCTACACAGGATTCTGTCAAAGTACATAAAAAAATGGCCTACCAAAGAGAAGGTACATGTAATCATTTTTTACTTACATTTTTGTTGATAATAAATTACGTGTTTTGTTGTTCATGTGTTGATGCCTTCCCTGTTGAATAGGTATATCAGACTCGTACAACTACGACTTATTCATATGTTAATGCCCTCCCAGTTGGATTGAAGCCGTACATACGTCTTATCAAGGATGTAGATGTCGATGGCAATTGTGGGTTTAGGGCCATTGCTAGCTTGATGGGGCTTACAGAGGCTGAATGGGGTCAAGTCAGGCGTGATCTCCTATAGGAATTGCACACACATATAGACCATAACACTCATCTATATGGTTCACATGACAGGATTGAAGAGCTGACCAATATTCTATCATACTTTGAGCCCAATCCAGGGTATCACCGTTGGATGACTATGCTTGACATGGGTCATCTTATTGCATTTTGTTATAATGTGGTATTGTACCACTTATCTGCACAAGAATGCCTTACATTTCTCCCCCTACGATCAGTGCCAATATCACAAGTTCAACGGCGTGAGATTGTTATTAGGTTTGTTAATGGGAATCATTTTGTCCAAGTATAGCATTATGATTTGTGTAATATATATTTATCATTTTGTACTGCATCGTTCTTATACTTAAAGCTTTGTCAATGTAGGTGTTCATGTTACCGGGTCATCCAGTTCCACCGATAGCTACCAATTGGTGCAAGTTTCATCATTCTTATGCGGCTAGATGGGGTACTACATATAGTCGCTGAATTGAACATTTTAAAGAAGTTGTTCATTTAAGGGTAGCTACTAGAGAGATATTTAATTGTATTAACCTTGATGAGTAATGATGTATGTGAGTTGAGTTAAGTTGTAGTTATGCAATTCAAATAGTTACCGATATATTTTTTTAATGATTAACAATTAAATAGTTGAGTTGGATTAAGCTTTGAGTTAATTTAATGCACATTGTACTACTTGTTCATTGCGGTGTATCAAACGTAATGGCATAATACTTCCTGTTCATTACCAAAAATACAAACCATGAATACTTGTTTACTACAAAATATTGGTAGAGTAATTCTTGTTCATTACAAAACAACAAAAACATTAAAAAAGTACTTCTTTTCCATTATAAAATAACAAAACAAGATTACCACATGATCAACTACCTATCATTTACTCATCTCCTACAATTGTATGTTCGAAATGGAATAGAACTAGGTCCAACCTCATCGATTTGTTGACCTTGAAGAACACGTGTCATCTTCTTAATGGCCTCATATAACCTATCTGGCTCATGAACACTAGCATCATGGCTCGCCTTGATAATAGGATGCACAATCCGTAGTGCGTGATCAATACGCTACATTAAGAACAAATAAAATTGTAATTAACACGTGCCATACTCAAAAAAAATGTAAACGATGTGTGTGCAATATTGTCATACCTCAGCATCCTACACATCAAATCGACTATCCTGTGTACGTGGGTCAAAACCAAATCGATGTGTGGGGTTCTGGATATATAAGTGTGTGGGGTTCTGGATATATAAGTGTGTGATGCTTATATACCACTGCATGTAACCATCAACACAATCAGCTGGATGTCTAACTGGGGTACTCCTCCTCCGAGCAGATAAAACATGATTATCCCAATTTCCCATATATGATCAAGATACTGATACATCACTTTATATCGCCCTGTTGTGACACCTCTAACAGCACGAACAAGGTCGAGTGGTGCAGGTGGAATGGTCTGAACTCTACCAAACTGTCTAAGAACCCTTTCAGGATGATAGGGTTCAACTACATCCAAATACTTCAAACAGTCACTGTAGAATGTGATCTCATAAATGATGTTGACGGCAATCTCGATATGGATCCCAATTAACCTATGAGAGAAACACAAATGAAATCTACATGAGTGACATGTAATGAGAAAACTTAATTGAACTAAGAGTAATTGGTATACCTCATCAAATGCCAATCTGTCAAGCTTCTCCCGTAACTCTTATAAGTGTGATACCGTTGAACCAGCTTCCTGACGAGGAGTCCATCGATGCACGTGAGGCAATTGTACAGTATATTCCATATTTTGGTGAGGTCTAAATGGCCGGAAATGCTCATAAATCCATGCCTCCATCATTGTCATGTAACCAGCCATCTGTCGAACAGCTGATCTCGTGGCATATCCCAACTGTCAGTATACATATGCTAATGCAGCTACACCCCAAGCATATGTATGTATATCAGTCAAATCCATCAACAACTGCAAGTACACAATAGGAACTCTCGTCCCACTTTTGTCACTGAACAGTGTATATCCCAATAGAAAAAGCAAGTACGCTTTGGCTGCACAAGCTATGGATTCCTCGGTGTCTGAATCTTTACAACCACTGAATTTGCTCCGTAACCACTTCAGCTTTACTGATTGTCCCCTAGTGGATGATAGCTCCTCAATTGTTTCAGCATCATCAACTCCCACGGCAGCTACCACAAGTGCATGTGCCTGTTGATCTATCAAAGTTGCAGCACTAACTGATCTACCTATGATGGAGATCCCCAAGATGTTACCCACATCATCCAATGTCATTGTCATCTCACCAACTGTCAAATGGAAAGTATTTGTCTCTAGTTGCCATCGCTCAACAAATGCAGATATGACAATCCTATTCACGAACCGATATGTGCAATGGACCAAAGAAGATAGGCCTGACTGCTGCATAAAGTCTCTAAACCTTCTATTGTTGGTTCTTAACCACCACCACCACTCAAGAATCTTGGATGCATGATTATAACACCTTAAGGGATTCCTCTTCTACAAGGTAAGTAATAAATTTACATAAATAATTTGGTTCAATAAATAATTAAATGAATCAAACATGGAAAAGAATATATACTACGTTCTGCTCTCATATAGCTGCTGCAATATGTGCCTTGAAGCTCTTCAGCACTGATGGATCTGATGGTTCCCGAGGAAATGGACCAGTGAGTACTTCCTCAGCCTGATCAACATCAGTAGCATTATCATCATCTCTTGAACCATTATCAATCATATCCTCTTCCAAGATTTGAGGTGCTTCCTCCAACACAATATCATCACCCCGACCCCGACCTCGACTTCGACCTCGACCTCGACCTCGACCTCGACCACGAGTAGGATTTATTAATGCACGACGTCATCTCTCTGAGGCAGTGGGTGGAATACGCGAAGGGTTATCCATTTCTGAAAATGAAACAGAAAACAATAAAGTTAATAGAAGGAACACAAATTATTTATGTTAAAATACTCACAATCATTCAAATTTTTGTTTCTTTAAGTTTGGAATAACCCATCATTTTTACTTTTGTGTAGAAACAATTTTTGAAAATGTAAAAGACAGCAAATTGTTTAGTCTTTTAAAAAGATGTGAGTTGTGTTGTGAAAATACTCCTAAAACAGCTGACATAAGGGCACAACATTGATAGTAGCAAATAAAGTTCAAGAGGGTTTAGCTTCAAGAGTTTATTTTTCTTTTGAGCCCTACTTCTCAAAGAAAAGAAAAAAAGCTTTACTTGCCAAATTTCCTAGTTCTCACTTGGTTTGATTTAGTTTGGTTTTTAAATTTTTAAAACCACAGACTGATTCAATTTTTAATTTAACAATCTCAACTAAGTTTCTATGAGGATAGACCATTCCAATAAAAAATGAAACATCTCACATGGTAATAAATATATCTCTGTGAATCTATTGATTGGCTGCATAGCTGGTGCAGTTGCTCGTAGATAAATTATACACTGTATTTTAGAAATTGAGCATCTGCAATTTCCAGCACCTATTAGGAATTCATTCTCTTTTTTTTTTTTGCCCCCCTTTTGTTTTTTAGGGTGAAGAATGCATAGTTTCTTTGTTAGTTACCCTATAAATAACAAAGAAATTATTTATTTATTGTATGCTGAAGAAACATCAAGCTATAGAAGTCTACAATCACTAGTTCATTTACTTGTTAGTGATATAAATCTAAATCATTTCTGTGTGAACCAGATTATGCAACTGTTTAACCCAATTCTCATTTCTGTGTGAACCAGATTATGCAACTGTTTAACCCAATTCTGTAGTGTTCAATTTTGGATCTGGACGTAGAACACCTGTGTGCTTTACATATTAAAACACAGAGACTGTTTCATTTCATCAGAGGAATAGGTCTGGCCCTCTAACTACCGTTCACAACAAATAAATCAGTAAGACAGGGGAAAATTTTTTTTTATAGTGTTCAACAGTACAACATCGAACATGTTATTATAGTTCGGCATTGTACATCCGAATTACTACTTAATGTTCGACACTAAGAGATCGAACATGTTCGACAGAAATGGACCGGTCAAACTGATCTTGTTCGAAAGTCAAGTGTCGAACTCCATATTATTCGATAAAAATTGACTGAATAGTTGTTTGGGGTTCGAAATTCCAGTGTCGAACGGTTCGGAAACTCAATCATGCGAATACAAATTTCATGGCAATGGAAAAAACTATCTAAAACCCTAAAATCTAAGCCAAATGAGAACTCATCTACTATATCTCCAATGTGAGTTGTTTCCAACTGTGTGGAGCACCACTGACGACGTCTTTGATGAGGAAAAAAGTGTATTCAGCAAATGGGTCTTCACCGTTTAAACAGAGAATGAAGGGGGAAATAGAATATCATGGGTGGGTGAGGTGTGTAAGTGGGGTAAAGATGGAAGATTGTGGGTAGATTTTGGGTGGGGTGTGTGAGTGAGTGAGGGTAAATGTGGAAGATTGTGGTGTGTATTGAGTAAAATATTTATTTATTAAATTATTATAGGTGTGCCTTGAGATAAAATGTGATGTGTGAATAGGGGCACCCATGAGATTGAGATGCAATCTTATGAGATTAATGGAGTAAAAGACTACTTTACCCCCTTGGCCTATATGACTACAAAAATTGAAGAATAATTATGGAATTTTATACGTTTAATCCTGATCAATTAATACCATCACACTATTTCACAAACAAATACACTAGTTTATCTTACATTTTTAATTTAATACTATCACATTACTAATTTTTTTATATTCAATCCCATTGTATTCATAATCTCATCCAATTTAATTTGCTAAACAAACGTGATCTATGCTATATTTCATTTCTCGTCCCCTGTATCACCTAACAAACGCACAAATCAATAAAACTAGCATCATTCCCGTAGATTCACCATCTAAAAGCCTAACAAAACAATCACTAATCTCGACTAACATAACCAATCGCAATGGCTAGAGCCCCAATCGTCACTTACCAAAACACAAGGAGCAAAGTTAAGATCACTATTCATCAATGATGCAACGACCAAAAGCTACAATTGCCAACCATTACTGTCACGACCCAAACCCGCCCCTGTAGGTTTAGCACCGTAACCGACTAGTAATCCGTGGATTACCAAAGACCTCTGAACAGATTAGCAAATAATAAGGGGCTGCGGAAGCAATAATACAAAATAGATAAGGTCCAATGAGCTGTGATAACGTACATGGGACAGAACATTTCAACACTTATTTATATATATACATAAACATGCCAGTCCAGATACACAATATTTACAAGGTATTTACAGAATGTACTTCCCAAGACCTGACTTTACAGAGCATACATAAGGACTAGCATGAATACAAAAACAGCCATATAACGAGACTTCAATCGGAACCTCCTCGGGAGACACAACAGTTGGCTGACAAAAACAGGACAGAAGGCTGTCAACTCTGGCCCTGGTCACCCGCCGGCTCACCTACATACATAATATAAACTATGAACGGAAGCCCAGTGAATAATAACAGAGTAAAGGGGTTTTATGAATGATGTCCAGCACAAGTTAGGATCCAGTATTTAAATCAGAACATATTCAGACTTCAAAACAGAAATAGATTTAGATACATACTCATGTTCATATTCAGATTTTGCATAAGATCATACGTGGTACATCCATTAGCTATCAGATCAATTTGGTCCGGAGACCCACATACATAGTTGGTACCAACGACCATAAGGGTCTATATCTTGCGCGCAAGTAGCCATGGTATTGTTACCCCCAGGCAAGGGCCACGTGCAGATTGGCCGTGGTATTGTTACCCCCGGGCAAGGGCCACGTGAACTAAGGGTGCCACAAATACTTTTCAGAAAATTGGACATTCATTCATAATTCGTAAGATAGCATTTCAGAAAACAGATTATACCATATCAGTCAGAAAATACTTAAGTTAAACATAACTTTACAGAGTTATTACTCACAGTGGGCCTTGAGACAGACAGACGGAGTAACTTGGTCAAACGGTACGTGGCACGCGACTTACACAACACATAACAGATGCACACTTGAAACACACGTTCTAATTGTACAAAACTTATTTCGTTGGCTCTTAGTGTGTTTATAATCCCTTATCCTCATTATGGGGTCTTAAACATGGCCTAAGAATGCCTAGGATGGAATAAGGATGCAAAAATGCATTGAAAACCATTTCTCAAATTTTGCTAAAGATAAGGTCCACGCTCAAGCGTAGCTTTCCCCGCTCGAGCGGACATGCAGACAATGAAGCTCCGCTCGAGCATGGACTTCCCCGCTCGAGCGTACTGCAAACTTATGAAAAAGTGCTGGATGCATGAAATTCACGCTCGATGGGCGCTCGACCTCCGCTCGAGCGTGTGACACAGACCCTCGCTCGAGCGTGACTTCCCCCGCTCGAGCGGACTGCAAAACACACAAACTTCTGGGAATACGCATTTCACGCTCGAGCGTGACCCTCGCCGCTCGAGCGGAAGTGCATGTACTCAGGCTTTACGCTCAAGCGTGAAAGTCCCCGCTCGAACGTGGGTCAAATTTTTGGAAAATCCAGATTGACCTCCAAACATGAAATTCAACATTCAACCATCCAAAACTCAATTTTCTAGGCCCTAAACTTTGGAAAACACTTGGTAACTCATAAAACAACATGTATTAAAAATCATTTCAAGAAATCATGGCCCAAGAGCAACCCAAATTGTGCAAAATCAACATGAACTTTATGAATATGCTATTAATTCAACATGCAAGAACCTCTTTGAATTCAAACCCTCCAAAACATAATCAAACTTGATAATTTGATGGAAAACAAGTTGAATGACCATAATGTAGGTGAAGTTAGCACATGTATGGAAGAAACCTTTGAAATCATGCTCAAATTGTAAAGAAATGCACATGCATGCATGGTATGGCCCAATTCTAGTACAATTCCCAATTGAATTCACTTAATTTACTAATGATCTTGTTGAATCTAACACAATTACTCAAGGAAAAGTTTAGTTTCTTACCTAGAGGCTCCAATCAACAAAATTAAGGTTGAGGCCCTACAAATCTTCCTCAATTGCCAATAATTCAAAGCATCTCTTGGATTTGAACTCAAACTCCAAATCTTGAACCAATTCCTCTACTCTCACTCTCTCTCACGTTTCTCTCCCTTAGAGTAGGCTCAAAAATGAATAAAAGAGGTGAGTGGGAGTATAATGAGGCCACTAAGGCTTTAAACCAAAAGTGTGCCTAAAAGGATTAATTAGTGGGCATTAATTTAATCTAATTTAATCGCTTCGAACCGAATTTTAATTAAACTTATCATAAAATTCTATAAATCTTAACTAACACATAACACAAGTCAATTTTTGATTCGAACGTCGATAAGGCTCTCCATTCGCAAACCGAAATTAAAATATGAACAGATCTTTCTACGCTTAACAGATAAAAATACAAAGATGATGCAATACTCATGCAAATTAGTTCCAAATCCTTCCTACATTATTGTTAGGCTTAACTAAGCACGAATTAACGTTAATCTGGGGTCGGGGTTATTACAATTACCATCGACTAGAGCTATAATTGTCACCGATCAATACAAATGCACTAACGTGACCCATTAACAATGCAACATCTAGATTCACTAGAACCACTCATCATCTTTGCACTAGCTAGAGCCACCAGTGCCATATATCATTGACCAAAGCCACTAGTATCACCCATCACTACCAAACATCCCCTTACATTTCCATTTACGTTGCGTTTCATTAAAAAATTTGAAAAGAAATTTAGAAAGAAAAATAGAAAAAATAAATAAAATATGAATAAAATATACTTACAATTCACCTATTTTTACATACATTTTTTATTTCCTTTCTAAATCGTTTCTCAAATCTCTCTACCAAACATAATGTTAATATCTCTCGTCCCCCTTATTAAAACATGTAAATATAGAAGTATAAGAGCCACGTAAAATAAAGAGTTAACTACACCAAGGCTTCGGTTAGGAAACTAAATTTGGGGTTTTTTTTTTTTTTTTTTGTTGACTATTTTAGTCACAAAAAACAAAATAGATTTTTTAACATAATAAGACAAAACATCACATCTAACCCATAATCATTATATTCTTCTTCTCACAAAAAAATCAAAAAAACCAAAATTCTTTCCAAACGAGACTTTTAAGCCCCAAGCTAAGATAATTAAAAAAATCAAAAAGGCAAAACGTCAACCCACTTCCAAACGAACCTTAAAACTCTCCCAACTATTAATAAATATTACTTTATTTTATCATCTATAAATCCATATATTGAATCCTTAAACTATAAAAGTAATATAAATACATTCTTTTTAAAAAAAATCTAAAAAGAATTTGGAGAGTGTTAAAATGATACATATTTATAATTAAAAAAATTAAAATGTATGAATTTATAAATATGCACTAATAATTAAAAGCTTTAGTGTAAATAAACCTAAAATAAATAATTACAAATAGTGATCTTAACTAAAAGGTTTTGATTACAAATAAACCTAAAATACATATTGATCTCTATAGTTTGAAAAATTATAAATATTTTTTTATTAGAATTTTTTTATTTAATAGAATTAATTAAAAAAATAAAATTCATAATTACTTTCTTATATAATAATAAAATTATATAAATTATTAATTAAAACATATTTTTAACATTATTAAAAATTATTAATTGACTTGATAATTTATTAATAAAAGGAACGATTTATTATAAAATTATAAATTTTAAGGATGAAATATAATTTTCAAGACTATAAAAAAGGATTCATATTTTAATCTCGGGTGTATTTGTAATTTACCCTCTTTTTGTTTTTAACGTGGTATATGTGACCAAGTCAAGTGTATTGCTCTATCTTCATGCACAGCCCTGGACGTGTCAACTCGTTTCAGACCCATCGCCATTCATCCTCTCTCATTCCCAATTCTCTCTCTCTCTCTCTCTCTCCAAACTTCCCAAATGCACCTTTCTGCAACCCCTCCCCTACAATGTCCCTCACCTTCTTCCTCCTATGGCTCTTCACCATGCCCTTCACTTCCCATGCCTTCTCTGCCCCACCCAGAGGTAACCCCATTCCCTCTCTCTCTCTCTCTCTCTCTCTCTCTCTCATGGTTTTCCCAATGCAGGTTTCCTCCTAAGCTGTGGCTCATCAACCAAGCTAACCCTAGGCCGCCTCGACTACATCCCCGACGAAGGTTTCATCTCCGTCGGCAACAAATCAGCCCTAAAACAACCCAATCTCCTTCCCATTCTCTCCACATTGCGCTACTTCCCCGACGCTTCTGCTCGAAAATTCTGCTACAAATTCCCGGCGATTAAGGGCGAGAAGTTTCTCGTGAAGACGATCTACTACTACGGAGGCTTCGACGGCGGGGATTCGCCGCCGGTGTTCGATCAGATAATCGACGGCACGAAATGGAGCACGGTGAACACGACGGAGGATTTTCGGAATGGGCTTAGCTCGTTTTATGAGATTGTTGTGACTGCTCATGCGAAGACTTTGAGTGTGTGTTTGGCCAGGAATGAGAAGACGAAGTCGAGTCCCTTCGTTTCGGCGATTGAATTGCATCATTTGGAAGGGTCTCTGTATAATTCGACTGATTTTGGGAAGAATGCTCTCATTACTGTTGCCAGACATAGCTTTGGATATCATTGGGATACCATTAGGTATGGTACTTGTCGTAAATGAATCTATTTGTTTTGTGCTTGTTTTTTTTGTTGTGAAAAAACTCTCTTCTTACATAATTTTTCCATAGAATTTATGATCATTGAAACTTAAGCTATTTTGATGTGCATTTTGTTTTAGATTTTATTTTATGTACAATTTTTTTTATTGGAAAGTTGTCTTGAGTTTGATATGAATTTGAAGTTATCTTGAGTTGTGAGCAAAAACATTAGGGTTTCAGAAGGCAATCTTACAATTGAGTTTGGTGAGAACGTAATTAATGCTGTTTGAATTTTAGATTTGTGGAGGTAAAAGAAAAGAAAAGAAAAGAAAGAGAAGAGGATAAAATGAAATGAAGGAAACTATTGGGTTGGATTAGAAAAATTAGAAAGAAAAAAAAAAAATTAGTTGTTTGTTGATTTTTTTTTGATAAAAAATAAGTTGAAGTAATTTCATTTTTTTCCTTAACAGATTCACAATCCAAATATAACAAAAAGTTGCAAGTAGAGGGAATTTATATGATGATGTTACCTCATTGAAAATGTTAATAATCACTTATTTCAGAAAAGGAAAAAGAAAAAGAGAGAGAAAAACACAGTTAAGCAATACCCTATTCATAATGCCACTTTTTTACATAGCTTAAATGTAGGCTTATGAAGAACTCAACATTTATCTCTTTATGGGCTTTGCATCTAAATTTTAATCTATGTACAGCAATGCTTGATTGATTTCTGATTTCTGATATTGAACATTGAACACTTCAAACTAGTTTTCCAGATGACCAATTCAACCGGTTCTGGCAACCGTTCAATGATGACAATCCTGCTGTAGAAAGCCACTCTAACATCACCACTTCAGGGTTTTGGAACATGCCACCAGCAAAGGCATTTGCAAGCGCAATCACAACAAGCCGAGGGAAGAAACTCACTGTCCGATGGCCACCATATTCGCTCCCAAAAGGCAACTATTACATTGCACTTTACTTCCAAGACAACAGGACCCCAAGCCCATATAGCTGGAGAGTTTTTAGTGTCTCTGTCAATGGCAAGGACTTTTATGCCAATGTCAATGTCACTTCAAATGGTGTGACCATCTATGGCACTGAGTGGCCTCTTTCCGGGCAGACTGAGATTGTCATGACTCCGGCAAGTGATGCTCGGGTTGGGCCTGTGATCAATGCTGGCGAGATCTTTCAGATTTTGCCCCTCGGCAAAAGGACTCTTACTAGAGATGGTGCCCAAGTTTGTTTAATTTATTTCAGGTTAAATACACCGTTGGTCCCCATAATACCTACTCTGTCATTTTGGTCTCTAATATTTTAATTGTGTCAATTTAGTCCCCGATTTATTAAATTGGCATTTAAAATGGTTCGCAGCGTTGTTTTTGTCCAAATTTTATGACAAAAACAGTGGTCTTTTTATCCAAAATCAGGACAAAATTTAGATGGAAACAGCGCTGGGATTATTTAAACATAAATTGGGAACCAAATTAACGCTTGTTTGGTGTAGCTTCTTGCAAGCTAAAAGCAAGCGATCAAAAAACAAAAGCTAAATGCAGCCCTCACCTAGCTTCCCTATAATTTGCTTTTTTTCAGCTTATTTAAGTTATTTTTGCCTCATAAGTTGTAATTAGAAGTTGTATCAAACATTTTGGAACATAACTTCAAAATATATAATAATGATAATAATAATAATAGTGATAATAAAAGAAGAAGCTAGAAGCAACCTCATAAGCTGCACCAAACAGTCATACAATTGAAATGAGGTACCAAAATGAAACAAAGCTTATACTTGGGACTGGTATAGTATTTAACCCATTTGTTTGTGTCCTTCACAATAACATCAATGGATTTTTTTTTTTTTGGTTGAGTTTGGTTATTTGGGTATTTTGCAGTGATGGCTATAGAAGATTTAGCGAGAGGCTTTAACAACCCGCCTCCGGATTGGCATGGTGATCCATGTCTACCTGTGAATAATGCATGGAATGGAGTTACATGTTCTGATAAAGGAGATTTTGCTCGAGTCATTTCTATGTAAGTTGATTAAATTTACTAAAAACCAAGATGAGCAATCATGATGCAGATAATGAATATATATATGTATGAGGTTTAATTTTGATTCGGTTATAACTCGGGTGCTTTGCTTTTTGGTATGTGAAGTAATCTAACAAATGTCGGGCTCACTGGGGACTTGTCTGAGAACATAGACCATTTGACTGCGCTTAAGAATCTGTGAGTACTTGGCCCTGTTTATCTAGTAACTATTTTGTGTTCTGGAACATTCCAAATCACTTATGGTCGCCACATAGAAACTTGCTGACCTGGATCAATGCTGACGTGGTGGTTCAGAACACTGAATAATTTTGCATGAAACTGTATTTCTGTTCATTGCAATGTTTTGCATACAGTTGGCTTGGAGGCAATAAACTCTCAGGTTCAATCCCAGAAATGGGCTCTTTGAAGGCCCTAGAGACCTTGTAAGTTCAACAACAAATGTTTCGTTTCCACTCTCTGCTCTTATTTCTGTTTTCTTAAATTATCAGCAACACCTGAGTCGGCTTTGTTTGTGTTCTGACAAAGGCATTTGGAGGGTAACCAGTTCCAAGGACCGATTCCCAAGTCATTAGGCCAACTTCCTCTACTCCGGGAAGTGTATGTTTCTACCACTGATAAAAGCCATTTAACAATGAAATCATATATATTCCGGTTGCTTTAATTGTAGCTTACTTGGTGGATGACATGCTTTTGTTTGCAGATTTCTCCAAAACAACAAGCTTGATGGTAGCATACCTGGCTCCCTAACGAAGAAAAATGGCATAAACATTCAGTAAGAACAAATCTCCACTTTGGATTATACATTTCCTATTAAAAACTCATTCCAATGCATCATTGACTATGTTGCTTGATAGAGCCATTTTTATGGGGTACCTCCGCTACTCATGCCAAGCTTACATGATTATTTAGCTTTTAATCGATAATGCTTTTGCTTCAGGGTGTCCCCCGGAAATCGTCTTTCACAGGCAGCATAATGCTTAAGGGAGGAGCAACCGATTTTGAGGTGATTGGGAAGTTTTAGTCTCAAATGAGATCATAAGCTTGGATGAGGGAGAAGACAACCATAGAGGGTTGGCAGAGAGATATACATAAACCCCAATTCAACTGTTTGAATTGGAATGGTCTGCACTATTTTTACAATGTAAATTGTGCAATTTTAGCATCATAGTGCTGATCAGTCAACAATTTTTAAGACACAAATTTGTGGTAATGAGTGATCAATCTGACTTATTACCTAAAATTTACTTTCAGATCAGTTGTTGACAGTAATCCATGATCCAACCTTGTATGTTATGCTAATCATGTAACAAGCATGGGTTTAGCAGACTATGATTCAGGTTTCGATGCGAGTTGCTTAAAAATTCTTTAGAACATGCAGGATCAACAAAGCTTAACCAAGACTCGGCATTGTTATCATACCTTGGGGCATTAGTCTTTCTCTGGCTGGTATATATCTCTATGCATCTTAAAATGCTTTACTTTTAATTCTGTTTTTAGTTGTTTCAGATATCACAGGATTGAAATTTCCATTGTTAGCTGATTTTATCCCCCTATGAGTCGAAGATGTAACTATATATGTTGAGGTGGGATGGCTATGGTTTCTAAGGCGGAAATGGTGGTTGCAATTGTTGGAGATGGATAGTGGGTGGTTACAACTAGCGGTTGGAGGTTGCGATGTCTTTCCTCTTTCGTCTCTCTCTCTCTCTCTGATTTAGATTGATTTAGATTAAAATTGGAATATCAAACAAAGACTATATTTATTTTGTCATCATGCTAAACATGTTAGTTGATAGGGATACATACATATATATATATATACATTTAATTTCTGATATTGGAATATTAAACAAACACACTAGTTATTTTCTCATCATGCTAACATGTTACTTGATAGGGGTCAATGTGATTTTAGAGAATGCAGGATAATAGTGTGATTTCAGATGAATACAGGGGTGTTAATGTAATTTATGCGAAATAAAAATTTGTCTTTGGGAGCTTCTATTCTAAGGACAAACAATTAGTGAATTCTTTCTTGATCACAATTTTATCTCCAAGTCAAATTACCATTAAAGACGAGTTCTAATTTTTTTTTCCAATTTCTCAATTTACATTTCACCTGTCACCCCACCACTAGCTACTACTAGAAGCCCCTCCAATAGGCTTACCTCTCCCCTCTTTTCAACCACCCTCAATCCCTAACTTTCCCACCTTGCCATTTCTAAATCCTTTTTCGAAAATTTAAATTGAAGGTTTCAAATCTAATGATGGAGAAAAAGAGGAGGGAGAGAGAGAGGGCCATAACATAAGGTCAAGAGTGGGCGACGATTGGAGAGTGAGGCATGAATGACCAAGAAAATAGCAACCAACAATAGTGAAAGATCAAGAGTGGTGTCGGTGTCAAACAATTTTTGATGAGATGACAAGAGGAGGAAGTAGGTGGGTGAACAAAAAATTAAAATTTAAAAAATTTAACATGAAGGGTGTTGTTGGAATAAAAATGAACATTTAGAGCACCTCTAATAGCACTATTTTGATATATCAAATGAACTCTACTTGATATGTCAAAAGTTGACCTTCATTCATTTTTTTCTTCAAATAAAAAAAAAAAAAACTATAGTACACAAAGCCTTCATTTGGCATACCAAGTTTTTTGGCTATTTTAATTACAAAAAGATAAAATAGGTTTTTTAGTCTAATAAAACAAAATATCACATTTAACTCATAATCATTTCAATTTTTCTCTCACAAAAGTCAACAAAAATCAAAAAGTCTATCCAAAACGAGACTTTTTAGCCTTACACTAAAATAGTAAAAAAAATTAAAAAGTCAATCCACATCTCAAACGAACCTACAAAGTATAAATTTTTAAAATAATATAATAATATACTTGATATATTGAATGGAGAATTTTTATATTAAATTAATATATGTTAATTTATCACTCAACTTTTTAAAAAAATTTACATATCAAAATTTGAAGATTTAGAGACAGATGCCCTTACAGAAGGAAATTTTTTTTTGATATTTTAACATGTGTGGCACAGTGAAACTGAAAGAAATTAACGTGGGTGAAATAAGACCAAATAAAATCCTTTGCCTCATCGTCAAACATAGCGTGCGCACCAGGCGCAATTTATAAAATCCAGGAAAGTGTGGTTTTTACCTATCTCCTCCTCCTCCATCTTTTTCGAAGCTCTACTGTACAAACCTTCCACCTCCCTCCTCACTTACGCGCGCGCGCGCGCACACACACATATATATATACAGTTGCAGTTTGTCGAATGTTGCCTATAAATCCAAGCTCAATCTTCTCCCCGTCAAAATCCACATTCCTCTCTCTCCCCTCTCTCTCTCTTCCCTCTTCCGCCGCCGCCGCCACCACCACCACCACCATCCGCTGCCGCGCCGCCGACTCCCCGGCGGGACCCTCATTTCCACGGTGGTTATTCAATTTCCCGGCCTCCATTGATGTCTCTACTAGTATCCCCCAAATTAGCCCGGACTCCGACTCTGTCATTGTGGAGAGGCGAGTCGCGAGTAACAAGAATAACACCAAGGTCAATGCGAAGGAGAAGCGTTGGTCGCGTGATAGAGAGAGCTACTTGGCCGACGATGGCGATGCTCTCCCTCTTCCCATGACCTATCCTGACTCCTCGCCAGTTTCGCCTGACGAAATTGATCGTCGACTCCGCTGCGATCCCCAATTCGAGGTTTGATTCCTGTTTTGGAACTTCTTGCTGTTTGTTCGGTTGCTGAGAAAATTATGGAAAAAGGAAAGAAATTGCATAGTCAATAATATCATGTTTTAGATACATTTGAGATTGTCATAACTTGATTGAGATTAGTTCAATTATTTGTAGCTTGTGAACTTTGTTGGTCTAAATTAATTCTTGAACTCACTTGGTTAATTTAAATCAGTCTAATTTGATTGTGAACAGAAAATTGATTGAAAAGATACTATTTTTTAGGTGTTATTATTTTAAATGAATGACAAGGAAACAAGGCCTGCAATTAAAATTGTCTTCACTGTGGAAATGTAAATGAACTTAAGAAAAATTAAAATAAAAAATAAAAAATTATTGACGTAATTCATTCTATAACTTTACAAAAGGAAATTGTTGGATTTGCAGTTCATATTTGTAAATTTTTGAAATTTTCTATTAGAAGCTCTCTCGTGACTGGTTTTGTGCTACTATCCATGAATAATGAATGTCTGGTTGTGCTTGGATTTCATGTTTTGAAATTATTTTGATTATATTTTGGGGTTAAATTTGATGGAGGTATCTATGTGCATCTGATTGTCAGTAATGTTTACTTTTGGAGCTGTAGGATTGTAAGGAAGTGGTATATGAATGGACTGGAAAGTGTCGGAGTTGTCAAGGGTCAGGATTTGTCAGTTACTATAATAAAAGAGGGAAGGAGACTACCTGCAAATGCATACCTTGCCAAGGAATTGGTACTCTTCTTGTTCCTTGTCTCGTACTGCTGCATTATTAAATGTTTATCTGTTCAGTGCATTCTTCTTTGTTAAGAATTAAAAAGAAAAAAATAAAATATTGGCCGGCCATGTTTCCAAGCATATGCCTACACATATTATAGAGTATACATATTACACCTCTAGATACTTGGTTTCACTCTTTATCTCCAAAAAAGAGAGTACATATTATGTGGAGCTTTTAGATTTCTCATTCCATTTCCCATATTTTGTTGGTATGCAAGTCCACCAATATGCTCTTTCGAGTTGTCGGAATGAAGATTCTATTGGCACCGTTTTAATAGCTTATTATTATGGTTAATGTTTTAAAATTGATCCACAAGATAAGTGTTCACCTATGAAATAGGTAAATGTGTGGAAGCATGTAAATTTTTGAAGTATATAAGTTTTTCCTCCCTTTTGGAGGAGCTTGAGTTTGACTGTTTAATATTGGTTGCTACATGGAAGCTAGATTTTCTTGTTGGAGTTTTATGAAGTATTTTCAAAGGAGGGTGTGTCTCATAGTTGCAATGACAAGACTATGTTTGGATCTTAGATTTGTGAGGGAAAAGAAAAGGAAAGAGAAAAGATAGGAAAAGACAATGAATTGAAAAAAGCTAAGGTAGTGTTTTCTAAATATGATTTGAGAATAGAGTTGTATTTTGAGTTTGTGAGTTTTAGAATTATGATTTGAGTGTGGAAAATTTGTTTGGTTATGAGTTTTTAACAGAGTTTTAGAGGGAGTTTTGAGTTTTTGAAATTAGAAAAGTTATTTGATTAAAAAATTTACAACTCATAACAAAACAAAAAGCCCAAAATTCTATTCAAAGCTCATACAAAAATTAAAAAAATTCCGAAAATATTTTTTATTTACAATATAAAAATAACTGGTGCAAAAAAAAAAGCCTGAATATTGTTCCGGTCAACTGGCTGGACGTCCGGGGGATGTCCGGGGAGGACAACCGGGTCAGCCAAATTTTCCCGCTTAGAAAGGAGTTTTCAAAAGTGGGTGTAGAATTATAATTTGATGGTTCAAAACAAACACCATACTCAAATCAGTGAGTAGAAATGTGTTTGGAACATATAACCAAACACAGCCTAAATTTTTCTCTTTTTTTGGTTGGGTTAGTATAATGAAAGAAAATGTATAGATATTTGTCAAAAAATTATAGTTTTGATTTAGATACCCATAAAAATGAATATGTATAAGTAAATCTGGTTCTTTTCATTTCCTTAGACAAATCCAAGATCCAAACATAGCAATAATTAATTGCAACAAATTCTTTAGGTCTGTCCACACTCAACTTTTGGTGGGTTTGTTTACTGTTCAATATAGTGTCATGCAACCCATATAAATTAATAGTTAATCAAAATTCTGATGTACCCCAAACAGCATGCATGTTCGTGTGTGTTTCCTTTGCAAAGTGGGATTGTTTTGAGGTGCATTTCCAAACTTTCCCCATCTTTGTATTGCTTCTTTGACTCACATGGCATGACATAGTTTTTGGCCATTATATTCCAGGCGAGATAAGAAGATTTCCATTACATAGGCCCCAACCAAAGATGAATCACTTTGGCGATATTTAAAACCATGACTAGTACTTCCATTTGTTCTGGTTTATATGTATATTTCCGAACTTAATTACTGAACACGATAGATTAATATATTAAATTGTATGTTGAATCAAACAGCGAATGTGAACATATCTGTATTATTACTCTTTTAGACTTGTGGATTCAGAGTACATCAGTTTGAAAGCATGGACTTCATAATTTTGAATGGCCATAATTGCAGGTTTTGTGCAGAAGATAACAGCACGCAAGGATATTGAAGTGATGGAGGATTTGGACAACGGAAAACCACCTTGACCCAAACAAATGCTACTTCCTTTCTTTTCCTTTTCTTTTTCTTTTTCTTTTTTCCAACTCGGGAATCTTTGGTAAAATTATTCGATTGAGTCCTTATCTGCCCTTGCACCATTATTCATTATTGTAATTCTCAGCTACCTTTATCTACATTTTTCAATTTTTTTTGAATTACTAGGAAACCTTTTCAGAAGGTGAAAGGAAACCTCTACAGAAGGATATGCTTGTAACTTGCAGAAAGAATCAGGAGTTTATTCTTTTCCTGTGCTTCATTCATTTCTGTATTCACCCCCCCTCCTTTTTTCCTTTAATCTTATCCGTCCATTCTGGAATCTTTTGTTTGATTGTTGAGTGCAAGCTGTTGAGGAATAAAACTAAACTTTTCTTTCTCCTCCTAACTTCAGCATCAGAATTATATATACATCATTTGCTCCTCAAATAGGATATCAAGGCATCTGGATCTACCAGTCCAAGAATAAGGCCCTGTGCTGTCTCTGCTCTCTTTCTCACGAAGCTCTTGCTCCCATTGTTCAACACAACATCAGGAAAATGTCAAAGGTAAGTTTTCTTGAATTCCAATACAACCTTTCGAAAAGGAAGTTCTTGCGGAAACCGACCCGAATGTTTTCCTCCGGGGACAGACAAAACAGCAGCTTGTTACCAGGTTACATGCCAAATCCGGATGAGCTGAAGCGGGTGTTTGACAAATTTGATTCCAACAAAGATGGGAAGATCTCTCCAGACGAATACAAGGCGATACTGAGAGTACTCGGGAAGGAAAACATGATCAAAGAGGTATCCAAGATATTCGAGGTTGTTGATTTGGATGGCGATGGATTTATTGATTTTAGGGAGTTTGTGGAGCTGCACAAGAGGGAAGGCGGGGTGAAGACGACGGAGATACAGTGTGCGTTTCGGACGTTTGATTTGGACGGGGATGGGAAAATAAGCGCGGAAGAAGTGTTCGAGTTATTGAAGAGGCTGGGAGAGAAGTGCAGCTTGCAAGATTGTCGGAGAATGGTGAGAGCAGTGGATGCGAACGGGGATGGTGTGATCGACATGGATGAGTTCATCACCATGATGACTCGCACCATGAAGCTTTGTTAAGCCTGTTTGGTTTATAACAACCCTAATATTGCTAATAAGGTGATCAAAACCCCCACTGTGATTGCAGTGTATTATAATTATTAAGAATATAATTTATTCCGGTGCTATACAAGCATTCTTCGAATCTCCTTTTTTTTTTTGGCCCAAAAAAAAACCAGTTCTGTTGGGTTCTCTGTGGTTGTTCTTTGTCCATCTGTGGATGATTTGAATTTGAGTTGGCAGAAACATTTGGTGGGTGCATTTCCCCTCTTAAACACATTTATTTTCTCAATTAAAAAAAAAAAAAGGTGATATATTAAATTTTTTTTTTACTCACCAAAGAAAAAGCTTTGTTTTGTTTTCTCAAAGCCAACCTACTTCATTTGTCAATCAAATCAAGGCAAACTCTGAAGTTGAATGAGCAATGCAATAAGATTTAGCAGTAATTTGTGGTTCACTTGAGAATTCATCATCTAGGAAAAAGAAAGATTAACCAGGTCTTCAATGTTACAAGATACCTCTTAGGGCCTGTTTGGTGTAATTTTTTTACAAGTTGAAAGTAGATAATCAAAAAATAAAAAATAAAAAATCCCTCCCCCAAACTTTGGAACAATGAATTTTTTCCAGCTCATTCAAGTTATGTTTTTCTCATAAGTTGTACATAAGAATTACAATAAACATTTTGACACATTCCCAAAATAAAAATAAAAAATAAAAGCTATAAGCAGTCTTCATAAACTGCACCAAACAGGGCCTTAGCCACTCAAGACCTATTCTTTCGAAAGGAACATGGAATTCCCTCAATAGAACTACAGATAGAAACATAAATAGAGTAAACCAGTGGCTAGCTACAAGGGGAGCATACCCCAGGCAAAACAAGACTCTATCCTGAGCAAAAGCTACACAAAGCTCTTCCACAATCAACCAAACAAAATGTTCACCTACTCAACTACTACACCATCTCAAGAAAAACAAAATTGGGGAACCAGCACAATAAATTATTGTCAAACCGACATCACCAAGCAGCAAAAAAAAACTACTTCCAACAACTTCACAAGCAACAGCAGCAAATCAGTCCACTATAGCAATAACATACTTTTTCATCCACAAAACAAGTTAAAACTGCAATAGCAATGGCAACAAGGCGACAACATCAACATACAACAACATTAGTGCTACCCTAAGCTGGAAGACATAAATTCGTGTATGAACTTGGACACGTAAATATGTCTTAGGCACATCTTACCAGAATCCCACAAACAGAGACCCAAAAAACAAATGAAAAAAAGAAAAGAACAGTAACGTGGGAAGGTACTCATGATGCATTAATTTAGGCTATGTTCTGTTAAATTCGTAGTCTGACAGAAATTGTAGAGAAGTAGAGCTCTGTCCCTCTCAGAGTTCTAAATACCTTCAAGAGTAATTCTTTCTCCAAGTAAATTTTACCAGAAAAGATACTGAACTTATCAGTTCTTTCATTGGCAACGCCATCAGGCATATCTCTTCTTCCCACTTCTTTCAGATCCCTTGCAGACATACAACTTTTATATGGCATTGAGGCTATAAAAATCAGAGAAAGAAATATGAATACTAGCGCATTAACAACAGATGACACTACCATCAGCAAGTGGCACAGCTACATGCAAGTTGCTTATGTGTAAATCCAATGCCTACAAAATTTATGAGAGCGGTCTATGATTTAAATTAGATTTCAAATACCAGAAAGGCTAGCGGCAAAACTCTCAGAAGCAACCACATATCTTTAGCAGGCACAGATACAGTCAATGAAGAATCAACTCCAAACTGCATGTGATGGTAAACTACAAGTTCTGTTATTAAGGTAGAAGAAGAAGATTGGAGCATATAAAGGATACGGATATGAACCATGGACACAAAAAAGGATATGGATATGACATATTATGAAAACACTGATAAAACAAGTACTAAAGAAATAGCATGTGGATACATCAATGAACGAATATATGTGTGTGTGTGTGTGTCTATTATATATAAACTCAAAAAGAAAAGGTAATTTTCCAAAATATTTATGGAAATTAAACTTTTTTTTATGAAACTACCAATTATTATAGATGTTTTACTTATATTAATAAAATTTCGCATGATAGAAATGAGTTTCAATATCCATTTTGGATATGATACGAATACAACTTCCTTGTAGAAGTATCTGTACGTACAAGTTCTAACATAAGGTAGCATCAAGAAATTTCTTCAAACATTTCGATACCAAGATAGTATTAAGTTATGCACTATCAAGAACTGCCAAAATTTCATCATGTGCCATACTTAGTCCCATGTGCAATTTAAAATCAAGCATACATCTAAATTGCTACATAGGATGCTCACAAAACAAAGCAATTAGGTCATGGTGTTAGAGTTTCTTCCACACAATCAACCAACAAGTAATCTCACATATGTAAATTAGAAGCAGCAAAAAGAGGGAAAATTTGATGACTGTCATGATGAATAAATCAACCTACAATCAAAGTAATGAGAAGTACCACAGGATAAGCCAATAGCAAGTTGATATCTGTAATAAATAATTGGTTAAGCTTCAGACCAAAAACACGGTACAATATATGCAGTACATAGCCCTCGTTTGGCATGAGACTGTTTTGATGTTGGGGGCTAGTTGCTAAGAGACTTAAAAAGCTAACAAAAATATCACATTCAAACCATAATCATTTTACTTTTTCTCTCACAAAAGTCAAAAAAGTCAAAAAGCTTAACCCAAACGAACTTTTTAACTCCAGGTTAAAATAGTCAAAAAATCAAAAAGCCGACTCACTTCCCAAACGAAGCCTATGCTTTGGTAATTTCCTACTAGTAACAATACTGACCACCCAAATATAGAACTTCCTCTCCTCTTTTTTTCTTGATGATCCTTGGAGGTGTCCTTGCTGGAATAGTAATCAAACCATATGCAATTGCCAAAATTTCACAATGATAACTCTCTTTATTTTCTCTTTTTCCTCGTTTCCTTTTTATCCAACTTGTGAATCTTAGGTATATAATTCAAGGAGTCCTCAACTATCCTTGCAGCATTATTGTCATTTTCAGCTACCTTTGTCCAAATTTTTTCATAATTTTTTGGATTTAAATAAAAGAACAATTCTAGGTGACCTTTGTAGATAGTGAAAGGAAACCTCCAGAGAAGGATGTCTGTAACTTGCACAAAAATCAGGAATTTATTCTTTTGCTATGCTTCATTCATTTCTGTAATCACCCCTCTCCTTTTTTTGCATAATTTTATCCATTGACTCTGGAATCTCTTGTTCCATTGTTGCGTGCAAGCTGTTGAGGAATAGAACTTACCTTTTCTATCATGACATCAGCATCGGAATATTACGTCATTTGTTCCTCAAACAGGATATAAACGCATCCGGATCTATCAGTCCAAGAGTAAGGTCCGGTGCAGTCTCTGATCTCTTTCCTGTGAAGCTGTCGCTCCCATTGTTCAACACACCAAGAGGGAAATGTCAAAAGTGGGTTTTCTTGAATTCAAATACAACCTTTCAAAAACAAAGTTCTTGTGGAAACCAACCCAAATGTTTTCCTCCAGGGACCGAGAATTCAGCAGTTTGTTGCCTGCTTACATGCCAATTATGGATGAGATGAAGCAAGTGTTTGACCGAATTGATTCCAACAAAGATGGGAAGATCTCCCAGGAAGACTACAAGGACCTACTGAGAGCAATCAGGAAGGAAAACGAGATCAAACAGGTACCCAAGATATTCAAGGCTGTTGATTTGGATGGTGATGGATTTATCAATTTTAAAGATTTTGTGAAACTACACAATAGGGAAGGCGGGGTGAAGACAACGGACATACATTGTGCCTTTCGGGCATTTGATTCAGATGAGAATGGAAAAATAGGTGCAAAGGAAGTGTTCGAGTTGCTGAAGAGGCTGGGAGAGAAGTGCAGCCTAGAAGACTGTCAGAAAATGGTGACAGCAGTGGATGCAGATGGGGATGGTGTAATTGACATGGACGACTTCAGGACCATGATGACTGGCACCATGAAGCCTAGTCGGGCAAATTGTTAAAAAACATTCCATCGACAGATCCCCAGCTTCTTCAGTTTCATACACCCTGATGGCCTTGTGATATACCAATCATACGGGTCCTTGACCCTCAGCTCCTTCAACCCTAATATTGCCAAGAAGCTGATCAAAATATCCAATGTAATGGCAGTGTGTGACAATTAAAAAGATAATATTCTTCCTATGCTGTATAAGCAATTCTTCGACCCTCTTTTGAGATATTTCAACGATATTTTTGTTTTTCTTTTGCTCTCTCATCGGTTCTTTGTCTGTCAACGGACAATTTGACAGGAAAATTAGAGCACATAAAGCTCCATGATCTATTCATTCAGTGTGGATTTTCTCAAAAAAAATACAAGGGGCATTACCCCAGGCAAAAAAGACTATCCCGAGCAAAGTCTATACACTCATGAAACCATACAATATGAGAATAAGCTCTTCTAAAATCAACAAAACAAAAACTTTACCTTCTGTACTACCCCATCTAAAGAAAAACAAAACTGTGCAACCAGCACATTAAACTAATGTCAAATTCACATCAACAAGCAGCAACAACTACTTCCAACAAATCTCTGATGCAACAGCAGCAAATCATCCCACTATAGCAGCAACCTATTTTTTCCAGCAAACAAGTTAAAACTGCAGTAGCAATGGCAACAAGGTGACAACGTCAACAAACAACAGCAACATTAGTGCTACACTAAGCTGGAAGACATAAATTTTTTAATCAACCTGGGCACATCTTACCAGAATCCCACAAGCAGAGATTTTAACAAAAAATTAAAAATAAAAGTAATGTGGGAAGGTACTCTTGATGCACTAATTTAGGCTATTTTCTGTAAAATTTTCCTGAACTATACATACATATCTTGTAGTCTGACAGAAATTGTAGTGAGGAAGGCCAGCCAGCATCCTGGCTATAGCACTGAGATCTATTGAGTGTTAATAGTAGCAATTGCATAAGCTTACTGATACGAGTGTCTATGCTACATCAGAACATGAATACTTATGAATGCATCGCAATAACACTAACATATTAGCCAAGCTTAATCACAAAGAGTTGATAAACATAAATAATAAATAAATAAAAAGTTGAGATTATTTCTGCAATCTCATGACCTACAGTGCTGAAACAAGAGGTTTAGCAGACTTCTCAAATTCAACTTCCAGATCTTTTGATTACACAAGTTCTGTACAAGTTTGTGCTATGCAATCAGATTCCTTCAGGTCTTCTTCAGCTGATGTTTCCAGAGCATTGCCAGCATTGGTTTCTCAACAAATTCACTCTCATCAGTTCATACAACGCCAATCCATCTTCACGCAACGCATTTTTTGCATACCTGACATGGGTAAGCCCGTAAAGGTTATAGCCCACCATTTAGGGCCCAATACATAATTCAACTACTAAAGCCCAACGTTGCTGGAACTCAACATGGCATTAAGAACCAATGACATCTAAACACGTGGCAAGAGAAGGACAAGTCACATAAGCAGACAAAGATCCTGCAAAGTTATTGCACTGCACATCAGCCATTAATGAAGCCCCTTACAACATTTATTGCGATAACCTCTCCCCGTCGAGACAGAACAGCCTCACCATGAACAAGGCAAGCTAGAGCATAGACTTTCGGCCAAGATGACAGGTCGGAAGGGACAACAAAATGATTACCAGAGGATATAAGCAGACGTTGAAGACAAGAAGAAGGTTAAGCTTTCTATCTCTAATCTATCTCTACATTCCATCTCTCCTTCTAACTTGCTCGTCGGAGGGTTCGCTGGGGGACTCCCCGTTCCTCGTTGAACTCTTGTGCAGGTTCCTCTGTAGGCTTGGTACCTCGGACATTGGTTTGGAAAGCGTGGATCAGTCCGACCCGTTCCATCTGGAACACGGTGTATCATCAGTTGGCGCCGTCTGTGGGAATCATTTTGCTTCGTGCGCCAGTTGTGCTCATTGTCGCCGGAGACCCTTTCCCAATAACCCCCTCCCGCTACCCACCAAGGTGGATGGTCACAACTAGATCCATGGCTTCTTACCACAATGTTGCCGACCACTAAGCCGACCCTCCCAATCCAAATAACCCGCCGCAGTGTTTCACTGAGCTCACTAACAGCATTAACCGCCTAGTTGAGCAAAACCAAGCCCTAATTAATGCTCTATTCCAAAGAAACCTTCCTATGCCTCCTCCGCTACCTCCAGATATCCCACCCAACCAAGAAAGAGCCCCGAGCCGTACTATCCAGCAGCCCCATCCACCCAACTTGGAAGGCTTGTGACCCCCTCCCCCAGACATGAACCCGCCACCCCGAATCCCACCTCCATCGGTCCAGGCACCCACCCCCGAGGGAGAGGCCAGTAGTGTCCAGCCTCCATTGCATTCCGGTGGTGACAACATTCCTCTCTGGGACGCGAAACTCCGAGCCATGAAGCTCCAGCTCCAAGGAGTCATCCAGAACATAGAGAATAAACCATCTACCACAGCCAACTCACCATTCGTTGCCTCCATCGGGGACAAACCTCTACCTCCTAAGTTTAAAATGCCATCGATCGACTCTTTCGATGGTACGACAAACCCAGTCAACCACTTGGAAACTTATAGAACCCTCATGATCCTCCATGCATTCTCCGATGAAATCATGTGTCGAGTTTTCCCCGTAACACTTAAGGGGTCGGCCCGACTGTGGTTTAGTCAGCTACCGACGGACTCTGTCTCTACCTTTCAGCACCTGAGTGACTCCTTCCTCAACCACTTCATCGGTGCCCCCGCCAACGACGTCCGGCAACTCAACTTCTCAACATCCGTCAGACGAAGGGAGAGTCGCTTCGCAGCTTCGTCACCTGCTTCAACACCGAGGCCTTGCAGGTGGCAGAAAATGATGACAAGGTCATTCTCACGGCCTTCATAGCCGGTCTACGATCATCTGATTTCCTTTTTTCCCTCTCCAAAAACCCTCCGACCTCCATGGCAACCCTACTTTCCAAAGCCCAAAAATACATGAACGCCGAAGATTCCCTAACCGCCCGACAAGATCCTACTGCCAAAAACTCGACCCCCAGAGAGAAGAGAAAGGACTCAGAAACCAGAAACACCCAGTACACTCACCAAACACCTCAGTATACCTACCGACCACCCCGAGCCGACCGATTGGCGCCAACCCGATCGCCCGGCCGGTTCGAACGATACACACCCCTCAACTCCCCCATGGAACAAGTCTTGAACTAGATTCAACGAGATTATCCCCTAATATGGCCCCAACAGTCACAGTCTCCTTCTAACCGGCGAGACCAGTCCAAATACTGCCGCTTTCATCAGGACCACGACCATAATACGGAGGAGTGTGTTAACTTCAAAGACCAGGTCGAGGGCTTGATACGTCAGGGACGTCTCAGTCGGTTCACGGAAGCCCGCCCTCAGCAGAGGCAAAGGACTGAACCCATCAGAAACAACCACCGGCGCACCCCTCCTCAACAACTCGCACAACCTAACCAAGGTCATGATCGCCCCCCACAGCAACCCCGAGCACAAGGTAACCCCGCCCCCCCTGTTGGAGAGATCAGAGTTATTGCTAGCGGGCTTGCTTGTGGAGGACGATCCCGCTCGGCTCAGCGGGCAGAACTCAGAAAAATAAGGCAGGGCTCAAACAAAGAAGTTGCCACATTGGACCGCCCTTCCAAACAGCCCAAGCAGTGGATGGAGCCCATCACCTTTACGGAGGCCAACTGCACAGGCATCCGTTACCCCCATGACGACCCTCTCATCATCTCTGCCCTTCTCTCCAATTACAAAGTCAGACGGGTTCTCGTTGACAACGGCAGTTCTTCAGACATCATCTTCCTAAATGCCTGTAGACACCCCATTTTTGACCGCCTTTAAAACTTGGGCACTACTGATGGTTTACTTGGTGGAGAAAGGTGTGCAGGGCAAATGTTTAGTTTCTTCGGCAAGGAGAGAGTCAAATCCCAACTTCATACCCCTTTTGGACCAAAAAAATCTTGATCAAAAGATTTTAGACCTTGAAACCCTCTCTTTCAAAATATTTTGAAAATAAAGTTCCTACGATGTTCCGACGCTCGCATTTCGTTAAATGTCGCGCTTTTCGATAAACCGAGCAAGGACAAAGTGAAAATGAATAAAAGAGAGATGAAATCTTCGAAAAATCTTTCAAAACACTTTGTTTAGGGGTTTGGAGTTGAAGAAAAGAGGAAAGGAGAGAAGAAAACTAGTATGGGAGAAGTTCGGCATGAATCCGGGTAGGACCAAAACTGCGCGGCTTTACCAAAACAAGCATAACTTTTTGTATAGTTGGAATTTTGATGCAAAACTGCCACTATTGGAAATCTTACTTCCGTGGCTTCAATTTTGACACAAGAATGACCTGAAAAAGAGTCCATATGAAGGAGTTATGACCATTTGAAGTTGGACTTGGAAAGTAGAATTTTCCTGCCGACTAGAAAAACTAGCTGGCCGACCAGAGAAAGTGGCTGGCCGACCACTTTCTCTGAAAAATTGGTCGGCGACCTTCCTGCAGATTTTGAAGAGTCTGTGGATGCCAGCTGTGCCAGCTGGAGTGCACAGATTGCATCCTCCATACACGTGTATGGAGGGATGGCATCCAAGCTCTAAGCTTCTCCAAGAAGCTTTAGCTCATGTTTTTCTATAAGAGGGGAGGCCTCTCTTCCTTCCCCAGGTTCTGAAGTTGGCCAAGAGTGATAGATACATCTCTCTCTATATATTCTTCTCTCCCTCTATATTTTGTGCCTTAAAGAGTGTTATTCCTTCACTTTTGCACTATAACTCCTAGCCACACACCACCATATTTGAGCTGAGATCCTTGGAGGTGGTTTTTGGGTCATAAGAGTTGGTTTTGGGCTGGAGGAATTGCTGTTGTTGCAGTGCTTCAAGGGTAACCCTTTTTCTCCTCTTTAAGCTTTGTTTTTGGTTACTCTCCTAGCCATATTTGCATGATGATTTGAGCTTAACTTTCTACTAGAAAAAGTTCTGTTTTTTAGTCCTTGTGATGTTTGTTTAAGGCCTCTTGAGTGTTGAGGGTCTTCTACCCTCTTGCATGCCTTATTTGGCCTTGTTTTGTGCCATGCCTTAGGGCCTTTGAGCTAATCCTTGCTTGGCCTTTTAGCCACTGAAATCCAGTGGATTCTCAGTGGTTGGCATGTGGTTTTTAGGTCCTAAATCAGAGAGGGGTGACCCTCTCTCTTTTTGTCTTGTTTACTTGCATTTTTGGCCTATCAAAGGAGCATACATTTTCATACTTTCAAGGCTTGGTTTAGGAACTTTTTGGTGACTTTTAAGGCCTGCCTAGACTCTGTCCATGGTTGGTTTGGTCACCCTTGGCATGCTTCTCATATGTGTAGTGTATGCCCATTTATGGCTCATCAAGGTAGCATGTCAATCTAGCATGTTTTAGCTCCATTTCAGTGGATTTTTGGTCATCATTTGACATGTCATGGCTCTGTTTTTGGCTGGTTTGGTAACCTCTGACATGCTCCATATGCTTGTAGTGTAAATCTTGTTTACTAGCTTGGTTCGCATGATGTTTTGGCCCTTTATTCTAGCATATTTTGGCTATGCTCCAACATGATTTTATTCATATTTTGGGCTATTCTAGGACTGTTTTGGGCTGCCATGGTCATATCACTCATGTTTTGTATAGTTATAGTGCAAATGCTTTGGCTAGTCTTGAGTTTTGAGGTCCCTAGCATGCTATATTTGTGATGTTTGCATACCTTGGCATTATTTGGCATGGAATTTCAGAGCTTATATCTTTGCCATACTCTCATGTTTATCACTCTTTAATTGTATTTGAGAGTTGAGCTTTGGGCCTTGCTTGCGAGCCATCATTTGAGCATGTTTTTTCTTGCTTAGCATGCTATCATTTCAGTCCATTTCAAGCCACCGTTTAGGCCTGCATAGGGTCTGTTTGGGGTTGGTTTGGCCATTTGAGCATTGTCTTGCATGCCTCTAGTGTAATACACTTCACTAGCTTTGATGCTTGAACTTTTCAACATGCATTACACGGGTTGTTTGCATGATTCTAAGTCATTTTGCATGCCATTTCAGTGCTGGACATATGCTATTGTACCCCATGTTTCATCATTTCAATGCTTTTGGGGAGTTGTGTTTTGTGCCTTAAGCTTGGGCCAATATGCATGCATGTTTGTATAGCATTTTGAGTTTCTATCTTAGCACGTATGGCCACTGATTTGGACATGGCTGAGGCCTATCCATTTTGGTTTAAGTCCATTGTGCATTGAGTATGCCATGTGGTTCATAGCATTGAGCATGCCATGTTGTTACAGGATCGATCATTGCATTGGTGCATGCCATGTTCATTCCATTGCGTATGCTAGTTACCATGTGCATTGTGTATGCTAGTGTCATGGGCATTGTGTATGCCATATAGTTCATAACATTGTGTATGTTAGTTGCATGTTTGCATGTTTATCCCTTGCATGTTTGCATGTCTAAGTTGTATTGCATCAAGTTGCATGATTGAGTCGAATTGTACATGCCATGTTTGTTGCATTGTGTTTGGAATAGGCGTTAGTCCAAACACGGGAAACGAGGGACGTTTCATACTCGAAGTGATGAAACGTGCTTCAATTCCCGGTCGCCGACACTCTTGACTATACATGATGGAGTTTTGGGCTTTATGTGTTTGTGTGCGCATTTATTTCACATTGAATCGTGCAATTTGGCTCCTCGGCCATCATGCATCGAGATGCGTGATTGGTGGCTCGAGGATCGAGAACTATACTCCCTTGAGCTTATGTAATGATAGGGAGGATAGTTGTGCACATATGTGTTGCAAATACTTTGCCATGCCCCTTTCTTGCTCTCTGTTGCAGCAAACCAGAAACCAGCAGCAAAAACTGGTCGGCCGACCAGATAAAGTGGCTGGCCGACCACTTTTTCTGGTTTTCACCACAAAAAATGGTCAGCAAGTGGTCTCCAATGCCAACAACTGGTTGGCAGCATCCCTACAGGTTTCCATGGTGGAGTTTCAGCCTTCTGGAGCCTTGTGCAGTGTTCTGGGACCAGTTGCAAACAGAGGCAAATCGGGGCATCGCGATGGATTTCCGAGCGAGGCGATTTGAGCATGCATGCTGTCACGACCCAAACCTGCCCCTATAGGTTTAACATCGTAACCGGCTAGTAATCCTGAGATTACCTACGGCCTCTGAACCGATAAGCATATGATAAGGGGCTAGCGGAAGCAAATACATAATTATAGTCGTCCAATGAGCTGTGTTGACTTACATGAAACAGTATATATTAAAACTTTAATTACATAACCAAATAGTCAACCATACATTATATTATACCACACACATTACAGTATTTTTCGTACAGACAACATGATTAAAATAAAGTCCCATGCATAAACAGAATTAATCAACCCTTGAACCCAAGACACTACGGGAACCTCCACGTGAGGCACAAAGGCGGGCTGACAACAGAAACACAGTCCCCCACAAAACCTTTGGGCTCGAACTCCAGAATGCTCACCTATATACATATATATACAAACAGTGAGCTAAAGCCCAGTGAATAACATTAAGGTAAAGGGGTTAGTGAACGAATTCCGAACATTTCATACGTATAAAACAGATCATAGCATAATCATAGTCATATCAGAACATAATAATGGCATATCCCATAGAACATATCGAACATATCACATAACGTCTTCCGACTAGAGTAACCGGTCCCGGACACCGATTAAACACATATCACCACAATGAAGTGGCTAACGAGATCTCGTAAATGTCATGGACCCGCATTTTCATGCCGTCCCCCATGACTTGGGACTATCTATGGATGCCATAATAGATTTCAAACTTGGAATGTTCGTTCACAGAAACATATATCATTTCAGAAATCATAGCATATCATATCTTATTTGGAACATAGTTTCATATAAACGTATCTTTACGATAACGTTACTCACAGTGGTTCCGTAGATGGTCAATCACTTCTCGGACGTTGACCTACAATCACAAAGTACATAACACCAACGAATCTTATCATTACTTATTCATATGGCCATTAGGGCTTAGCTTACATCACGTTGGTTCATGTTCATTCTTGTTAGATGGCTTAGAAAACACACACCCTTGCATTCTCTTAATGTGGTGCATACTTATTACAATGCTCAACTCACACACACACACTTGTCGTTCAATATCTTGTTACATTCTTTTCTTAGTGTGTGTTTCCAGCCCATAATCTCATTACTATGGCTTAATTAAGGCTTAGGAATGCCTAAGATGCAATGAGGATGTCAAAACATGCCTTGGAACACTTAGGCAAAATTTCAGAATTTTAAGTCCTCGCTTGAGCGAATCTTTCCTCGCTCGAGCGAGCATGCAAAAATGTGACTGGTCGCTCGAGCGCACATACCTTCGCTCGAGCGATCTGTAAATGATGCAAACTTCTGGGAGCTCGAAATTTACGCTCGGGCGGACTTTTGGTCGCTCGAGCGAGGTGCACGATTTCAGAGTGGTCGCTCGAGCGAGAACCCCTTCGCTCGAGCGAGACTGCAAAAATCTGGAATTTCCAGATTGCATCCCCAAGTTCAAATTCGACATTCAACCTTTCAAAACTCATCTCTTGGGCCCTAAAACTTGAAATAACCCAGAAAACTTGTAGAATATGAAAGTTCAAGGATCAATTTATAAAAATCATGGCCCAAGGTTTGTCAAAACTCACATTTTCAACTTAAAACATAATGAATGCTCAAGAACACCACATGCATGGACTTTTCTTGTTTCAAACCTCTTAAAGCATAATCAAACACCATGAAATAACTGGAAACTTGCTGATTTGATCGAAAAACAAGATGAACTCATGGATTAAATCAATATTGTGGACATGCATGCTAGAATTCTCTAAGAAAACAACTTGAACCCCAACATCAATTCATGAACATGACATGCAAGAACTTCTACCACACTAAACCTTCCAAAACATGATCAAACTTGGTGATTTGATGGAAAACAAGTTGAATGGCCAAAATGTAGAAGATGTTAACACATGCATGGAAGAAACCTTTGAAATCAAACCCAAAACTTGGAAATTTATGCATGCATGCATGATTTGAGCTACAATTCCTCCTTCTAAGCTCCATTACATGATTAAACCCATAATCTTCATGAATTCAACAATTAAACATAACATCTACAAGAATTATAGTTTAGGTTCTTACCTAGAGCCCTCAATTTCTCTTGTTCTAGCACAATCTTTGTTTAATTCAAACTCTAGCCTTCAATCTCTCATGAATTCCCCTTCCTCTCTCTCAAATTGCACACACTCTCTCTCTAAGATGGAACCTCAGATTTTTTTTTTTACACTAAGGGACCAACGAATTGAACAACAAAAATAAGGCTCAAAGGTGTTGGAGAAATAAGCCACTAACATGGCAAAATTGTAATTTACGCCAACTATTTAATTAGCTTCATTTAATCTAATTTAATCATGCCCAATCACATTTTAATTAAATATGCCATAATGTTCTAAAAATTCCAATTAACATATTGGTATAATCGATTCTGGGTCTGGATGCCGTTAAGGCTTTCAATTTACAGTTTAAACCATTAAGCATGGACAGATGATTTAACAGTCAACAGATAGGCAACCAATTATGTTACAAATCACCTATTAATCCCATCATCAATCTTAATCACTTAATTAACATCCTTAATTACTGATTAGCGGCTAATTACGGATCGAGGTTATTACACATGCATCTCTCATCATGAGGCCGTTTCAGTGCTTTGTTAGCTTAGAATGTATATTTGTTTCAATTTTGGTTGTGTAATAATTAATTAGCTAGAATAGTTAGTTAATTAGTCGGTTCTGTATTATTTATTCGGACCCTCCTCCGAAAGGGCAGTGTTGTAAATAAGTGTGCGTGTGTGTGATGCATGTCTTCCAACCCCCATTTCTTTCTCCCTTTTATTTACTAGCTTACGATGGTTAGTTTTAGGACATGTTTCAATTAGCATCCTTATACTCGCATGTTCGCATTCATTCATCTGTCTTGCATGCACCAGACTTGGCGCATCATACTAACTACATTGTATTTTAATTCCTATTTGAATACATGTATCAAATTGCATTTCACATGACATTTTAGAATAGCCGAGCCTATCTTAGTTGCATTTTGCATGTGTTGTATTAGGCATTCTTGACATAGCTAGGGTCATGAATGATTACTAACTATCTTTTGTTTTGGCTCGGAGTACTCGATAATTGTTTATGCTTTAGCATCCTTGCATGTGTGTGAGTAACTGCCATGATAACATGCTTGCCATGAGGCTAACTGCTTATGTGATATAACTGCCTGATTGCCTGTGGGTGAAGGTTGGATTACTTGAATTGGAACAATGCATTGATTGCGAGTTTTAAGCTCACTTGAGAGTGGTAAATCACCATGTCTTCTAAGCCCACTTGAGGGTGACAAAATCCGTATTTTAGCCTACTTGCGAGTAGCAAACCGCTTTAAAAAACAAACATGAGATGTTTTGTTCCAACTTAGGTGATCTAGTCTATACTTGTATGCTGTGTGCATCACATAGTAATTCCAGGCTAATAATCGGAATAAGAGCACATGTGTTTTCAAAAACAAGATATCATGCTTAGTAGTGGCCGATCTTTGATCGGGCGAGCGGGGGTGCTCATGAAATGACCTTCCCCAATCGTACCCAAGTTCCCGAACCAAGGCAACTTTGGTGATGACGGACACGTGGCCTTAGGTACGAGTTAGGGTTTCCTAAATTCTCCCAAAATAAAATATTTAGGTGGTGACTCTATATCTGGCAAAGCAGTCCATGTTTGGCACTTCTTTCTAAAAATCAGTTTTTCAAAACGATTTGCCGGATTTGGACTCTTTGGTGATTTATCGATCTTGCATTGCACTTTGTGAGATTAGATTCAGAACCGTAACATTGAGTCTGAACTGTAGCGAACCTAATGAACAAAACGGGATTTTTCCCGGGACGTTCGGGCGCGTCTACAATGCCTTCCGCTAACTCAAGATCAGGGAAGAAAGTCTGTCCCCTCTCCAAACCACATTGGTCAGTTTTATTGGAGATCGGGTGACCTCCATCGGCTTAATCGATCTTCCCATCACAATTGGAGAATACCTACGGCAGACCACAAAGTTGCTCACCTTCCTCGTCGTCGACTGTCCCTCCGCTTACAACATTATCTTCGGCCGCACCGCCTTAAATGCTTTCCAAGCTATCACATCCACTTTCCATCTTGCCGTAAAATTCTCCACCGACCTTGGGGTCAGCACGATGAGGGGAGAGCAGACCGTGGCCAAAGAATGTTACGTCGCTTCACTTAAAGAGGTCAAGCTAAAGGAGGCTATGATCATTGAAGGACTTGACGTCAGAGACGAAGACGAGCTAGTCAGAAGGGAACCAGTGGAAGAGCTTGTCGAGGTCCTCATCGATCCCACCAACCTGACAAAAATTGCCAAGATCGGCAGCCAACTATCCTCCCAGGCCAAGGCCGACCTTACGGCCCTCCTAATTGAGCACAATGACGTATTTGCTTGGACCCACTCCGACATGGCGGGTATTGACCCCTTCTTTATCACCCATCGTCTCAGCATTGAGCCCCATTTCCGACCCTTCCGCCAGAAGCAGTGCATCTTTCACCCGGAACGCAACACTCTTATTGCTTCTGAAGTAGATAAGTTCCTTGAGGCACAGTTTATCAAAAATGTGGACTACCCCAGGTGGCTGTCGAATGTGGTCTTGGTCTGTAAAAACAACGGTAAATGACGGCTCTGCGTCGATTACTCCGACCTCAATCGAGCTTGCCCCAAAGACAGTTATCCCCTTCCTCGCATAGATCTGCTTGTTGACGCCACGGCCGGTCATCAAATGCTCAGCTTCATGGATGCCTTCTCTGGGTACAACCAAATTCTGATGCACTCGTTTGACCAGGAACACACCTCATTCATCACCGACCGGGGAACCTACCATTATCGTGTCATGCCGTTTGGGTTGAAAAATGCCGGAGCCACTTACCAACGGTTGGTCAATGTCGTCTTTTATCATCAGATATGCCGGAACATAGAAGTATACGTTGATGACATGCTAGTCAAGAGCAAACTCTCCACTGATCATCTGGCTGACCTGCGAGAGACCTTCGGCACCCTACGAAAGTATCAAATGAAGCCCAATCCGGAGAAATGCGCCTTCAGCGTAGGACTTGGGAAGTTCTTGGGTTTCATGGTCAGTCAGCGGGGCATCGAAGCTAACCCTGAAAAGATCAAGGCCTTGATAGAAATACAGTCACCCAAAACGGTTAAGGAGGTTCAGAGGCTTACCGGCAGAGTCGCCGCCCTCAACCGTTTCATTTCTCGCGCAACGGACAAGTGTCTCCCCTTCTTCAAAGTTCTTCGGCAGACTTTCGAGTGGACGACCAAATCCGAAGAGACTTTCCAACAGTTGAAGCAGTGCATGGCTAACCCCCTCTTACTCTCCCAGGTGCTCACGGGTGAGCCCCTTTTTCTCTAGTTAGCCGTGTCAAGCACCGCAGTCAGTGCGACTCTCATCAGGGAGGACGGTTCAGTACAGCGCCCGGTTTATTACATTAGCCGGGCTCTCAGAGGTGCAGAATAGAATTACCCATTGCTAGAAAAAATGTCCTTGGCCTTAGTTACCGCCTCAAGACGACTCCGTCCTCCATAGTGGTCCTCACTGACCAGCCTTTGAAGAAGACAATGCAACAACCAGAGCTGTCCGGCAGACTTATGCAATGGTTGGTCGAGCTCAACCAATTTGACATCTCCTACCGACCCTGAACGGTGATCAAAGGGCAAGCTGTTATCGATTTTATCTTGGAACTCACTAATCCTACTCCAACCGCGGCCCCCTTGCCCCCGTCATCCTACACTGAGGCAGAAGACCCCCACTCTTGGACCCTCAACGTCAACGGATCATCTCTCAAAGAGGGCAGCGGGGCTGGTCTCATCCTCACCACCCCCGAGGGTGGTTATTTCAAGTGTGCTCTCCGTTTCTTGTTCGACGCAAGCAATAATGAGGCTGAATATGAGGCATTGATAGCAGGTCTTCGCCTAGCTAGAGACATTGGTGTTAGCCATATCCAAGTGTTTCAGCGATTCCCAGCTCATTGTCGGACAAATCACGGGGGAATTCGATGCCAAGGAAGACACAATGCGGGCTTACAGGGATATTGCACTCCCCCTTGCTCGCCTCTTCAGCACTTTCCACATCAAGCACATCCCTCGGGCGGAAAACTCCAAGGCAGATGAAATGGCTCAATTAGCTTCTGCAGACCAGTCAAACCTCAGCCATGGTGTCCGCCTCGAATACCTGGCCCACCCAGCCATTTCTCCAAACCAACAACAAGTCCACTTCCTCCAAAACAAACCTATTCCATGGGCGGCTGACATCTTTCTATTTTTGACAAAGGGAGAACTGCCAGACGACAAACACTAGGCCGCCAAGGTCAGGGCCCGGTCATCCAACTACATTCTTATCAGCGGTCTCTTGTACAAACGTGGCTTTTCACGCCCATACCTGAGATGCCTCAATCCTGCTCAAGCAACCTATGTGATGAGAGAAGTCCACGAGGGTGTATGTGGTAATCATTCGGGTGCCAGGTCCCTAGCCCACAAAATACTTCGCACTGGTTATTTCTGGCCTACTTTCAACCAAGATGCCACTAAATTCGTGCTTAAATGCGATAAGTGCCAACGCTTTGCCAACATCCCTCATGCTCCTCATACAGAATTGATCACACTTTATAGTCCTTACCCATTTGCCAAATGGGGGATCAACTTGGTTGGCCCATTGCCCACTGGCCGAGGCCAAACCAAATTCACAATCGTCGCCATTGATTACTTCACTAAATGGGTAGAGGCGGAACCCCTTGCCACAATTACCGAGCGGAACTGTAGCGACCCTAATTTTCTAAAGTCATTTATTTATTATTATGATTATTATTATCTTATTTTATTTTTGGCTTTATTACTTGTGTGGTCACATGAAAATTTAATTGGGTATTTAATGAATTTAATGTGGTAATTAATAAATTTAATGTGTTATTCAATTAATCCACATATATTTATATATATTTATATTTGTTATAAAAAAAAAGAGATGTTATATATATATATATTTAATCTTATATTTATATATATTACAATTATATGTAGTATATAATATAATATATTATAATAGTCATATTAGATTAGGGTAGGAAATTAGGTTATTATATATATATATATATATTATACTAGCCTATCACCCGTGCTATGCACGGAATAATTATAGATATTTATATTTGTTTTAGATTTTTTTAATATATAAATTATGTTTTTTTAAGATTTTTTATAAAAATAATTTAACAATCTTATCATTAATCATAGTGTATGTGAGAAGTTGAAAAGGGTACTGCAGTAACAATACACAGATTGTATCTATAATTATTTATATGAGGGGATTTTAAATGCTGATCAAAGAATTTTGACCAAATTAATCAATGCAGGCATGTGGAAAGACATGTGGATTAAAAAAAGTTAATAAATGTTGATCAGGAGATTTTGACCAAATCAATAAATGCTAAGTTTTTTTTTTTTTTAATAAAAAATTTAGAAAATTCAGATTGGAATTATTTAGAGCCATTGAACAAACTACAATCACATTTTTCTTTTTGTGAGTTAACTTCAATCATATTAAAAAATCAAATTATAAAAAAAAAAAGAGATAACTTCAATCATACAAATCACAATTTTTTTAATGCTATCTAACTACAATGAAATTTTTCTCATAATAAAAAAAAAAACATTAAAATAGTAAATAAAAAAGATTTTTTAGAACCATTGAATAAACTACAATCATATTTTTCTTTTGTGAGTGTTTATGTTTATCTAATTTCAATCATATTAAAAAATAAAATTATAAACAAAATGAGATAATTTCAATCATACAAATCACAATTTTTTTGATGCTATCTAATCATCATCAATAATTAAAAAAATCAATCACAAATTAAGTCAATTGATAATTAAAAAACACAATAATTTATTTTTCAAAAAACATAGTGAGTTAAAAAGATCAATTACAATTTTTTTTGGTCAAAATACAATCTAATTATCATCAATAATTGGTACATTATGTGACTCTAATGAGTACAATCCATTTTGTTTTTCAAAAAACACAGTGAGTTAAAAGTCAAATCACAAATTAAGTGAATTGATAGTTAAAAAAACACAATAATTTTTTTTCAAAAAACACAGTAAGTTAAAAAAATCAATTACAATTTTTTTTTCAAAATACAATCTAATCATTATCAATAATTGGTACTTTAAAAATTAAATCAGGAAAAAATCAAATCAAATCACAAATATTTTTATGCTATCTAACTACAATCATATTTTTTTCATAAATAATTGTAAAGAAAAACCATTAAAACAGTAAATAAAAGATTAAATCACATTAAAAAAAAGAACCATTGAACAAACTACAATCACATCACAAATTTTTCCCATAATAAAAAAAATAAATAAATAAATGAAAAAAAAAACCATTGACTAACTACAATCACATTAAAAAAAAAAGAACCATTGAACTAACTACAATCATATTTTTTTCTTTGTGAGTGTTTATGTTTATCTAATTTTAATCATATTAAAAATAAAATTAAAATAGTAAATAAAAAGATTAAATAACATTAAAAAAAAAAACCATTGAACTAACTACAGCAATCATATTAAAAAAAAGAGCCATTGAACAAATTACAATCACATCATATTACAATCACATTTTTTTCTTTGTAAGTGTTTATGTTTATTTAACTTCAATCATATTAAAAATAAAATAAAATAGTAAATAAAAAGATTAAATAACATTAAAAAAAAATATTGAACTAACTACAACAATCCTATTAAAAAAAAGAGCCATTGAACAAATTACAATCACATCACATTTTTCCCATAATAAAATAAATAAATGAAAAAAAAGAACTATTAAACTAATTACAATCACATTAAAAAAAAAGGAATCATTTAACTAATTATAATCACATTTTTCTCTTTGTGAGGGTTTATATTTATCTAATTTCAATCATATTAAAAAATCAAATTATAATTTTTTATTCGCTAGACAAATCATAAATATTTTTATGCGCTATCTAACTGCAATATTAAAACAGTAAACAAAAGGAAAAGTCAAGAAAGAAAAAACAAAAACAAGACTTACTGTTTGCATATGTGGTCATTGAAGTTGAAAGTGTAGAAGTGAGAAGTTAAGAAGGAGAAAATAAAAAGAAGACTCACTGTTTGCAATAAGTATGTGAAAAGTTAAAAAGAGTGTGTATATTGGAGAAGTTAAAAAGACTTGGAAGAATTTAATAAGTGCTAAGTTTTTTTTTTTTCAAAAAAAATCAAAAAAATTAAGAAATTAAGGTTCAGATATTGGAACTCCCACAAAACTTGTGGATTAGAGATATATATAAATAAATAGATAGATATAGATATAGATACTTATATTTGTTTTAAATTTTTTTTAATATACAAATTATTTGTTTTGGAAAAGGTATTGCAGTAATTATGAGAGAAGTCAAAAAGTCTTGTGGATTGAGAGAAGTTAATAAATGCTGAGGTTAATTTTTTTTTTAAAAAAAACAAAAAATTAGAATATTATGATTGGCATATTGGAGCTCCCACAGGCCTTGGGAGTTAGAAACCCCCTTTTACTTAATATATAGTATAGATAAGTAATCAACTAGGTATAGGAGTTGATAAGAAAATAAAGATTAGAAAAGTGAATCAGAGAGGAGGCTGCCGTGAGAGAGAGCCGAGAGAGAGAGAGAGAGAGAGAGAGAGATCAAAATAGAGAGTGTTGTGCTGTGTGCCGTGAAAGGAGAAGGAGGATTAGGGTTAGGATTTTGTTTTGGTGGCTCCATTAATTCTTTAAAGATTTCTTTGATCTTCAAAATAATATTGTGAGTACAAAATCCACTTCCCTTAATTTATATTTAATTCGCTGTTTTTATTTATTTATTTTTATTTAATTGATGCTAGTTTGATTTTATATTTATCTAAAGATGATAGATTGATTTTGATTACTTTGATTAGTTGTGTAGGTAAAGTTTAGGGTTTTTAGATGATTGATCTATTTTAATTATTTTGTTTAGTTGTGTATGTAAGGTTTAGGGTTTTTAGTTGATTAATTGATTTTAATTATTTTGATTAGTTGTGTATGTCAGATTTAGGGTTTTTATTTGGATTTATTTTATTGTTGTAATCACACTCATGGTTATATGAAATTTAAATTAATTAGGAACCCATAGATAAATTCCTTACACTCCACCATGACTCCATGGATTGTTGTTTTATTTGAGTGATGGTGAGAAAGAGTGTATAAAAAAAAAGTGAGGATTATGAGATTTATTTGAATGCCTTAGGCTAGGCATTGTTATGTTTATTCTCATGTGTGAGATGTTGTGTATATATATATTGTTGCCTCGTTCTCATGAGTAGACGAGTGCTTTGACTTGCGCGCGTACGTATATGCTAACCATCCGGGGAGTGTGAGTCAAACTCGGGACGATATCCCCGTGCAAGTTTGGCTTCGGAGCGGTGTTAGATATACGGGAGGCACATGGGATATATGTGTAGGCCGGAAGGGGAAGGCCGAAGTGGTGGAGTTAAGGTACAAAAATTTAATTATGAGTTTATTGATTTGTACATCTCGAAAAATAGTAATCGACCTCAATAAAATATGAAATTTGAGTAGAGGCATGTATACGTGATTTTGGACAACTTTTGTGTTGTAACTTTTTATTAAAAAGATCGATTAGAACTTATAATCGGATGACCTTGGTTATTGTCGGTTTGATTCATTTTGGTAATGTAGATTTTATAGGCTGTTTTAACCCACGAAACGAGCTTATTTTTATTGATTTCGCGTAAACTGAAGTAAAACATTATTCTGCACACTTTTCATGTTTTGAACGTTTTCGAAAAAAATCATCTTAGGGCAGTTTTTGTTCATTTTTAGTTTCAGATTTTTCGATTGAATTCCGTCTAGATTTTTAAATCAAGTTTTTCTCTTAACCTGTTCAGTTTCTATTAAATTTGTTCACATAGTCTTTTAGGAAATTTGATTCTGTACAACTTTCGTTCTTTGAGTTTTGGTCAATTCAAATTATTTAAGAAGGAAACGGTGTATTTTTATACGTATTCAGCAAGTTACTTATGATTAATTTATACTAATATTATTTTTTTTGCAGGATGGTGGGTCTTACTAACTTTTTATGCAGGGCTGACCCACCATAGTTCTATTTCTATTTTGTTTATGTTATAATAAATTTTGGGGCGTGACAGTTTGGTATCAGAGCTCTAGGTTACCCTAGACTTGTGAGAGTTTAGGTGATCCTCGGATTGTGGAAACATGGGTTAGCTAGTTTAGTTTGGTGGTTGAGTTTATTCTAAGCAGTTATGAACAAATTCTTTTTGTGTATTTAACTTGAAGGTGATGGCTGGAAGGTATAATTTGAGAAGCGCTGAGTCCAATGGCATAGGGGAAGAAACAGCTGCTAACGCAGCGGCAGCGGGGACTGCTACCGAGGCAACCAATACGGTGCAGGTTAATGTGGGAGAGACGATGGCTCAATTACTTCAGGTTGTGCAGAACAATAATCAAAGCTAGCAGGGAGATCCCTTTGCGAAGACAAACAAAGACTTTGGTTCTTTGGGAGGCCAAAAATTCTCTGGAGATGGAGGACCTATTGCAGCTGACGCTTGGGTTCAGAGATGTGAGATGGTGTTTGGTCGTATGCAGCTCACCGAGGTCCAAAAACAAGAGCTGGCGACACATCCGCTTGAGGGAGCAGCCCTATTTTGGTGGAACTCGTAGAAGGAGGGTGTAGACTTGACGACTTTGACTTGGGCAGATTTCAAGATTCATTTTGACCGGAAGTTTGTTCCTGCTGCTATTCGGTCTCAACTGAGTGATGAATTTTCGAAATTGACTCAAGAGGATAGAACAGTGATCGAGTATGTCACCAAGTTTAATGAGTTATCCCGTTATGCCCCTTATTTGATCAACACGCAGGAGAAGAAGAATGAGAAGTTTATTAAGGGATTGAATCATTACCTGTCTAAGTCCCTTATTCCCTTTGATGCTGAATCGTTTGACAGGGTTCTTGACTTGGCACTAAAGTATGAGGAAAAAGAGAAGCAGTTTAAAGAAGGGAAGGCCAAGGCCGGAGAGATTTCTAGAGGGAGTCACTTCCAGCAGCGGGATGGGAACAGATACCGACCCTATAATCAAAGGCATAGGGGTCAGCAGTTTCAGAAGCCACAGCAACAAGGTAGTCAGGGAAATTTTAGACCTCAGGGCAATTTTCAGCCTCAGGGCAATTTCCAACCATAGGGGCACTATTATCAGAGACAGGGTGGTCCGCGCCCCCAGGGTTATCAAAGACAGCGGCAGCAAGTGCCACAGTTGGGCTATCGTCCTCCTATATCTCAGTTGGAGGGACCCCCACCTATCAGACCAGTAACACCTCAATCGATCAATAGGAAGTGTTTTGGGTGTCAGCAGTTAGGGCATGTAATCAAGGATTGCCCTCAGAGACAGCAAGCGCGACAGGGTCAAGCAGCTCCAGCCAGGGCATTTGCAGTTATGCCAGGAACTGACAATGTGCAAGGTACTTTTAATCTCTTTCAAGAACCCATTAGAGTTCTTTTTGATACGGGTGTCTCTCATTCTTTTATATCTAGACAATTTGTAGAAAGAGAACATATTCTAACTACCTCCTTGTCTAGACCTATTCGTGTTGAGACCCCTTTAGGAGGGGCAGTTACTCTTTATGAGATGTGTAAAGATTTTGAGATTAATTTTGCGGGTAGAGTCTTGCATGTAGACCTAATTGTGTTAGGGTTTGAAGGGTTCACAATTATTTTGGGTATGGATTGGCTGCAAAAATACTTTGTAACTCTAGATTGTGCTGGAAGGACTGTAAATATAGATATTCGCGGTATGCCACGACTTATCCACACTTCTCGCGATGGAGAAGAGTCGGTGATGACGAGTTTTCTGTGCTCGGTAGAAATTCCTAAGCAGGATATTAGTGAGGTAGATGTGGTGCGTGAGTTTGAAGATGTATTTCAGGAGATACCTGGACCTCCTCCTCGACAGGTAGTAGAATTTCGCATTGACCTAGTGCCAGGAACTGCACCAATTTCTAAGGCGGCATACAGAATGGCGCCTAAAGAGCTTGTGGAGATGAAGAAGCAGCTGGAAGAGATGCTTCAGAAAGGGTTCATTCGTTCAAGTAACTCCCCGTGGGGAGCACCTGCGATCTTTGTCTCCAAGAAAGATGGCACTCTCCGTATGTGCATAGATTACAGAGAGCTGAACAAGGTGACTATCAAGAACAAGTATCCACTACCTAGAATTGATGTTTGATCAGTTGAAGGGGGCAGCCATTTTCTCTCAGTTTGATCTCAGAACGGGTTACCATCAGATGGGTGTGTCAGAGGAAAGTATACCGCTTACTGCTTTTCAGACCCGGTATGGGTTGTACGAATTTCCTATAATGCCTTTTGGTTTGACCAATGTGCCTATTTCATGGACTTGATGAATAGAATTTTTCAACCGAATCTAGATAAGTTTGTGATTATCTTTATAGATGATATCCTGGTGTATTCTAAGAATGAGGAGGAACACAGAGAACACTTGAAAGTCGTATTGCAAACTTTGAGGGAACAACAGTTATACGCTAAGTTCAGTAAGTGTCACTTTTGGGAGAAAGAAGTTCGATTTTTGGGACATGTTGTGTCCAATCAGGGGATAGCGGTAGATCCTAAAAAAGTTGTTGCAGTCAAAGAATGGAAGCAGCCCACGAACCCTACAGAGGTGAGAAGTTTTTTAGGACTAGCCGGTTATTACAGAAGATTTATAGAGAGGTTTTCCACTATTGCAGCACCCATGACCAAGTTGACCCGCAAGAATGTGAAGTTCATATGGACAGATGATTGTGAGAAAGCTTTCCAGGAGTTAAAGCAGCAGTTGATTACAGCACCGGTGTTAACTATACCGGTACAAGGGGAAAAGTTAGTAGTGTTTATGATGCAAGTGAAACTGGGTTGGGATGTGTATTGATGCAGCATTAGAAGGTTGTATCTTATGCTTCTCGACAACTAAAACCTCATGAGAGACGATACCCTACTCATGACTTAGAGTTGGCAGCGGTTGTTTTTGCGTTGAAAGTGTGGCGACACTACTTGTTTGGGGAGCACTTTGATTGTACACAGATCACAAGAGCCTCAAATATCTCTTTTCTCAAAAAGGGTTGAACATGAGGCAACAGAGATGGGTTGAATTTATCAGTAGTTATGATTTCGAGATCCTTTACCACCCAGGAAAAGGAAATGTAGTCGTTGATGCACTTAGTCGACAACATGAGATTATGGCTTCTTTGATGATTCAAGAATGTAAGTCCTTGGAGTTAATTTCGATGCATGATATTCAACCAATAGAGAGTGCTGAGAGGGCATACATTGGTAGTTTGACCGTGCAGCCGACGTTACTGGGTAAAGCTCGTCAGTTGCAGAATTTAGATGGATTTCTCGTTAGCAAGCTCGATGACCTTGTAGTGGATTTGATCGATGATTGTCCTACTGATTGGTTTGTGGACTCAGATGGGGGATTGCGATTCAAGGACAGGTTGTGTGTACCTAATATTATTGAATTGAGGAAAGAGATTATGGATGATGCTCATAGGTCTCGATATACCATTCACCCTGGTGGGACTAAGATGTATCATGACCTGAAGAGAACGTTTTGGTGGGAAGGTATGAAGAAGGACGTAGGAGAGTATGTTTCTCGATGTTATGTGTGCCAACAGGTTAAGGCAGAACATCAACGACCGTTTGGACTGTTGCAGCCTCTTGAGATCCCTACTTGGAAGTGGGAGTGCATCTCTATGGATTTCGTGGATGGATTGCCGCGGTCTAAGCGAGGCAATGAATCTATTTGGGTGATAGTGGATCGACTCACAAAGTCTGCTCATTTTATTCCTATCAGTGTTCACCGAACTGCGGCTAAACTAGCTAGGCTATATATTCGGGAGGTGGTGCGACTTCATGGCGCACCCGTTTCTATAGTTTCGGATCGTGATCCGTTGTTTGTGGCAGAGTTTTGGGAGAGTTTTCAGCATGCTTTGGGTGCTAGGTTAGACTTGAGCACGGCTTATCATCCCCAAACAGATGGGGCAAACTGAGCGAGTAAATCAGATCTTAGAGGATATGTTGAGAGCTTGTGTCCTCGATCTTGGTGGTAGTTGGGAAGAACACTTGCCATTGGTGGAGTTTGCTTATAATAATAGCTATCACTCTAGTATCGGGATGGCACCTTTTGAGGCTTTGTATGGGAGGCCATGTCGATCACCTGCTTGTTGGATGGAGGTAGGAGATGCGTCGTTGTTAGGGCCAGAGTTGGTGAGGGAGACTACGGATAAGGTAAATATTATTCGGGAACGTATTAAGACTACACAGAGTCGTTAGAAGAGTTACGCTGATAGAAAACGTAAGGGGGTTGAGTTGAATGTTGGAGATTTCGTGTTTTTGAAGGTCTCGCCGATGAAGGGTATTATGCGATTCGGAAAGAAGGGAAAGTTAGCACCTATATTTGTGGGACCATATGAGATCATTGAGGGGATTGGTAATGTGGCTTACAAATTAGCTCTACCACCTGCTTTAGCTTTGATTCACAATGTGTTCCATGTATCTTTATTGCGGAAGTGTGTGCAAGACCCATCCCAAGTAGTATCACCAGAAGTGTTGGAGATTAGTTATGATCTAACGTATGTGGTGCGACCGGTTACTATTCTAGATCGGGATGTAAAGTAGTTGCGGCGCAAGAAAGTGAACTTGGTGAAAGTGCAATGGAGTGAAGATGAGAACGACATTACCTGGGAGTTAGAAGAGAAAGTTCGGCGTATGCACCATGAACTTTTTGCTTAGTACCCTCTCCTATCGAATCTCGGGACGAATTCTTTTGAGGTGTGTATATTGTAGCGACCCTAATTTTCTTAAGTCATTTATTTATTATTATGATTATTATTATCTTATTTTATTTTTGACTTTATTACTTGTGTGGTCACATGAAATTTAATGTGGTATTTAATGAATTTAATGTGGTAATTAATAAATTTAATGTGTTATTCAATTAATCCACATATATTTATATATATTTATATTTGTTATAAAAAAAAAGAGATGTTATATATATATATATATATATTTAATCTTATATTTATATATATTACAATTATATGTAGTATATAATATAATATATTATAATAGTCATATTAGATTAGGGTAGGAAATTAGGTTATTATATATATATATATATTATATAAGTAATCAACTAGGTATAGGAGTTGATAAGAAAATAAAGATTAGAAAAGTGAATCAGAGAGGAGGCTGTCGTGAGAGAGAGCCGCGAGAGAGAGAGAGAGAGAGAGAGAGAGAAATCAAAATAGAGAGTGTTGTGCTGTGTGCCGTGAAAAGAGGAGGAGGATTAGGGTTAGGATTTTGTTTTGGTGGCTCTATTAATTTTTTAAAGATTTTTTTGATCTTTAAAATAATATTGTGAGTACAAAAGTCACTTCTCTTAATTTATATTTAATTCGCTGTTTTTATTTATTTATTTTTATTTAATTGATGCTAGTTTGATTTTATATTTACCTAAAGATGATAGATTGATTTTGATTACTTTGATTAGTTGTGTAGGTAAAGTTTAGGGTTTTTAGATGATTGATCTATTTTAATTATTTTGTTTAGTTGTGTATGTAAGGTTTAGGGTTTTTAGTTGATTAATTGATTTTAATTATTTTGATTAGTTGTGTATGTCAGATTTAGGGATTTTATTTGGATTTATTTTATTGTTGTAATCACACTCATGGTTATATGAAATTTAAATTCATTAAGAACCCATAGATAAATTCCTTACACTCCACCATGACTCCATGGATTGTTGTTTTATTTGAGTGATGGTGAGAAAGAGTGTATAAAAAAAGTGAGGATTATGAGATTTATTTGAATGCCTTAGGCTAGGCATTGTTATGTTTATTCTCATGTGTGAGATGTTGTGTATATATATATTGTTGCCTCGTTCTCATGAGTAGACGAGTGCTTTGATTTGCGCGCGTACGTATATGCTAACCATCCGGGGAGTGTGAGTCAAACTCGGACGATATCCCCGTGCAAGTTTGGCTTCGGAGCGGTGTTAGATATACGGGAGGCACATGGGATATATGTGTAGGCCGGAAGGGGAAGGGCCGAAGTGGTGGAGTTAAGGTACAAAAATTTAATTATGAGTTTATTGATTTGTACATCTCGAAAAATAGTAATCGACCTCAATAAAATATGAAATTTGAGCAGAGGCATGTATACGTGATTTTGGACAACTTTTGTGTTGTAACTTTTTATTAAAAAGATCGATTAGAACTTATAATCGGATGACCTTGGTTATTGTCGGTCTGATTCATTTTGATAATGTAGATTTTATAGGCTATTTTAACCCACGAAACAAGCTTATTTTTATTGGTTTCGTGTAAACTGAAGTAAAACATTATTCTGCACACTTTTCATGTTTTGAACTTTTTCAAAAAAAATCATCTTAGGGCAGTTTTTGTTCATTTTTAGTTTCAGATTTTTCGATTGAATTCCGTCTAGATTTTTAAATCAAGTTTTTCTCTTAACCTGTTCAGTTTCTGTTAAATTTGTTCACATAGTCTTTTAGAAAATTTGATTCTGTACAACTTTCGTTCTTTGAGTTTTGGTCAATTCAAATTATTTAAGTAGGAAACGGTGCATTTTTATACGTATTCAACAAGTTAATTATGATTAATTTATACTAACATTATTTTTTTTTGCAGGATGGTGGGTCTTACTAACTTTTTATGCAGGGCTGACCCACCATAGTACTATTTCTATTTTTTTTATGTTATAATAAATTTTGGGGCGTGACAGGAACACAACCAGATTCATCTGGCAGTCGATCGTGTGTCGATTTGGCATCCCTTAAGCCATCGTCTCCGACAACGGCAAACAATTCGACAATGCTAAGTTCCCGAAATTCTGTGCAGAACTCCAAATCCAGCCATGTTTCTCTTCCCCAGGTCATCCCCAAACCAATGGCCAAGTTGAGGTTACTAATCGTTCTCTTCTAAAGATCATTAAAACTAAGCTGGAAGCTGCTAAGGGACTCTAGGCTGAGGAATTACCAAACTTACTCTAGGCCTATCGTACTACCACCCGAACCCCCACTGGGGAGACCCCCTTTCGCTTGACATACGGTGCTGAGGCGGTCATCCCAGTGGAAATCGGTTTGCCCACCCTGAGGGTTTTACACCCGAATCCAGAACTAACTGAAGAACTGCGTCGGGCAGACTTGGACCTAATTGAAGAACTCCAAGAGACCACTGCTGTCAGGCAGGCCTCATATCAACAGAAAATGAGAACACACTACGACCGCAAAGTCCGACCGAGGGAGTTCGCCGTAGGGGACCTTGTTTTGTGCGAAGCAACTCTCGCCACCAAAAATCCGACTGAGGGCAAACTGGCAGCCAAGTGGGAGGGACCTTACGTTGTTAAGGCCAAACCTCGCCCGGGCACTTACCGACTCCAGGACATGGAAGGTCGAGATCTTCCTCATCCGTGGAACGCTGAGCACTTAAAGCGTTATTTTCAATAAAGCCCTATTTTTGTATTGATCAATTGCTGTATGTTCTTTTTGACAATCTACACACTTGGATGTTTTTGTTCTTTTCTCACATGGTGTAAATTTGTGATCAATGGGCCACACTTTAAATGACAACAATCTTATACCTCAATTATCTGTGTGGTATTTAATAACACCCTGCTTGCAGTCTTAGCCAGACTAAGTTATTTAAAGTCTCAGCCAAACTGAGCATGAAGAGCTCAAGTTACTTAAAGTCTCAGCCAGACTGAGCATGAAGAGCTCAGCCAGACTGAGTTACTTAAAGCCTTAGCCAGACTGAGCACGAAGGGCTCAGCCAGACTAAGTTACTTAAAGTCTCAGCCAGACTGAGCATGAAGAAATCAGCCAGACTGAGTCACTTGAAGCCTCAGCCAGACTAAGTTAATTATGGCTTAAGCTAAATTGAGCACAAGTGAAGAACTCGGCCAAGGCCATTCTTGTAATTTCATAATTGTGGCATAATTACCATACTTAGTCAAATTCCAGGTCCATGCTTTTACGCCTCTTAACATTCTTTACATTTTTTCAACTTTCATTGCCCAACCCAATCTTCCACTTCTCAACACTCTTACAACATGATTTGCAACTTAACATTTTAAGACCTTTACATTTCAACGTTTTACAAGTTAGACTGGCTCCCTACTGGGTCGTGATTTGAAACTTCACATTTTTTACCATTCTCACATTTTAAACTTCACCTTGCGTCATGATTTTCTCACAAGTTAGACTGGCTCCCTACTTCTCAACCTTTACTACGATTTATACACAAGCCTTATTTAAATGACCATTCTCATTATTTTCAGATCTACAAGGAATACAGACAACAGTATGAAAAAACACAACCCACAATTTTATTCATTTACAAACTTACACATAAGTTCATTACAGAAATTACATAAAAAAAAAAAAAAAAAAACAAAACAAAAACAACAAAAATTTTATTTACACATCTTATTTGCATCTATCATTCATCTTCGCTCGAAGCAAGGTCTTCTTCGTCAACACCTTCATCTAGGGGGGTCTGGGCCACATCGTCTTCATCTATCCTCACAGTGTTGAAGTCCAAGTCTGGGAACAGCTCTTTTACTTTACGCTTAAAAGTCTTTCAGCCGCTGTCCCAGAACTCAGCCATCTCATGCTTGTAGAAGTCCGACCGCTGGAAGCTTTGGATCACTTCCTCTTCACTCCTCCTTCCAGCGGTTGCCCCCGACGGGCCAGCCTCCCTATCTCCCTTTCTCGCCTGGTTGTTGGCGATAGCGGCATCAATGGCCATCCGGAAGTCGGCGGACCCTTGAACTGCTCTACCGCCGCCACACATAGGTCGGGGTACCCCGCCCTCTCAGATGCCAGCTTGCCCCTTTCCTCCTCCAAGGCCTTCTCCAACCCTACCTTCTCAGCCACCAAGTTGGCCCGCTCGTCCGCCAATACCCTCTCCAATTCAGCGATCTTCAGATCTGCTTCTTCTTTTTCTTTGATCAACTGAGCACGAAGATCTTCATTGTAGACCATTGCCTCATCCCACCTTTCGTTGGCGACGGTGCAGGCTTTCTGGGCCTCTTCTAGCTTTTTCTACTCGCCAGCCAACTAGAACTCGAGCGACACCACCTTGCGGCGTTCTGCCTCCAGCTCTAGCTTGGTCGTGAGCAGCTCAGCATTAGCACGGTCAGCTGAATAGCCCTGCACCATCGCCAACACCTCCATCTTCTTGGCATTTTGGGCATACTCCAGCCCCTTTGTACATGCGCTCCGCGCGGTCTTCCTCCAGCCCCCGGTCTCCCTCCTTAAACTTTCAAGCTGGGCCTTTACCTCCTCCAACTTTGCCTTCAGTGGCTGAACTTCGCCTTTCGCGAGCGCCGCTTTGTTCAGTAGGGCTCCCGCTAAGGCAGTCGCTTCTATCTGGGCAGAGCACAGCCCCTTTAGCAGCTCAGCCTCAGTGAAACTTACCATTGAACGCACGACCGCGTCCTCCACTACTCCCAAGAGGCAATCTGCGACAGTCCTGGCCTCACCTCCTTCTCCTTCTCATTCTAGTTGCCCGGACACTGCTGGAGCGTAGTAAATGGCGGTCTTCAACTTGGCCCTCTCTCTTTCTCCTTGGGGCGCAGGACCCCCCTTGAGCTGTTGCTTCGCTCCCTCCTTAGGGTCAATCGCCTTGCTTTCCATTCGTTTTTCAAGGCCAGTCGCCCCACTCTCTATCTCCTTTGCTGCTCCCTCCAATCCCACTTCGGGGTCTCCTCTGCCATCACCTCCTTTATCTTCTTCAAGGCTGACCCCTCCCCCTTCTCCCCTACCATTTCCTTCTTCTTCAACACAGCCTCCACCTCCTTTTTGCTCTTCTTCTTCAGAGGATCCACTGGAGGTGGTCGTGGCTCAAAACCACTCAGATCCTTCTCCCCCAGCAGTTTGGAGCACAGTCGAACTCATTCCCTCGCGGTCGGTTTCAGAGCAGGCCCCAACTTTGCCTCTTTATATTTGTCCGCTCTGGCGAACAATCTCCTCTCATCCTTCTCCTCCGCCTTCCTCTGTACCTCCAGCTCCTCCGTTGCCAGATCCTCCCCCAACGATTGCAGTTCCAAGTTTAGGGCAAACAACGTTGAAGGAAGGACCAGCTCGTCCCACCTCATTCCCTTCTTTTCCCTCCATTCCCTCACCTTCTTCACTCGGTCTTCGGCCGCTTCGTCCAACTTGGGCTCGACTGATTTGGTGGGGACCTCCACGTTGTCCGAACTCCCCTTCCATCGTTTGCTGACACAAAAAACCATCTCGGCCTTCATCCTTTCACCGAAGACGGCAGCCCCGCCACTACACTTCGCCCTGTTACTGCATGCAGTGTCACCCACGTCTCCTGTTGACCGGAGGCCTTGTAGCAGGAGAAAAACTCCTCCACAGTCATGGCCACTCCTCCGGTTGCTTGCTGTCAGGAACTTGCACAGGCCATCAGTATATTCCAGGCGTTCGGCATCAACTGCCCTAGCGCCACTTCTAGCTTATTTAGCACGTCCACCACTACTTGAGGGAGAGGTAGCCTCAAACCTCCTCGCAACGCTTCCTTGTAAAGACTGAATTTGTCCGGCCACACATCCGACACCCTCTCCCTAGATGTGGGCAGCCTCAGCCCTATTTCTGAGGGAATTTGGTACTTCCTCCTTATCCCCTCCAACTCCTCTGCCGTAAGTATGGATCTATCCGGTTTAGTGTACCAGTGGTCCGGCTCTACTTAACTAATAGGTCTCATGGCTGCAATCATTGTCCTAGGGCAAGCCCGCACCGCCTGACTCATTACCTCTCCCTCCCTTCGCTCCGTATGATATTGCTCCGCCAGGTCTACTGCGTCGTCATCCCCCAAGGCATCTAGTCTCACGTTGGGAACTTCCTTTCGAGCCATCTCTCTGATATGCCTGCGTATAGCTTCAGATGCTGGTACAAGGTAGTTCACAAAATGTTGCAAAGGTGTATCACTCGACACAAAGGAGTTTAGTCTTGTAATGTTTTGGTTCTTTGCAAAAAGGTAGGTAAAGCGAATAATACCAAAAGCCCAAGGCTTTCCTGTACTCCAATGGTCACAATTAAATTTTGCCAGCTTGAAAATTTTCAAAAAATCCGCCAAAACCGCCTTTTCAACACCCTATGTTAACCTACCCTTTCGTTTCTTGCCCAACGCCTAACTTTCCCCATCGTGGGATTAGGCCATGTGTATGACCACGATCCACTGCCCCCTTCCCCTACCCTGTCTTTTCCACTTCAAATCACCACGTGCCCTACCACTCCTCGAGCCCCGCGCACCGTCACTTGCCCCTTCATTCATGATCGATCCTTCGACTCGGCACCCCTCTCGATCAGCCCTCCTCAAGCTCGGTCCCTCCACTCGGTCACCCTTCGCGGTCGACCCTCCTCATGGTCTTCCCCTCCACTCGGTCACCCCTCTCGGTCACCCCTCCTCATGGTCTTCCCCTCCACTCGGTTACCCTTCGCGGTCACCCCTCTCGGTCACCCCTCCTCATGGTCTTCCCCTCTACTTGGTCACCCTTCGCGGTCGCCCCTTCTCAGGGTCGGTCCCTCCGCTCGGTCACCCATCGCCGCCGACCCACCTCTCGGTCGATTTTCGCCCCGCCGGTCTTTCACAACCATTGTTTTTTTCATTATTCCCTTCGTTGGACTAAAGCTGCACTTGGGAATGGGGGACTACTGATATGGGTAAGCCCATAAAGGTTATAGTCCACCATTTAGGGCCCAATACATAATTCAACTACTAAAGCCCAACGTTGTTGGAACTCAACATGGCATTAAGAACCAATGACATTTAAACACGTGGCAAGAGAAGGACAAGCCACATAAGTAGACAAAGATCCTGCAAAGTTATTGCACTGCACATCAGCCATTAATGAAGCCCCTTACAACATTTATTGCGATAACCTCTCCCCGTCGAGACAGAATGGCCTCACCATGAACAAGGCAAGTTAGAGTATAGACTTTCGGCCAAGATGACAGGTCGGAAGGGACAACAAAATGATTACCAGAGGATATAAGCAGATGTCGAAGACAAGAAGAAGGTTAAGCTTTCTATCTTTAATCTATCTCTACATTCTATCTCTCCTTCTAATTTGCTCGTCGGAGGGTTCACTGGGGGACTCCCCGTTCCCCGTTGAACTCTTGTGCAGGTGCCTCTGTGGGCTTGGTACCTCAGACACTGGTTTGGGAAGCGTGGATTAGTCCGACCCGTTCCATCTGGAACACGCTGTATCATCAATACCCATTAATTATCAAATGCCAATATTCTATATTCCTGACAGGCATACATTCAAAACTCCCCAATCACCTTATTATTCAATTGAAGATCACCCCAGGAAGTTCATCCTAGAAAGTAATCATGCACTAGTGAATTCGGATCTATCACCATGGATTATCCAATACATAATAGCTTGTAACACTTATTAATGAGTATTACACGTTTTAAATCAATTCTGAAAACTAATTCCCAGTCTATTCATCCAATTTTTAGAGGACAAATTTTCACATTTGAATTATTTATGTGTTAGGTATACTAACACTCCACTGCATCAATCTGGAAAATCTTGGTTCAATTTGAAAGCAAGCATGAACCAATCTAAGGATGGATTTTGATATGTTTCAATGATTAACTGGTATTACATAAAAACTAAAGTTTTTAAATAATTTGGATGATTAGAACCACAAATTGTTATTTATTATTTTTTATTTGGAGTCTGAGATTGTCTGAAATTTTCCTTATAGTTACTCCTTCAAAACAAAGGTCAGTAAATCAATCTAGATTGATAATTAGGCCCTTTATTCGGCCTACAAATTAGGGAAGATGTACACAAAACACCTAAGATAACAATAACTCTGTTAAAGTCTTAAAGATGACAATGGCAAAAATTATTTGATATTTGGTGTATCATATGATATTATTTACGTGATATTTTTGATAAATGAGAAATCGTCTATTTTTTCAATATTGTCTCACTTATAAATTCTTTTACTACATCATTAATTAAGAATACTACATGAACAATATCACATGATTTTCGGTACTACTGAATAATTAGCCAAGAGAGAATATTTTGGGCAAGATTCAAAGCACCCAATTAATTTAGAAGATAAAACTCTTGATCTGACATTGTAAAATGTGCATGAGAACATAATATATATGCTATAAAACAAATTTTGCTCGCAAGATGGGAGACCAGAAGGGAAACAATGACACTGCCCTTAGACCAAGCTTTTCCTCTCCACTAATTCATGAGCTTAATCTAATTAATGTCATTAAACTAGAATTCTTCAAAAGTTTTCACAGTTGTATTGTGGGCAGTCAGCCACGTGTCTAAAACCCATTTGGTTATCTGTTGAAACTAGCCCACTCAAAAGAAGATAAACCATGTGAAGCTCACTAGTGTAGTCTATGAAGTGCAATCCCCTCATTATTCCCAAATTATTAGTCAATCTAAAACACCTTTTCTTTTTTCCTTTTTTTAATGTAAACAGTCAATCTAATACTAAACTAGCTTTTATTTAATTTTGTTATGTCGGCAAAAACTTTTAGATCACTTCATTTGCCGGTAGATTAACAATATTAAGCCATGCTCAAGTCCTCAAGGTTCTTAGGTGGTTTTCTACCATACATAGTTGGCACCTAGTTTGATGGGGGAATCCCAACCTCAATATGATGTGAAAAATACAATATGGCTACTTATCTTAAGTCAGTTTAAAAATATTAGATTTTTTTTTTTCATTTCTCATATCTCTTTATTTTAAATTGTATTTCCATCACACATTTAGATTCAAAGAAATTTATCGTATAATCATAAAAAAAAATAGTTTGAGATAAAAAGAGCTAAAAAGTATAAAAGTATAAAATCTCGTGTATAGGTGTTAAGAATAAATGGTAAATCTGAAATATTTACCTTATTTTGCTCTCTTTTACATGCAATGATATTGTTTCTCTCAACTACACATATGTAATAATATATCGATTATTTTACGTTTTATTGCATCACGGTAAGGTTTGTAATTAATGTTACAAAAATAGTTCTCGAAAAATAAGAATAAGGCTATAGTTCTTGTTAAATTGTGATTCTTTCCATTACATAGTTGCAATGGAAGATAAATTCACCTAAAAAGGAATATTGTATGTTAAGCTGTCGTCGTTAACATATTAACTTCTGATAGTTTTACTTACTAAAATAAAAATTGAAAATAACAATAATTTTATATGAATTTGTGTTTAATCTTTGTATTCTTAACATTATTAGAGTAAATAATGTTAGTGTTGCTTAAGAAACCCGAAGTGGAACAAAAAAAGGTATAATAACAATGGGCATCTGTATGTATTTCAGTTTTGACCCACTAAATGCGCAACAATCCAACTGAGTCGTTATCTACAGCCCATTCCAGTTCTTAAAAAACCTTAGGATTATTGTTATTTTTTTGATTGGATCTTAGGATTATTCTTTGTTTTTGTTTTGGTTTGGTTTTGTATAGTCCAAACAAATTTGCGGCGGTTTCATGAAAGCTGTGATGACAGCTACCATTTCCCACCATTAAACCATATTACAGTTGTGAAACAAAACTTTTTTTAAACTAATTCCCATTCAGATTTTTTTTTTTATCAATAAAAATAAAAAATAAAAAAAGCTTATTAAAGTAGATCAAGTACAAAAATAGACATCAATAAAAGAGGACAAATACAAATGTACAAAACATTAAAGCGAAACTAAATGATCCCAATTAAATTGATATTGAAAAGCAAGTCTAATCATCTGCTATTTAGATCTACAAACAAAAATTGATGATTTTTTTTTTTAAAATTTTTTTTAATACCTTTCTCCACTATACGAACTTTTGCATGTGAACCATGGATATGGAGGAGTTCGATTTTGTTTAGTGTACCTACCTTATCCATTTGAATTTGCGTGTAACTTCAAAGTAGAAAGATGATTGTACATGGTAATCAATTATTCAAACACACTTCACATGCCTGCTAATCCTAATTTAATTATAAATTGTCTTTTAAAATTTTGGAGGCATCTTAAAATTATTATTAATTAGCTTTATTGGGGAAAAAAAGGCTAGGACTTCTTTAACTAACATTGAGTGGTTTAGAGTGGCGATATGAGATAAGTCTCTAATAATTGCTATAGAGACATATGGTAATGGCAAATCAATAGAAATGTTACACACCCATAATCAGAATTTAAAATATATAGATAAAATTTATCATGAGTGTGACTTACATCAAATTTGAATCTACACTATACATTTAAATTCTGGACACTTTTTTGAGTATTTTTTTCCAAGTATATAACATTTTGGAACGAATTACAGTAACATTAGATGTCTACTTATTCAATTAATTTTGAAGTTAATGGATAAATGGCACTCATTTTGTACAAGTGCCACACTTCGTTTTTTTTTTTTTAAAATTCTTATGGACTTCATTATCAAGTTGTCATTTGTCCCAATAACATGTGCACACACAACACAATTACAATCCTCCACTATAAATACTAGCATGCGAATTCTAATAGTAGAAGGGAGAGCAGGAATAACTAGCTAGTTGGTGCTGCCTTGAATTCCCATTGCATGCTTAAACATGTTCAACAATGATCCGCAGCAGCAAGGCCACTGCACTTCCATCCCAAGAATCTCCTTCTCCAGCGATTTCGCAGATGCTCAACACCAGATCAAGCATGAAAGCAGCTACAGAGAACCACCCGTGTCGTTGGAGGATTTCAAATTCTCCATCGATAGCTACGGTATGATCTCTGCAGATGAGCTTATCTCCAAGGGGAAGTTGTTGCCTTTGAACACCAAGATGACCACCCTCAGAGAGGAACTCCTTGTTGATGATGATGATGATAATGAAAATGATCATCAGGATGTGTTTTCGAGGCTACAGAAGGGTTCTGGCTGGTGGAAGGAGCGGTTGGGTCTGAAGAGGGCTCACATTGTGCCTAAGAAAGCCGATTTATATGCCAACAAGACAGGTGAAATGCGATGTATATAGCATTTTTTCTTTTTCTTTTCTTAAATGTCCCTAAACATGATCTTAAGAACCCTTACCCGCTTGGAGAGCCAGACAGAAAGGGCCTAGAAAGACTCACAAATGCGGGAATCGACACATAAACTTGTTAAGTAGGGATCAACATGAACTAATAGTACTCTTGTTTGTTTTCTTTGTTGCAGGAACTAATTGGTGGACTATAGGCCATGAAGGCGGCGAAGCAATGTAGAGAAATCATGGGCACCGTCTAAAAGCAATGGAGGATTTTTTGCTGCAGCTAATGCTAGATGCTGAGTATATTTTGAATATTGGATGTAGAGATCTTAAGATTTGTTTGTTTGGTTTAACTCAATTTATCATTCCTCCTGAGGCATGCATATGCTAAGAGGGTTGTGCTATGTACAAATGTTTGCAGTTGAAGAATTTCATGTCATAATTAACTATATTTATAGATCGAATCTATCTAATGATGCTTTGTTATCTTTTTGCCATCTATTTTTGTGTTTGCAACTGGGTTGTGTTGAGCCACTCATGTCATAGGTTAATTTTTGAAATTTTTTAGCCAGGTCAAACTTAATATTTTTGGATAAAAAAACATTGATCTGTCCAAAAAGAAATTTATCTGTCTAAAGTTTATGTATTTGTTTATCCCTCCAAATGTCACATATATTTTATCTGTCTCAAGTTTATCTATTTGTTTATCTCTCCAAATGTCACATATATGTCTAAATATCACTTATCTGTATGTATGTGTATCACCTATTTATTCGCTTATATATTCAATGTCACTTATTTATCTATCTCACTACCATCATTGGCAACTTTCGGACAACTTTTTCAGTGACTTTTTAACACGTAGCCTTATCACTAAAAAATATTAAACCTTAGACAAAATAAAATATGACTCAACTAATATAAACTTTTCACCAATTAACCGTTGTGTTATGTTCAAATATTTGCAGTCGAAGAATTTCATGTAATAATTAATTAATATTTATAGATCTAATCTATCTAATGATTATTTTTGCCATATATTTTCCTCTATTTACTTTTTATTTTTTATTTTTTTTATTATGGTTGGATCTTAAATTTATAAAGAGAAAGAAAAATTAAATTATTAAAAAAAAAAATACTTCAAATCTGAATACTTTCATGAAATTTCTTCATTATTATTTATTGCATTAAATCCAATTGTTCTCGGTTTTTTTTTCTTATAAAACCATATCTTAACAATTTATTAAAAAATAAAAAATAAAAAAAGGGTAAATTACATTGACACCTCTTGAGGTTTTTGTTTAATACAGATTCCTCACTCACATTTGAAAAATTACATTTCCCTTCATCAGGTTTATAATTTCATTACAAATTGCCCTCTGGATTGCTGATATCATGCTCTAAAAATTTCTAAATGACCATTTTGCCTTTTTATAATATTTTTTGTATAAATTTTTATATATGAATATAATTTTTCATTTTTATTTCCATCATTATATCTAAATTAGATCAATTTAATCTAGATATATTTAAAAAGTATAAAATTTGTACCAAATTTTTTTTAAAAACTCCATTGAATACAACAAAATAAGATAATGTATCGAATTTTTTGTTTTGTTTTGTTTTTGTTTTTGTTTTTTGTTTGTTTGTTTGTTTGTTTTTTTTTTTGTATTTGGTAAATCAAAAAAAATCACAAAACATACTTCTTATGTATATTTAGATTAGGTATATCTAAAAAAAAAAAATTTGTTTAAAATATTTTAAAAAATCAATAAAAAAAAAAAAAAACACGAATTTTTTTATAAAAAAACTCAATTTTTTGTGCGAGTTAAACTAAAAAAGATTATTGTTATTTCCCTTGAAATGACCTGAACAAAATATCTGTATTATTTTATTATTTTATATGTACAAAGGCTAAAGGATAAATATGCCATTTTAATTCGACAAAGGGGTAAGTGTAATTTTTGAAATGTGAGGAAAAAATCAGTATTAAACAGAAACCTCAGGGGGTGTCAATGTAATTTACCCATAAAAAAATACAATTGCAAGTTTTGCCTTTGGCCTTGGGAAGTTGGCTATTTTAATAGATTATTTTAGTTTTTAGTTATTTTAGTAAGCTAAAATTTTTGTGTTTGGAAAGATAGTTGTATTTTTTTATAGTTGGATGTAATATTTGTAAGAGAAAAAATGAAATAATTATGAATTTAGTGTGACATTTTATCTTATTAATTATTTTAGTCTATTTTATTTTTTTTTTTGTAAATTTTAATTTAAAAAAGCTAAAAGTTCACTTGCCAAACCAGGCCAATTTAATGAAGTCACCAATAGAATAGGAAGAGAATTGTGAAGTTTAACACAATCGAATCTTCGGAGCCCTCAAGAAAAATTCAAAAAATTAGATTAGAAAATGCTATAAATTTTAAATTTTTTATCAAATGAATAATTAAATGTCTTGGGTGTGGAGTCTATAAAAATGGACTGGACACCATGTAAGATATTTGATCATTTATTTAGTAGAAAATTTATCTCTATCATTATTCAATTGGATTTAATATAATAAATAATAATGAAGAAATCTCATGGAAGTATTCAGATTCAAAGGGCCATTTTCACAAGTTGGTTAAAAATTAATTTTTTAATTTAAAATTTTTTTTATCACATTATTTCTGTACCTTTTTATATATTTTTTAAAAAAAATTAAAAAATTAACTTTTAACCAAACAACTCAAAATATTTGTATATCCTTTTCCTCAACTTTTGTAAGAGCATCTCCAGCAAGGGTAGACAAAATAGCTATTCAAAATTTCACTTTACTATTTTAGTTAGTCATTTTTTTAATATACACTCCAACAAGGCTATCTATTTTAGCTATCTTTTATTAAAATATTATTATATTTTAAATATCTACTATTAAAATATTCTTAAAAATAAAATTTGAATTAAAAAAGCATAAAAAAACTTAACAGCTAGTGCACAGTACCTCGTCTCTCCCAGCGAGGTACTGTAGCAAAATGTTACTTTGGCTTCACCTTACCTAGGCTGCTGGAGAAGAAATTCTGGTCTTTGGCTCGCTAATGTAGACTTTTTGGTAAAATGGCAAGCCTGCTGGAGATGCTCTAAGGGTTTCGGCAGCGGGGGAGTCGCCAATAGTGTGATGCAGTGGAAACAGTGAAGGATTAACCATAAATAATAATGTTAAAAATTTTATTAAAATTTTTATCAAATATTTTATATGGGTGTAGGGCCCACACAATGTGAGTCACATGTGAATCTTACACCAATATGAGACATTTGATAAAATTTCTGACATCTTTAACGTTTTTCGTAAATAATAATCCAATGCTACAAGTGCATAAGATATAATTTACTCTAAGGTGATGTGGCAGTATTTTAGTGTTGGCACAAAGGACCGAGACAGAAAACTGGGACAGGAGATCCCAACCCTTTACACTCGAATCAAATGAAGCCCGCGAATCAAATGTAGCCTTAAAAATGTCCCAACAAGAATGGATTAAAAAAATCTGAAAGCCACGTATTATCAAAAGTTACACTTCTATTACAAACACAATCCACCAGAACTTCCTACAAAAATATATTCCAACTAAGGAACGTACGTAATCCCTTTGATTTATCAAATCTATTACTAAAAAATAAATAATTTATTTTTAAAAAATTTATTGTATATTTTTTTCTTAGAGATGAGTGCAATAAATTGAAAAAAAGTCCATCTCTAAATTTAAAAAAGGCAGTGCTTCTTTCTAGTAAATCATTTGGACTAGGTGGTATAGTTTGAGGTTGTGAGGCTCATTATGAGTTATATTTTCATAATTCGAATGGTACATTTTTTTGTATTTTGTGTGTATATTATTTATAAAAAAAAATTAGATTGATCTGATATTTATAACCCATTCATTTTATTGCACTTGTACAAAAAAAATAAATGAATGATTTATTTTTAAAAAGTAGTTTTTAACTATTTTTCCAAAACACCCATTTGTTTGGGTATTTTTCGTATTTTATGACAATTTTTTTAAATAAGAGTATTTTATGACATTTTAATATAATAAAAAAACAAAAACAACAAAAACAAAACTTATTTAAATAAAAAATAATTTTAAAAAAAATTAAAATTAAAGTTTTACCAATATCACTGCAACTACCATATCACCATTAAACATTAAAAAAATAAATTCGGTCCAAACAAACATATTTGGGTAAAAATTTGGATAAATTACAAATACACTCTTGAAATTTGATTAAAATACGAATCGCTCCCTGTGATTTTGAAAATTACATTCTACCCCCTAAGGTTTCTAATTTCATAACAAATCACCCATTTTATTAATAAATCATCAAATCAATTAACAGTTTTTAAAGATGTTAAAAATATGTTTCAATTAATAATTTAAGTAATTTTATTATTGTATAGAAGATCAATTATTAATTTTATTTTTTTTAGTTAATTCTATTAAATAAAAAATTCTACTAAGAAAATATTTATACTTTTTCAAACTATGAACAGCAATCTATATTTTAAGCAAATCTTATAAATTGTATTTATAATTTACCCTAAAAATTTGGAAGCCGGTCTTTGTTGGTCCGAGAACAATTATTTTATTATTATTATTTTTTTATTCTCCCAAAAACAAATTTACAAGCTGCGGATATAACAACGGAAACTCCAACTGACTTCTGACTAAAATTTCTCCATGATTTTTCCACACTATTTTTAGGGTTGATTTGGAATGTTCTAAAAAATTATATTTTTTAACTTATTGGTTTATATAGATTGGATTTGATGTGATGTATTAAAAAATAATATAATTTAAATAAAATGATATAACTTAAATAGAATAATTATTTTTTAATTTTTTATATTATTTAATAAATGCCAAACTTAACCTTACTCCAAAAAAGAGACGGTAATAACAAGAAGGTCTAAATCCGGGAAGAGAAAAAATATCAAGTAAAATAATAATAATAATAAAGAACTTGCCAAAAAAACAAAGCAATAAAAACACATACAGACTATGATGATGATGAGAATAGCAGAGTTTTGGCAAAAAAAAAAAAGAATAGCAGAGTCCACTTCGTCTCCTTCACTACTCCCTCTGTTACTTCACCTCCATCACTAGGAATACGATCAATCTTCAAACCCTAGCCTCCTCCTCAACTCAATCAATGGAGCTCAAACCTGGCCTCTCTGCTTTGGTCACTGGCGGTGCCTCCGGAATCGGTATAACTCTCTCTTTCTATTTCTATTTGATGATGTCTATTTTTGTGAACTATGGATCATGACGTTTCGTTTAGAATATTATTGAGTTTTTTTTGCACAATTGGGGAATCGATGTTTTTGAATAAAAAAAGTGGGGTTGTCCTTTGGTGATAAAGGGTAGTTTGGCTACAAAGAATTGATGTCACTTTTGAGTGGTTAAGACACTATTGATTGATTGGTTGGCATCTTGAAAGTACTGATTTTGGTTTTGGGGGCGATAAAAGTAGTTTGAAATGCTGTGATTAGCATGGTGGTTTTGAAGATTTCTAATGAATCAACTTAAGAAATGCTGTGATTAGCATGGTTGTTATTAAGGGTTGCTCTTTCCAAAAAGTCAACTAAAATAGATAATCCCCGAAACAACCCTTGGCATGTTCCCAAAATTGTCCCAAGACTGCTAATGAATCAACTAAGGTACTCTAAGCTCTAGTGAAGTGTCGTCGAATAACTTGGGGTTGATTGATTATATATTTGTTTCTGACTGGTTTAGTAATCATGGATCATAACGTTTAGAATCGTAATGAGTTTTTGCACAATTTAGGAATCGATGTTTTTGAATAAAAAAAGTAGGGTTGTCTGTTAGTGATAAAGGGTAGTTTGGCTAGGAAGAGTTCATGTCACTTTTGAGTGGTTAAGATACGATTGATTGGTTGGCATCTTGAAAGTACTGATTTTGGTTTTGGGGGCAATAAAAGTAAGTTTGAAATGCTGTGGATAGCATGGTTGTTATTAAGACTTCTAATGAATCAACTTAAGGTACTCTAAGCTCTAGTGAAATTTTTAATAACTTGGGGTTAATTGATTATATATTTGTTTTTCTGACCAGTTTAGTAATTATGGATCATAATCGTAACATTTAGAATCATGTTGAATTTTTTCCACAACTGGGTTGTTGATCTGTTTGAATAAAAAAGTGGGATTGTCTGATAGTGATGAAGGGTAGTTTGGCTAGAAAGAATTGATGTCACTTTCGAGTGGTTAAAATATACGACTGGTTGGCATCTTGAAAGTACTTATTTTGGTTTTGGGCAATAACATTTAAGTTTGAAATGCTGTGGATAGCATTCAGACCTTGATTTTGCTGTTGGAATTTTGGATGATATTGTTAGTAAACAGTTGGACGGTTTTGTATGAAAGCATATTGTTAGTAAACAGTTGGATGCTTTTGTATGAAAGCACAAACATGAGGACTAAATTTATGGATTTTAGACAAGAGCGGCAGAAAATTGAGAGCATGCTTATTAGTTAGATTCACCATTATGGAAAAGAAAAGGGAGTATAATGTCGTGGTCTGAGATTTGTACGGGAATGGGCAATCAAGTTTTTAAATCTCAATCCAATATTTGATATAATTTTAACTTCAAATTTAATGAAAATAAATAAATGGCCGAATGGGTATTCCCTTAGAAGAGTGTTTGGGTTGCGGGGTTCCGTCTAAGGTTGTTTTCTTCATGTGGACGGCAGCTTTAGGAAGGTATCTCACTTTGGATAATTTGATGTGGCGGGGGCATGTTTTAGTAAATCGGTACTATATGTTGGATTTGCTTTGGGTTTGGCGGGATGTTCGGCTTGGGCGTCGACGTCAGCGGGTGTGGTTGTTGGCACCATTCTATTTAATGTGGCTTGTTTGGTTGGAGCGGAATAGACGCACCTTTTCCGAGGTGTCACGTGGTGTCTCTTGGTTAGAGAATCGTCTTCTTGTAATTTTGTATAGTTGGCTGGAGGGGAAAGTTGATCTGGACCTATTTGTCTTTTTAGATTTCTTAGATGATGTGATTGGTTAGTGCTTTTTTTCTATTTTCCCCTAATTGGGGTGGCCGTTTTGTATTTGTTGCATCTCCTTGATGCTTTTTTATAGTATTTGTTTATTTATCAAAAATAAATAAATGGCCGAACTAAAACTTTATAAGGAGCTCTAATGAATCGTCTGAAGGTACTTTGGGTCCAATGAAGTGTCTAATGACTTGGGGTTGATAGAATGACAAATTTGTGTTTTGCCATTAAAACTTATATGAGGGTTATGTCCCTTCTCAATCAAATCAAAGGTTATTGTGCATGTTCTCATTGCTGTGTCTCATTCACATGTACATAGTCCACTTGACCACGTCCCAAACCATATCCTGTAATGGCCACTAGGACAATAGATTATGAAGGACTGACCAAAGTTATAACCATCTCTTTATTAGGTCTTCAACTATTTAGTAGTTAGGACTACTGGGACAATGTTACATGTATCTTATTTGTTTGTTTTAATTCTCATCAAATTCTTGCACAACTTCATAGAGAAATCTTCTCAAACATTACTGGGCTTCACTCCTGTTAAGAGTTATGTCTTCTGTAGTACAACATATCAGGTTGTGGACTTGCTGTTGGATTATTTTCTTACATCACTAACCTGACAAGGACAATTTTGATAACCCAAAATGTCGGAGCTGTCACAAAAGCATAATTCTCATCATCTGCACAAGATAATAGATCTATGGTTCGCTTTCAGGCTGTTTTTGTACTTGCGGACAAAACACATGTATGTAGTACTTAGCCATCAAATAATTTCCATATTTATCAGTACTTGCACATTTGCCGTACATTTTCTCAAAACTGTAATAGTACTTTTAATAGTCAACTCTCTCAGTATCCTTCTGAGCTTAGTTTACTCTGGAATTTACGTCAGTAAGACAAGAATGAATCCTTGACATTATACAATTCTTGGCTGAAGCTTTTGAGCATTGTGAACCTGTCATCAGCAGATAACACAAAACCCTTGCTTTCACCCCCAAAATGATTCCCCTCATTTATGGTTTCTGTTGATTTTGGGCTGTTTACCAAGGAAATTGTAGGAAATTAATGTATTGATATTATAGATTGATATCAATATACATTTTTGTGTGTATTGTGTTTTTACAATGGAGAGAATGATCTCTCTTTTATAGGGAGAATGAGTTACAAATGGAGGAATTAAATTAACCTAAAATGGAGCACTAAACACTTAATGGAGCATTAGGGTAAATGGAGCACTTGCTTCTTGTGGAGCACTAATGGAGTGGAGTAGGTAGGTGGTAGTAGGTGGTAGTGGTAGGTGGAGTAAGTTATAGGTTTTTACATTCAACAGCCCCCCTCAAACTCAAGGGGGTTAGGAACTAACCAACTTGAGTTTGGAGAGAGTAACAAAACAGGAAAAATAAAATGACAAATAAAATAAAAGAGGATAGGAGACACTGTATGGTCGTGTCAGACCGTTGTAGAAGACAGTTTATGGGGTCATGTCGGACCGTTGTAGAAGATAGTTTATGGGGTCATATCGGACCGATGTAGAAAACAGTTTATGGGGTCATGTCGGACCGTTGTAGAAAACAGTTTACGGGGTCATGTCGGACCGTTGTAAAAAAACAGTTTACTGGGTCATGTCGGACCGTTGTAGAAAACAGTTTGCGGGGTCATGTCGGACCGTTGTAAAAAACAGTTTACTGGGTCATGTCGGACCGTTGTAGAAAACAGTTTGCGGGGTCATGTCGGACCGTTGTAAAAAACAGTTTACTGGGTCATGTCGGACCGTTGTAGAAAACAGTTTACGGGGTCATGTCGGACCGTTGTAGAAAACAGTTTACGGGGTCATGTCGGACCGTTGTAGAAAACAGTTTACTGGGTCATGTCGGACCGTTGTAGAAAACAGTTTACTGGGTCATGTCGGACCCATATAGAAGCTAACCGGAATCAAAGTCGGGACAGTTTACAGAGTCTTGTCGGACCCATATAAGAGCTAACCGGAATCAATGTCGGGACAGTTTACAGAGTCTTGTCGGACCCATATAAAAGCTAATCGGAATCAAAGTCGGGACAGTTTACAGAGTCTTGTCGGACCCATATAGAAGCTAACCGGAATCAATGTCGGGACAGTTTACAGAGTCTTGTCGGACCCATAAAAGTTGCACCCTCAAAGGCGTGCCCAATCTTATCAAAAGGCGTGCCATCAAAAGGTGTGCCCGACAGCCATCAAAAGTCGAGCCATCAAAAGGCGCGCCATCAAAAGGTGTGCTGGACAGCCATCAAAAGGCGCGCCATCAAAAGACGTGCCCGACAGCCATCAAAAGTCGAGCCATCAAAAGGCGCGCCGAGTTGTCGTCTGGCGTTGAGAGGCGCATGATACGCGTGTCTGCCTTGCCTATTTATACCAAGGCGAGGCTGCCGCTTATGCAGAACAAAACATCTGCTGAAAAATCCTCTGAAAATCTCTTCATTTTGCTGAGAGAGATACTGTGTCACTCTGTTGCCCAGAAAATGACTTCTTCTTCCCGTTCTGCTCCCCAGAACATAGCCTCTTCGTCCCGTGGTCTTACCCTCTTTCCCGACCTTAACGAGGCCACAACCCAGAATATGGCCCTTGAACCTCAACCAAGAGCCCCTGGACCAAGCCCCCCTGGTTTTGCGCCGTTGAACTATCCGATGGTGTCAGTGGAGCAGATAATGGCTGCTCAGTCGGATATTGAGGCGAATTATTACACATTAAGGTCATGCGTTGAGACCATGACGGCGGTCAACAACCTGTCGCACCGGCTTCAGAGTAGAACTAATGAGGTGCAGCAGTTAAACGTCCAACTGGCTCTGCTCCAGGGCATGTATAAGGATGCCCGAGCAGAGATATGTGGGCTGAAGGCAGAAAATAAGGAACTGAAGCGGAAGGCCACCGTGATGCTCAGATTTGGAGGGCCGCCTTATGTGACGGTTGAGGAGCAACGGGAAGGGAACGTGCTCGGCGGCGTGGGAAACACGGAGGCAGCACTGGTAAGGGAGGCCCAAGACAAAGGCAAGAAGAAGAGAATAGCGGAAGAGGCGAAAAAATAAGGCTGGTTTTTTTTTTTGGTGGTTATGGGTTGTGGTTGTTTTGTTGTTGTTGTTGTTTGTTTTTTTTTTTTTTTTTTTTTTTTTTTTTTTTTTTTGTGTAGAATTGTGATCGGGGTTGGTCCCGGATATGAATAAAACAAGTATGTTGTGCAAATCTGTATGGTATGGATGACACTAAGACTGAGCAGAAAATTCAAGTGGAGTGAATGTTGATTTTTTATTTTTGGTATAAAATATATATATATATATATATATATTATTGATGGAATGATGATGATAATGGTGTGGGTGAGTGGTGAAGATGGGATATCACTTTTAGTTTACCTCCAGAAGATATATCCAGATGAGTGGCAGATCTTGAGGCTAGGCGAAGGTTGGAATTCTTCACAAATTCCCTTTTCATGGATATGCCCCCTACCAAACCAGTCCGTGAGATGTTGTCCTTCAGTGTGTTCACGCCATATTATTCTGAGACTGTTCTGTATAGCATGGATGAACTTCTAAAGACCAGGGTGGAAATGAGATTTTCCCTGCTGGATCCCAGTCTGAGATTTTGAATGAGACTACTACCCAAAATGGGCCTTGGTCAACCCAGGCTGTGGAGTCTGAGAATGAGAAGAAATCACAAAAATCTGTGTTGTCGAAAGATCAGAACGAGTATAAGTGGAAGCTCTGCAATGTAACTGCTGGGCCAGACTATATTCCCTGTCTTGACAATATCCAAACTATCAGAAAACTTCCAAGTACAAAGCACTATGAACATCGAGAGAGGCACTGCCCAGATGAAGCTCCAATGTGCCTTGTTCCTCTACCAGAAGGATACAAATAATCAATTAAGTGGCCTAAAAGCAGGGAAAAAATATGGTACTATAATGTTCCCCACACAAAGCTTGCAGAAGTTAAGGGGCATCAAAATTGGGTTAAAGTTACTGGAGAAGGATAAAGGGAAGAGTTGGAATCCAATTCAGATGGTGAATCAAATTCAGAAAAATGCTGAATCCAATTCAGGCGGTGGTGGTGGCTGTCTGAGTCAGGTCAAAGCTAGACTGCACATCATTTTTCAGCCCGCATGGGTGGAGTGACATGCTCCTTTCATTCAAATTGGCTTCCCCAAAGGATTGATTCACCAAGGTACTTTGGGTTTCTTCCTCACCAAAAACTTCTTGCGGTACATAACCATAAACTGCAGCAGGCTGAGAGATGCAGCAAGATCATTGACCCATATGTTTCTTCCATCAACCACTCCAGCAACGATCGAAGCAATACCTCCCTCAACAAAGCCTGTGAGACAGATGCCAGTGAGAGCTGATTTTTGAAAAACCAGTGAGCGTGACAAACCCAGTGGCCGTGATAAGCGCACAATATTGCGCACCGTATCCAGTTGCTCTAACCATCGTGAGGAAGCGCTCCTGACCATAACAGAGGGGAACTTCGCAGTCACCGATGTCAATGGAAACATCATGTTCAAGTTTGGTTGAGGTCCGGCGGGCGGTGAAGGCAAGGTTGCCGCCCGCCGGAAGGTGAAGATCACCAAGAGCTAACCTATTGCTCTGATACCATGTAGGAAATTAATGTATTGATATTATAGATTGATATCAATATACATTTTTGTGTGTATTGTGTTTTTACAATGGAGAGAATGATCTCTCTTTTATAGGGAGAATGAGTTACAAATGGAGGAATTAAATTAACCTAAAATGGAGCACTAAACACTTAATGGAGCATTAGGGTAAATGGAGCACTTGCTTCTTGTGGAGCACTTGCTTCTTGTGGAGCACTAATGGAGTGGAGTAGGTAGGTGGTAGTAGGTGGTAGTGGTAGGTGGAGTAAGTTATAGGTTTTTACATTCAACAGAAATAATAAAGAAGTTGACGAGTGACATAGACGCCTTAGTTAAGTATCATGTTTGTGCACTTTGCAGATCCTCTTGTCAAGGTCACACATGCTGGACATTTAAATCTTTCTTCTTCTTTTTTCTTTTTTTTCTTTTTGGGATTATTATGTTGGATGTTTGTTTGCAAATGTAAATGGATTAATTTCTTATGATTTTGCAAAGCACAGAAAGCTGCAATGAAATTGTTTGCCGGTTTTGACATTGAAATTTATATTGACTAACAATTGCTCATGAATAATGTGTTTGTATTGTTGTGGTTGCATGTAGGTAAAGCCCTTTGTTTGGCTCTTGCAGAGAAGGGAATATTTGTTACAGTTGTTGATTTCTCTGAAGAGAGGGGAAAGGAAGTTGCAGCCCTTGTTGAAATAGAGAATGCCAAGTTCCATTCAATGTTGAAATTTCCGTCTGCTATGTTTATAAAATGTGATGTGACCAATACAAGTATGTGTATTGTCATTTTCATGACTAGAAATAACTAACATTGTCTATATTGTTTAACAATGTTGAGATAGAGATGTTATCAGCATACTAAAAACAGTGAATGTTCAATATTAGCCCAACTGTATACATTGTTTAACAATAATAACCTATCTATTTACACATATTTAGCAACTGGGCTCATCTGTGATATACTATATGGCTTCAGATGCTTGTATACTTTATTGTAGGCAGGGGATCCATGAGAGAACATAATTGCTGACTTCCAGTCTTTCTAATTAGTTGTCATGGCTGGCATCTCTTAATGTAATCTGCTTGGCACAGATGCGGATATATATATATATATATATATTTTGGGGTCAAATGGAGGCTTAAAGCTGACTTTATTCAGAGATTTAAGGAACTGAAAAATGATATATAAATTAAAAGCAAATTGGGTGTAGAGGAAATATGATGAAGATCTATTGTTTTGTCCTCATGTTATCTTACTTATACAGTTATACTCTAGCCATTTTACATTAATTAAATCCTGGGTCCCTCAAACATCATGAATTGACAAATTCTCTCTACTCAACAACTTTTCATCAGTAGTTTACCAATGTAGGATTTTTTATTTTTGCTTTGTAGCTCATTAATTTCACACAAGGTAGATGATCAAGGCACTTGATTCCAACTTATTTTCTGTAGTTCATGGAAACAGGAAAGGACTATATATACACATCATAAGTCTGCATTATGCACACTGGTATAGTTTCATTCTATATAGAAATTCCAATTCTAATTCAGGAGTAGTTGGTTAGTTTTGACTACCTGTGGTAATCTTTCTTTCATGAACAGGCAAACTCTCTGTTGTTTTTAAAAAACATTTGGCAACATATGGAGGGTTGGATATCTGTATTAATGGTGCTGGTATTGCAACTCCTGTGATATTCTACAAGGATCAAACAGATGGCTCTCGTTCATGGAGACACACTATTAATGTGAACCTCACTGCAGTTATTGACTGCACGCGCCTTGCGGTATGCTTAAATTTCTGCCATGGCTTTCATGGTTGACAACGACTAATAGACTCAAATTGAGATGAGATTTCTAAACTTATAATTGCTAGTAATAATTTGTATGGCTTTAGCAGCGCCAAATCTTTTTATATGTTATATTTTTTTTTTTGAACAGCAACAAAACAGTTTTATTGAAACAAACATGATAACAATTTTATATGTTATATTTTCCTTTTATTGCTTTGAGATGGTTCTGTTTTGAAACTGTCTCAATAGATGTTAAATTATGGGGCATTTACCGATCAGTCCTATTAAGTAGACTTATTTACCTACACGTCCTAACGATAAATTTATCACTGTAAATTTATTAATAAAAACAAAAGAGACTGATAAATTTATCAATAGGACTTAATGAGTAATAAGTCCCTAAAATAAGACATATTGGTAATTTACCCTTAAATTATTAAGAATTTGACCCTTTAATACATCAGCATCTTGAATCATTTTTCCCCCCAAATTATTACAAAGAAACTAAAAATCTAAAGAAAACCCAAGTAATTTGCAAGCTTCAGTAACGGCTAGTTAGTCTTGCCAAAAATGGGGGGGAATAACTTCAGAATCGGAGCTGGTTTGATTTATGAAATAAGCAGGATGGATTTAAGCTCATGTTCCTGTAAAATTGTTGGAAGCTGAATTGATTCTGTTTCATGGAGATGTATTCACATCCAGTTGCAAATTGGCTGCTTCTTATCTTTTAAGTTGTTCTGAATCTTGTACATTTTATATTTTAGATGGTCATTATATTTGATAACAGTCAAATAATAATTTAAAATTGGTGAGCAGATTCAAACCATGCAAGCTGCACAAAAGCCTGGTGTAATCATAAACTTGGGTTCTGCTTCAGGACTTTATCCGATGTATGGTGATCCTATCTACTCTGCCTCCAAAGGTTTGTGTTCTGTGTTATGCTCTATGCTACTGGGTTTTACCGAATTTTTTTTTTTTTTAAGTTTCTTGTGGCAGCATTACTCTTGTCCTTTTGTACTTCCAATGTATCAATGACACCTATATGCACCAATTGACATGTACAATTATTTTATTTTATTTTATTATTTATAGATTCTGCCTCTTCATGTACCTTTTGGGTCCTAAAAGGATTTTTTTTTTATAGGGGGGGTGGTTCTATTTACTAGGTCACTTGTTCCGTATAAGCGACAAGGAATTCGTATCAATGTGCTTTGTCCTGAGGTAAGTCCTGATCTTTACAGTGGATCTGCTTGATAGAAATTAACACTATTTATAAGTATTATTGTTGTGTAATGTGCTTCTGATTATGTATAAGGGATTCACATTAATTAAACTTCCACACTGCTCATGCAAATATTTGAATATCACTAGAAGAGAGAAATTTGACCTGTGGGAGGCAGGAAATTCTCAAGTACTTTCCCTTTTAGATCTTGTTGATTGAAATCTATTGAATCACTGACAAAACAACTTGCCTGAAGAAATATACTAAAGTTATGAATCAACATTCAGAATAGTTATTGTCATATGGAAATGTCCTCAAAGAAACCACTTTTTTTATGACTTTTCCCCTGTTGCTTAGCTAATGTCAGAATTTAGATCAATTTTATGATAGCTTTGCTGACTCATTGACATTCTTGTCGATGACTACATCTTATTGTGTCTGGATCATGGAGGGAATTCGACATTGTGGTTTGCAGCCCTCAAGTTTAATTTTGGTTTACTTCTAAAATGAATAGTAGCAGTGCTCATATATTTTATGTTTAAAAACCAATCCAACCACCTCTGCTTTTGTTAGCAATTTTTTTATTTATGGATGTTTTTCTTTAATGAAAAAGTATCAAATTTTTAGTAGCGATGGCTCTTATGGTTGCCTTTTGCAAAACTGTAGCTCTAATCCAATCAATACTCTCCTCTTGAAGTTCATCCCAATAAATTAGCTTGTTTGGTTCCAATTTTCAGAAAACAGTTTTAAGAAAATTCTACTTTTTATTTTTCGTATTTTAATATTTTCAATGAATCTTTTTAATATTTTAAGCAATTTTTTTTAATTTTTAGACACACCTAACATAAATACACTTAAAAAGTATAATATTTGGAAAAAAAATCTTCAAAAAATACACTAAATACCAAAAATACAAAAATTCAGTACATTTTTTATATTTTTGTGTATTTATTAATTTTTTAAGATATTTTTCTCAAATTTTTTACTATTTAGATACATCTAAGTAAGGTGCATCTAAAAAAGTAAAAAAATTACTTAAAATTTAAAAAATATTCACTAAAAACAAAAAAAAAAATGAAAAACAAAAAACTCAATTTTCAGAAAATTGAATTCAGAAAACTAAAACCAAACACACTGAATAATGTAATTTTCTGTAAACAAATAGAGGCTCATTATTTTGTCGTTGTTGATGTACTTGCCATTATTCCTGCAGTTTGTTGAAACTGAGTTGGCTTCTAAAGTGGATTCTAAATTTATTGATTTAATGGGAGGTTATGTGTCCATGGAAATGGTGGTGAGAGGTATGTTTTTATTGCAAATCTTTCCATAATCTTTTATTCCATGCCATTGCTTTGTATATACAGGGCCACTGTGATGGTCACTGGCTTCAACGTTGAAGTAATTTCCTCTAAATTTCTCCCAGCTCATTCATCAACTGCTTGGATGAAACTTATGCACTAAAAACAGTGAGCTAAATATCTTATTAATCAAGTTTATGCTTCAACAATGAAGCACAGTTTTGGGGTGTAAGGTCTTGGTTTTGCCAGTGTCCTATTTGGGTTTGCCTTTAGGGGCTTCTTTTAAGGCAAAGGGGGTGTGGGATGGAGTAGTGGAACGGGTCCAACGTTGGTTGGCAGGTTGGAAGTGCCAATATCTTTCGAAAGGCGGCCGTTTGACATTGCTTAAGAGTGTATTGAGTAGTATCTCCACTTATTTCATGTCGGTCCATGTTATTCCCGTGTCAGTGGCACATCGGTTAGAAAAGCTTCAGAGGGATTTTTTGTGGGGGACTGGTGGTGATGATTTTAAGTATCATTTGGTTGATTGGGGTCAGGTTTGTCAACTCAAGCGGTTTGGAGGGCTGGGGGTAAGACGGTTGGTGACTTTTAACCGCGCTTTATTAGGGAAGTGGCTCTGGCGTTTTGCTTTGGAGCCTTACAGATTGTGGCGGCAGGTAGTGGCGTCTAAATATGGGCTGGGCAGAGGGGGTTGGGTTTCTGGGTCTGTCACCTGTACTTATGGGTGTGGGTTATGGAAAGGAATTTGGTTGGGAAGGGTGGAGTTTTGGAAGTGGATACGGTTTAAGGTGGGGGAGGGGAGTAGGGTGCGGTTTTGGAAAGACTTGTGGTGTGGGGAGTTGGTGTTGGAGACCCGTTTCCCTTTGATTTTTAATATTGCATTAGATCAAGATGCCTTAGTGGCTTCCTATTTGGATGGTGGGGGTGTGGTAGTTTGGGATATTAAGTTACGGCGACAGATTCAGGATTGGGAAGTCGCTCAGTTGGTAGAGTTGTGGGGTTTTTTATATGGTCTGGGAACGGCCGAGGTGGGCCCCGATGTGTTGGTCTGGACTAGGTTGGGGGCAAAGGGGCGGTTTACAGTAGCCTCATTTTATCAGGGGTTGATGAGAGATGCTGGTTGGGTCTTCCCTTGGAAAAGTGTTTAGGTTCCGGGGGTTCCGACTAAGGTTGTCTTTTTCATATGAACGGCAGCTTTAGGTCGGAATCTTACTTTGGATAATTTGATGCGGCGGGGGCACATCCTTGTAAATCGATGTTGTATGTGCTGCGAGGATGTGGAATCAGTGAATCATTTGTTTCTTCATTGCTCGGTGGCTTCGCGTTTGTGGAGATTCGTTTGTTCTCTTTTTGGACTTGCTTGGGTTCAGCCACAAGGGGTGTTTGATTTCCTTTGGGCTTGGCGGGGCATTCGTCTTGACCGGCGGCAGCGCCGAGCTTGGTTATTGGCTCCGTTCTGCTTGATGTGATTGCTTTGGTTGGAAAGGAATCGACGTACCTTCTTAGCGGTTTCTCATAGTGTTTCTTGGTTACAAAGTTGTCTTATTACAGTTTTGTATAGTTGGTTGGAAGGGAGGGTCGATCCGAATTTATTTGTGTTTTTAGATTTTCTAGATGAGGGGATTGGTTAGTTCTTGTTTCAAGGTCCCCTTTCTGGATGGTTTTTCTTGTATTGATTGCACCGTCTTGATGCTTTTTTAATAAATTTGCTTATTTATCAAAAAGAAAATAAAAAAATTGAGGCCAACAGGACCACTCAAAAATGAATTATAGGGTCAGAACTTTAAATGGAAATGAAATGTGACATTTTAAAACTGATTGCAGCTTGTACAAACTTAAGATTTCATGTAGATCGTAAAATATTGGGTAAATTACACTACTTTCCCTTGAGGTTTGGAAAAATTAGAGAGTCTCACAAGTTTGGCATAATTACGTTAAATTTCCTGACGTTGTAATTCACAAAATGCTTGGCTCCCTTTTCATCAATAATTCACTAGTCTAATGGACAGAAAAATGATATTGTCATTTCTGTTACACTGAAATATATATTTTACCTTCGTTTATCATTGTGTCTACAAACCATGGTTGTTTTTAACCTTACTAAAAGGGTGGTTAGTGTAATTATGCCAAACTTGTGGAGCTCAATGTACTTTTTCCAAACCTCAAGGGTGATTAGTGTAATTTACCCTAAAATATTATCTGATCAATATCTTTTTCAGTGCTTTAGATTTGATAATGTCAAATAATCCAATAAAAAATTCAAATGGTTTGGATTGTTTCATTGATAATTCCATTGGACTGATTTATTAATTGAACAAAGATCCACATAGTGCTTTAGATGAGGTCTAGATAAAATCCTACAAAAGCAATTCATGTGGGTCAAAAATACACCACCAGTAATAGGTGCTGTGAATTTGTTTTTTGGGGAAATAACAATGTAGGGTGGAAGATCAAAAAAAAATTATAAAACATTGGAGGTGCAACTCCTTATGTGGTGGGGGCTAACTCAAAAACTGTATTACTAGAAAACGCTAATATCCTAGCGAAACATGATACACTTTCATTCCAAAATAGTAAATTTAGCAATCTGAAGCAATCTCAAAAGTTTTCCAATATATTTCCTTAAACGTTACATTAGGAGGGGAAAAAATCAAATATAATGAACTAAAATCTAAAGTTACTTAAGTTTTGACAAGATAAAAATATCAAAATATATATATATATTATTGGATGCCTAATAGTTAAAAGAAAATTACTTTAGAAATAACTTAAATTCTTAAGTGTAATATATACAAGTCTACCCCTATTGTACCACATTTTAGAGCATGTAGCGTGCCATGTTCTCGTTCCCGTTCCATATACCGGAACGATCCACGTTCTAGGTAACATAGCTTCAAAATACTAAAACATCTACAAGATATCCTGTGGTCAGTCAATCTTGGTCTGTTGTATTTTCTTCATTTGATGTTGCATTAGTATTTCAGGTGCTTTTGAGCTTATCAGGGATGAGAGTAAAGCTGGGTCTTGTTTGTGGATTACTAAACGAAGGGGCATGGAGTATTGGCCTACACCAATGGAAGAAGCAAAATACTTGTTACCTTCTTCAAAATTGAAGAGTAGGTCTTCATTCGTGGCCCCATTGAATATCCAAATACCTCAGAGCTTTGATAAAATGTAAGTAAATATATCTTTCTAATTTTGGTGTTAAGAAAATGAGCAGAGGTAGAATTTAATATCATCTTTTTTGCTTGTGCTTTGTTTGGACATTTTGGAAGTAAAATACATTACAGCTCTATGGGTGCATGAAGCTACATGTTTGAATTACTATGCAACAAAATATCCTCTACCTATTAGAGTTGATGGGACTGTGATATAACGGTGTTCACTTTTAGTGGCAAAAATTGAATTTATACATCTTTGGCTCATTGAGATGCATTGAATACCTTGATTTACTTACGTTCGCCTGAAAAATTCTTGTTGCTGTTTTAATTAGTGGGATAATGTAACACTAGTTGAACTGTGGTGAGATATTCTTGGACCAACTTAGTTGGCATAGATTTTTGTTGCAGCATGTTGTTTCTTTTACCACAGGAAAAAAACAATACTTCGAGTCTGAGAGAAGCCATGAGTAACGCTACTGTTAGAATTGTCATCTGTCCAATGCTCCTAGCATCCTGCTATAGTTTTTAATGTGCAAAGGGCTAGGCTGGATAAGAATTGGGGAAGTATTATCTGTCGTCCTTGATTGTTTTTCTTCCTTTAATTGTTATTGGGCAATGCAAACCAATATCTGTCCTTAATGTTTGAATTAAAAAATTAAGCTCTTTGTAACCCTCACATTTGGTTTTGTGGGCAAGGAGCCCCCTGCCTTGGATTATTCTTTTTTAATTATTAAATCTTTGAAGTAATGATGAAAAAGTAAAAATTGAAGTATCATACTTGTCTATTATAATGTCTTATAATCAATTGAAACACATCAAGTTGAGTTAGCTATTGCCAGAGAACTAATTGATGATATGACTTTTGGCTTTTCAGTTTCAGTAATTACAATATCCATTCTTCTGCACTGGTTCAAGAGGCAGGTTCTTATAAAATCAAATAAAGTTTCATGATGAAGTTGTTATGGATGTGATTTGGCAGCCCTGGTTGAAGAACAATCAATCTTCCCCTGCTTTTTTATAGTTCTTTGTGCTAGTGACAAGCTTTTAGATACTCATTTTAGGTTGTGGTTTCTTTTTTATCAGCATTTTAGGCTATGGTTTTGTCATGCAGTTGATAATTCTTCTACATATATAGCTTCAGAATATGCCTCCTTTTTTTCTTCTCTTTACTTAGTTCATAATTGTTTCATTTTCATTAGATTATCTCATTAAGTTCTGCAAGCATGATTTCATGGCAGAATCTTCCAATCTAGTGGATTACTTGTCATATGTTCAGTTTTATTCAAAAGCCAACAGATGTTTCTTTTTTGTTTTTGTTTTGACATTGACTTCTTTGATTTTTTGTTCTCCAGAGTTGTCCACGCCCTCAGTCACCATTTTCGTAATGCTACCAGCGTAGTGCGTACACCATTGAGGTTACCAATCAAACCAGATCATGTCCTGGTGAAAATCATTTATGCTGGCGTCAATGCTAGTGATGTAAGTTTGTGGCTCTACTGAGCTTGATTTTAATTTGTTTTGTTGGATTGATGATTGGTGGGAATTTGCACAAGTCTCATTCACTCATAGTTTGGATATCTTGAAAATCGATGATTCAATCAGCCTCTTAAAATCAAATTTACTTTGGTTGTTCAACTGCATGACTGGCTGTCTGTTGTGGTTGCACAATAGACGTCTTAGTGCTCACAATGTGGCATGATTTGACTCAATCATACTGATCATTCACATGCCTATCAAGCAATGGTAGTTGTGTGGTAGTTTTTGTTGTCCATCATATCTTAGTATGTGGTAGTTACTAGTTTGTATTTTTTTATTCTTTGGGTAAAATTTTAGTTCAGTTTCAAGTTTTCCCTGATTCTTTTGGTTATGGATGAGTCAAAATTCAGATTTAAGCTACTTGTGGTATTTTGGATAATATAGTGCAATTAATTCCACAGCAACAAGTGATTGATTAATTCTGTCGTCAGATGGAAAATGGTCCATTTCCTACAACATATAAACTATTTAAGGACTCAGAGCAGCCTGTTTCATGGGTCCCTCTTGTGGGGTACTGGTTCAACCATGGGTTTAAGCAATTTTGCAAAAAGAGAGTGCTTTTTGCTTGGGAACGGCTTAAGGGGGTCATCCAGACTGTTTGTTAGACTGGTTACCATTTTTTCTGGCTGATCTTTCTTACCCTGTCTGGTTTTGAACACATTGGATTGATGTTTTTGGGTCAAGCTGGATTGGATTGAGGAAATTGTCAAGGATGATTGCACTTGTCCTCAGTTTGAAATGTTTGCTAACATAATTATTCTGTGGACAGGTTAATTTTAGCTCAGGAAGTTATTTTAGTGGCAACAAGAAAGACCTTGGCTCTCTTCTTCCATTTGATGCAGGCTTTGAGGTAAAATACCAAGTAGAATGCTTTGGTCTGATGTTACTTATGTAGTAGTATTGAGAATTCTTGGTTAATAATGAATTAAGTAATCAGTGTATTTTTCAACTTTTGATAGGACTGGTTTGTGAACTTATTGCTGTTTATGATGACTACTTAATTTCCATAATGCTTCGAGCTAGTATTTTGAACAATTGCAATTTGATATTTTGGGCAGCTAAGAAACAAGAAGTTAATAAAATAAGTGTATATGAGATAAGGATGCTAAGATAGATGTGTGGTAAAGCCAATAAATATATAATTAGAAATGAAAACATTTGTGAAATGGTAGGAGTAAGCACCAATTGAGGATAAGTTGAGAAAGTACAGACAGAGAGGGTTTAGTCATGTATAACGAAGATCGGCAGATGCAACAGCAATGAAGAATGATATGGTCACTGTAAATGGAATGTGGGGGCCTGGGGGAAGTCAAAGTCCTAAACTGACATGGGATGTTGTAGTAAAAAATAATATGAATAAAACATATAGACTTTGATAGAGCGGAATGACATAAAATGATTTATGTGGCTGACCCCAATTGCTTGGGACGTAAGGCTTGATTTGACTTGGATTTGCTCTGACAAGCAATGGTTAATACCTAATGATGATGTTTGCTCTAATTTCAAATAAAATATTGTCTTCTGTGCTTGTAGTTTATGTGTAATGTTGGAGGATTTTCTCTCTCTCTCTCTCTCTCTACATAAATTTCCTACTCTTTTTTTTTTGTCTTTGTGAATCAACAATTACTCGTGATTGTTCTGCTGCTGCTGCTGCTGTTGTTGTTGTTGTTGTTATTCTTATTATTTGTTATGAGTTCATATTCGAATCCGTTATGAAGTCATTAAGTGTTTTCTTTTCCTGGTAGTAGTATCTAGGTTTTGTTGAGATACATGCATGCTTATGTTATTTTGATGACAAAAGAAAAAGGTTCTCTCTTTACCTGAGAGAAGCTTGGCACATATTCCATCTTCAAATTTAGAATCCTGGAATGCGTGTGTATATATATTGGATAAACAAATGCATGCCCAAATACCTCAAATAACTTCTCATTCTTTGTCATCTAAAAGAGGGGGTGGGTGATTCAGCGTTAGATTCTTGTTGCTGTGCTTCAATCCATCTAAAAGAGGGGCAGTCCTAGCTCTTTCGTTGCTGACAATACAAAAATATATTTGAATGAACTTTTCACTTTTCATAATGAGTAACAATTTCAGATTGATTGCCAACTTAATGGATGTCACCTCCATCTTTTGAGCATGGAATTGGTGATGCTACTTTCAAATCATAAGGTAAATAATAACCGGTAAGACTTTGATAGTGCTACTAAGTGCAGATTGTCGCAAAGTAGTAATTCTTGGAGAGGCGAAAAGCCAAATCACAGGGAAAGGGAGATTTAGAGCACGGACTAAGTGATAGAAATAAAATTAAATAATTGATTATAAAGAAATTGGATTTTGTCGTATTTCAATTCTGAAAATAATTTTGAAAAATGTTTGTATAGACACTAAGGCATCAAGGATACACACACAAGAAGTCTATGATTTTAGCTCAACTGAAAATCAACTGAAAAGCAGTTCGAGTCGGAAGATGAAGCGGTGATTTCATAAAGATAATATTGAAGGATTGATTTATATAATTGATCATTAGGGAATTACAAGAGTTTATGTTGAATGTAAATGTAAAAATTCCACCAACTCCACCAACTCCACCAACTTCACCTACCACAAACTCCACCAACTCCACAAGCAAGTGCTCCACAAGCAAGTGCTCCATTTAGGTTAATGCTCCATTAATTTAGTTTAGTGCTCCATTAATTTGATTACTCCATTGTACCCATTCTCTCTATAAAAGAGAGTTCATTCTCTCCATTGTAGATACACGAAAAATATATATTGAATATCAATCAATAATATCAATACATTAATTTCCTACATGGTATCAGAGCAATAGGTTAAGCTCTTGGTGTTCTTCGCCTTCTGGCGGGCGGCAACCTTTCCTTGGCCGCCCGCCGGACCACAACCTATTTTGCGTATTTTCTAACTCAAATGGCTTCTGATCAACAGAGTCCAGGGGATTGTTTCAGCTCCTTGACAAAGTGGGGTCTTCTGAGGCTGCCCTCCTTGCAAAACTTGGCATTCGCCCCTTCTCTTATGATCAGTCTTCAGCCCAGAGGTTCTTGATATGACCGAAGATGATCTCATGGAGAAGTTTGCTGCTGATTCTGGTTCTGCTCCTGCTGCTGCTGTGGAAGAGAAATAAAAATGATAAACTGTCCAATTATCCTTCTCACCCATTGAGGGAGAATGTGTACTGTGTCAGTTACCAGTCCGGTGAAATCTTTCCGGCTGGTTAGTTATCCTTGGAGTGAGGTGTGTGAGTTTGAATTATGGTGCTGTTTCAGTGCCTTATTTGTTACGGCCATATCTCTTTATTGGCTGAAAGGTTAATCTATTCATGACTGTTCTGTCCAGCTTGTTTTTTTTCAAGATGGGAAGCTCAGTTTATGTTGAAGTTGTTGCAACCGGTCTTCTACGAAGTCGGTGTGTGTTCCTGGCTTGAGTCCAGTTTCGGCATTTTTGTCCGGCATGGGATGATTTCCTGGCGTCGATGCTAGTTTTGGGCTCGTCACAGGTTTATACGCCGATGATGGGTGCCGCTGTTGGTGTGGTGTCATTGGCGGAATTTCGTTTTTATTTGGTGTTTGATAGCTTTATGGTTTATCAATGGCAGCGAGGTCCTCCGGCTTTTGGGTACAGGGGCCATTGTTACATTGCAAGTTGTAGCTGCTGCAATGGGTCTTCGGCGTAAGCTACATGTTTTCTGGGTGCGAAGTTGGCGTGTCTGAGTTATTGTGAGTTGTCGTTTTGCTGCCGGAGTTTGATTGCTGGCGTCTTTATTCTGGCTGGTTCGCAGCTCTGGGAAGGAGCCTGATTCTGCCATAACAACTGTTCATGTAGATGCTGGTTCATCAGATTCCATGATTGTTTCAATGCAAGCGTCTCATGAATCATTACTAAATGAGAATAATGTGATAGTTAAAGAAGTTCCACCAAACAACACTCATTTTATTCATAACAGGGATCAAACTCAATCACCATTTTATACCAAAAAAAAAAAAAAAACCACAACCACCACAACAAAAATCGGCCTTATTTTTTCGCCTCTTCAGCTGTTCTCTTCTTTTTGCCTTTGTCTTGGGCGTCCCTTGCCGGTGCTGCCTCCGTGTTTCCCACGCCGCCGAGCACGTTCACTTCCCGTTGCTCCTCAACCGTCACATATGGCGGACCTCCAAATCTGAGCATCACGGTGGTCTTCCGCTTCAGTTCCTTATTTTCTGCCTTCAGCATACATATCTCTGCTCGGGCATCCGTATACATGCTCTGGAGCAGAGCCAGTTGGGCTTTACCTGCTGCACCTCATTTGTTCTACTCTGAAGCCGGTGCGACAGGTTGTTGACCGCCGTCATTGTCTCAACACATGACTTCAATGTGTAATAATTCGCCTCAATATCCGATTGTGCAGCCATTCTTTGCTCCACAGACAGCATCGGAAAGTTCAAAGGCGCAAAACCAGGGGCGCTTGGTCCAGGTTCAAGGGCCATATTCTGGGTTGTGGCCTCGTTGAGGTCGGGAAAGAGAGTAAGACCCCGGGACGAAGAGGCTATGTTCTGGGTAACGGGGCGGGAAGAAGAAGCCATTTTCTGGGCAACAGAGTGTTTCAGCGATACAACTCTCAGAAAACAACAGTGTTTCAGCAATACAACTCTCAGAAAACAACAGAGTGTTTCAGCGATACAACTCTCAGAAAACGAAGAGTCTTTTTTCAGAAGTTTTTTAGCTGGTTTGTTCTGCATCAGCAGCAGCCTCGCCTTGGTTTAAATAGGCAAGGCAGACACGCGCCTTACGCGCCTCTCAACGCCAGACGACAAATCGGCGCGCCTTTTGATGGCTCGACTTTTGATGGCTGTCGGGCACACCTTTTTGATGGCACGTCTTTTGATGGCTCGACTTTTGATGGCTGTCGGGCACGTCTTTTGATGACACGCCTTTTGATGGCACGCCTTTTGAGGGTGCGACTTATATGGGTCTGACAAGACTCTGTAAACTGTCCCGACTTTGATTCCGGTTAGCTTCTATATGGGTCCGACAAGACTCTGTAAACTGTCCCGACTTTGATTCCGGTTAGCTCCTATATGGGTCCGACAAGACTCGGTAAACTGTCCCGACATTGATTCCGGTTAGCTCTTATAAGGGTTCGACAAGACTCGGTAAACTGTCCCGACATTGATTCCGGTTAGCTCCTATATGGGTCCGACAAGGCTCGGTAAACTGTTCCGACATTGCTTTCGGTTCTCTGCTACAACGGTTCGACACAGCCATATAGTGTCTTCTACAACGGTCCGACATGATCCCGTAAACTGTTTTCTACAACGGTCCGACATGACCCCGTAAACTGTTTTCTACATCGGTCCGATATGACCCCATAAACTATCTTCTACAACGGTCCGACATGACCCCATAAACTGTCTTCTACATCGGTCTGCCATAACCATACGGTCTTCTACAACGGTCTGACACAACCATACAGTGTCTCCTATCCACTTTTATTTTATTTGTCAGATTATTTTTCCTGTTTTGTTACTCTCTCCAAACTCAAGTTGGTTAGTTCCTAACCCCCTTGAGTTTGAGGGGGGCTGTTGAATGTAAATGTAAAAACTCCACCAACTCCACCAACTTCACCTACCACAAACTCCACCAACTCCACAAGCAAGTGCTCCACAAGCAAGTGCTCCATTTAGGTTAATGCTCCATTAATTTGATTACTCCATTGTACCCATTCTCTCTATAAAAGAGAGTTCATTCTCTCCATTGTAGATACACAAAAAATATATATTGAATATCAATCAATAATATCAATACATTAATTTCCTACAGTTTATCATAACCCAAATGACAGTAAATCTCACTAAATCGTAAGTATCCAAAGTCAGGATAAAACCAAAGATTTTACAGAACACAAACATCATTAAAATCATATCAATCTAAAAATATAAATCTTACATTAAAACATAGGAGAATTAAAGAAGAAAATACTATAAACATGGTGTGGTTTCACCCCTAGCCTTAGCTAGGATTCTTAGCAATCCATAATATTCAACAAGAGATGGAGAAAGAAAGAGAGGTAAGAAGGTTTCTTTCCAGCTGTAGAAGATTCTGTTTCACTGTTTAATTGGTTATGGTAGTATGCCAGAAATAAAACCTGCATGTGTGTGCACGTGCACGTGTACTGCCCTGTGGTAGCTCATCATATGCTCACAACTCACTGTACTCCAGCAATTTGTTATGGAAAGCTGATACATATTCTATTAGAGCTAGATGAGAGAGAGAATTTCTGTTTAGTTCATTTTCTTGCCAGTTTTTGGTGAATGGTATTATTTCGTTGATGTTCCTCACTGTTAACTCCTTTTGACTATGAATTTTATCTCCTTACATTGCAGGCTGTCGGAATAATTGCTGCAGTGGGCAATTCTGTTAAGAACTTAAAAGTTGGCAATCCTGCTGCGCTCATGACTTTTGGAAGTTATGCCGAATTCACAATGGTACACTATCTTGAAAAATATAATTTTTAAATTTTCACAATGGTACACTATCTTGAAAAATATCATTTCTAAATTTTCACAATGATACACTTAGCTTAAAGGTTAGCTTTTGTTTTGTTTAACAGGTTCCCTCAAAGCACATCCTTCCTGTGCCAAGACCTGACGCAGAAGTTGTTGCCATGCTTACATCTGGACTTACAGCATCAATAGCTCTGGAAAAGGTTTGCTCCTTCAAAAAATTATTTTGTTCAAGATATTGTCTACCACATTATTTGTGAGATGGAAACAACTGTCATTAGCAAACAAAAGTTTAGCTTTTCAGTCATTGTAACTATTGTTCTAGATTGGAATGTTCTATTCTTCATATGTTCCACTTAATCAAGCATCACACGAGACTAACATGTTCTTCTATTATGAATCTTGTAGGCAGCACAAATGGATTCTGGAAAAGTAGTCCTTGTAACAGCTGCGGCAGGAGGGACTGGACAGTTTGCAGTCCAGGTTTGCTTACGAATATAGGATTATGGTTGCTTTTAATTGGTCATATAAATTTATTCAAAGATGTGTTAGCCTGTTGCTTTTGGGTTGAAGGACATCGACTTAATTGGTGCTATTATTACTAGGTTAAAAAAAATGTGACCAGCCATCTTGAGTAGAGACTGCTAGATAGGGCTCTAGCATTTGTGTCTAGCAGCCAATGTAGGTTGACTTGGTGAATGCACTCTGTTTCTGGAAAAAAATAAAAACTGATTGTTTCAAGCATATAAGAAAAAGTTGGACTTGGCTTGTTGGATTAAGCATGAAAGTGGCACAGCACAGAAGTCATTGCAGTATGAATTTCTCCTTACCAGGTAGTTAGGTCTACTTTTAGTAGAAGCTATGATATTCTTGGTTTATGATGTCAAGCAGCATGGGTGAGGGTTTATTACTGGTTCACCAGTTCTACTGGTCAGCCCATGCAGTTTATGACAACACCAGCGATGATGCCCCACATCCTTCCAGGCAGAATCCTTGTTCAGATCCGCAACATGACTTTGTGGAGACTTTACAAGAAAGACAGCTAACACTTTCATGTGGAGAGGGAATTTATTTTATTTTTACTTATTTCTTATTTGCAGAAACAATTAGTCTGTAATTTTTTTCCTTTTTAATCCTTCATGCACTGGGCTTTCGCATGTTCTAGATCTAAATTTATGGTGCATTTGAATAAATTCATTAAATGAAGTGATTTGTTGTTTTTATTACAACTTTATAATCTTATTATGATAACGAGTTTACTAATTTTGAGCCACGGTTAATGCAGCTTGCAAAATTGGCTGGAAATAAAGTGGTTGCAACTTGCGGAGGTAAAGAAAAGGCTATGCTTTTGAAAGATTTGGGAGTTGATCGTGTCATTGACTATAGAGCAGAAGATATCAAGACTGTATGTCTTCTAATTCATTAACTCTAGTTTTTTTAGGGTTTTCTACTCTTTTTTTTTTTTTTTTGTTATTATTATTTATTTTACGATGCCTACAGCCTTTCAAGTCTCTCTCATTTCAATTTTTGGCTTGTAATTTTGGCCATCAATAAAACAAGGCAATTAAAACGTTGACTATTAATTGTTCTATCTGGTTAACATAACCTGCAAACTACATTATATTCTGTTTAAGCTAGGGCAGAAGTTGTTTATCCAATTGTTACTTTGAATCATCCTTGATTCTGCCCCCTTCTCCTGACTAAATGATAGTGTTTGCACATGCGCGTGCACACGCGCGTGCACGTGCACACACACACACACGGGGATGGATCAGCTCCTTTCCTTGGTCAGTATTTTTAGATTCCTACAAATGCATTTTCTTATGATGGTTTCGTTTTCACATGACAAACATGCATTGCAGGTGACTGCCTATAAGAGAGAGATATTTGAATATCCATATTGCATATCCTTAACCAAAATTATGCTCAGTTGTGGAAACATTTCCCCCAACCAAAAATAAAAAATAAAAGAAGGAAGAAAAGGTTGATGATGATGATGTCAGGAGTCCACCCATCACTTGACTGAGGAATGCAAATCAAGAATGAGTTGAATTTTAGGACTAAGAATGAGTTACTTGGAATTTAACCAATGTTTTGTCTGTGTGCTTATATCTATATGTTTCCGTAAAGACACAGATAGTCATTTGAATGTGGACCTAGTTTGGTGATCAACTGAGCTTGAAATCCTTAGCAGCGGACTTGACATGACTTAGATTTCCTTCTTGATCATGTCTTCTAATGCATGGAATGTACAACAAATAATGCAGTAAACGTCTACATTTACCATCTACCTTGATTTCCTTTGCCAAGTTCTAGTTGTAACAGGATGCTTTGATGTCTGATTCTTCCACCCAACCTCCCAATACAAATTAACTATGGTCATTTGCAATTGTGTTTATAACCTTCACTTTACAGGTTCTAAAGAAGGAGTTCCCAAAGGGTGTTGATATTGTCTATGAGTCCGTTGGTGGTGAAATGTTTGATCTGTGCTTGAATGCTCTGGCAGTCCATGGGCGTATGGTTGTGATTGGAATGATTTCTCAGGTAAATAGGCTCCCTTCATGAATGTTATATTCCAATGTTACTTGTTGGATTGCTTCCTCAATGGTCACTTTATTCTCTTCCTTTTCAGCATCAATGATTGCATCTAGAAATTCATTTATTTTTTACTGATGAGACATGCGCTAGAGTCATGTTTTTGGAACAAACATTTTAAAATTGAAACGTGTTTACTACACATGTTTTTTGAAAGTGTTTTTGGCAAACACGCTTTTAGTTTAATTTATTTGTTTTATTTTATTCAATCGTTTAATATTATTTTATTCAACAAATTCAAGGGCAAAACATGGTTACTAACCATGTTTTAAATTTGATTATTTAGCTAATTCAGTATTGCTATAATGTATTCCTCTGGAATAGAGTCTGTACTAAACCCTGTCAAGCCTGAAATTTAAATTCTATAAATCAAAGAATTAGTACATCATGACCACACATCTGTATATTTCTGAATGGCTCTGCTTGGTTTCTTTCTCATAATTTTGATCTGCTATTGATGAATTGATAATTCGGGTTAGTATCAAGGAGAGCATGGATGGAAGCCTTTGAATTACACTGGGCTATGTGAGAAGCTTCTAGCTAAAAGCCAAACTGTGGTAAGTTGGACTTATTTCATGAATTTTGTGTAGTTAGTTTATGATGAATCTTATTATCATTATGATCATCACCGTAGATTATGTCTTTGCATGAAGTTATGAGTGTGATTTTAGATAGATGTTATGTTACTGTTGGAAGATTTACGGGAAATGACTATAGCCCACCTTTTCTAGTTTCTAGGGATTGGAGAGTTGTATGTAGATTGTGAGATTTTATGTTCTTTTTCTCCTTTTGGCGGACTTCTTGTCCCCCTTTTTTTCTACTTGATCCCTCTCTTTAATGAAGTTTCATCTTTGTTGCTGATAAAAATAGATAACAACTATCTTAGGCTTGAGAATTAACACTTCATTTTATTGATTGTCTCTATCACTCATAAGTATCCTTACAATTATGATGTTGATGATGGTCTAAGAAGAATGAATGCTTATACTGAGGAGTTGTGTACACCACATTAAGTGGATATTGCATACTTACTGATGCATGCCCTGATTCTTTTCAATGTACGATCAATTGAAATAAAATTTATAGTTTGAACATGTCCAAGACTTTTCAAAAACTCTACGACATGTGTCCAACATGTCTTGAACATTGAGATGCAGATTTGGGGTTTCAAATACTTGGACTACTTGTTAAATAGGAACTGAGAGCTACAAGGATAACTGTGTGAATTTGGTCCAATCCTTCTCTATGTGACGAATGTTTCTTATGTGAATTTTAACATTTTCAGTTAGAAACATAAACAAAGCCCCCAGAAGCTACTGATCCTATGTTTGCAGAATTTGTCATAACATCATGTCCATATGATGCCGTACCCATTCCCTGCTATATCCATATGTTCATTGCTTCATGGACGATAGTGATGTTGATCTACACATGTGACGATGTAGTCCTTCTAATTCATAATAGTAATAGTCAATATTGGGAGAGGCTAGTTTGTTTGTCATATGTGGTGCAACTGAATTTGGATTTGTATAACTGTACATGCCCCTAGCCAGATTCAGGATTCAATTTAATTTTGCAAATGAAAAGGATTGTATGTGGAAATTTCCAAAGACATCATGACTAATTTTATTGAAATATCAATTCAAAGGTCTCTCATTATTAAATTGCTTTGATATTTGCCTCAATGAATTCTTTTTTGGGATCAGAAAATTTTAGCATGATATTTGATTCTTTGAGCTTGAACTAACGATGCCAATATTTTCAGGCTGGTTTCTTCCTGGTGCAATATAGTCACCTATGGCAACCACATCTAGACAAGCTTTTCCATCTTTACTCGCTGGGAAAGCTTAAGGTAATGCATATACTTATCACAGTTCTAATATATTTACTTGCCTACATACAAGCTGTATCTGTCTGCTTGCAAATAAGCTGAAAACTTGAATTTTTTTTTTTATTATCAAACAGTAGGTTTTGCCCAAGTGCAACATCTCACAACAAACATTTGCAAAATAAAATTTACCAAATGGGGTCCAAATTAGACTGCAGGAAATTCTCTTTCTTCCAGATAATGGGATCGATTCTTTTTTTATTTGCTAACTAGTACCTATCCTAAATTATTTCTTTTGGGTGTAAGCAACAACTTGCTCATATTTTTGTGACAGGTTGCTATAGACCCCAAAAAGTTTTTGGGCCTCCATTCTGTTGCAGATGCAGTTGAGTATCTTCATTCCGGTAGAAGTGTAGGCAAGGTATGGATTTTTTTTTTTAAGGTTTTAACATGCTTATTTCTCTGCATATTTTCTGTTATGCATTGCTGAAAATCTTCTGACCCAAAAAAATCTTACAGGTGGTTGTTTGCATTGACCCGACTTTCAGTCAGCAAGTGGCAAAGTTGTGAGCTTGTGCTATTAATGCACTTTCTCTGACATGATTTTCATTTTTGCCTGGTTTTGAAGGCTTTGCACACAACTCTTCTGGACCAGGAGAAAATTTTCTTTTTATTGTCAACTTTAATTGTTATTTTTTGTCACTCTTGGTAAAGAACAAGCATGTATTATCCAAAATGCTGATTGTGCGCATACAATGCTATGACTGTAGGCAACAGTATAGTTTAATAAAGTCCATAGTCACATAGAAATTTCAAAACATTTGTGGGTAATATTCTGAATATATGAAGGTTAAGAGGCCATCGGACTTTTTAAGAAAGTTTTGAGTTGAGTTGAGTTAGATATGAAGAAAATGTTTTGGCAATCAATAGAATTCAGAAAGTCTTGGGAGGTAAGACTCTTAGAACAGGTAAATGCTTTTGTAAAAAAAAATCATGTCAATAACAATAAAAAGAGGAAAAGTGGTATACTTTGGATCAGGATAAGGGATCAAAACAAGCCTCAAATCCAAAGATTTCTATCACCTTTTCTTGAAATGTTTATTCTTTGTACAACAGTATCATGTCTGACTTTTTCAGCATTTCATTTGAAGGGTCAATTTTTGTGATTTTGTGCTTATGGATTCTGCAATATCATACATTCTCAAATAGTGTTTAGTTTATTGAAATAAAATCAAGTAAAATATTTGTTCTCATGTTTAGTTTACCAATACATCACAAATTATAAATAATGAACATTTTGTTCTACTCTACATTCAATCTAATAAACCAAACATAACATTAGCTAACAAAAACTTCCCATTCCCATCACTCTATTCTCAAATTGTCCTCCATAATAAATTACTCAAGAAACTCATGCAACTGGCAAAAAGAGTTTCCAGTAGGAATATACAAGACTAGAGATAGGTATACACTACGTGTGTGCAATTTGTAAGTGTATGATAACTATGGTTTTGAAGCAGGTATATCTAAGAGAACGAGTTTAGAGCAATTCCCATAGTTGGGGGCATTTGGTAAAATAAAAAAACTATGACAATCAACACCAGCTCCAACCTTCACTTTATACATTAGTATAGATAGTATAGATACATATGTCCTCCATACACTATTCTGATTAGTTGATGTACACAAAATCTGCCACAAACATACACTGCAGGCACAGACGGCCACTTGGCAGCAACCCTTTGTACAAAAAAGCATAAACACAGTTTTTTACCAGTCTTCACCAGAAACCATTGGCAACTCCCTGAAACATAACCTCATACCTCGTAACCTTCTCATTCAAACCCTCCATCTCATAATCAAGCCTACTCCTAGCCTGTTTTAATTCCAGAAGCCTTAGTTCAAGACTCCTCATCTCCACTTCAACGCGGTCTCGCTCAACTTTAGCTTCATCGTACCTCTTTGAATCTGCAGCAACAGTCAACTCCGATGCGATCCTCACAAGTCGGTTCAGCCGGGCACGTAAAAATCCAACATCCATGCCCAATATTTCAAAGGCTTCCAAAGTCTTGTCCCAAATTGCAAAATCATCTTCAGATGTAGAGGAAAGCTTCGAAGCTCTAATTGAGTCAGCAATAGTAATTGTCTTGGAAACAATTTCAGCTGCCAATTTAGTGTCAACGCTCTTGAGAAGGTGGTTGTGCAGATATGATTTCTGAGTGCAGCAGAGATCATAGTACTTGGTCCGTGTGTGTTGGGAGAGCATATGGTCAATGGGCAAGCCATTCACAATAATGTTGAAGTTATTAAAATCAGCAATAGATCCTGATAATCCGTAACCTTCCATGTCTGATGCGTAAAGATTTTCTGTATCATTCTCAGACTGATCTGTTTCACTCTCAGACTGATCTGTTACAGTCCGGGGATTCTCTTCAAGAATGTCAGGTGGAACAAGCCTTGAATGATTTTCCTCTGCCTTCTCACATGTTCTGCTATTCTTCTCTGCATAAGCTTAGTGAAGTGTACCAATAAGGAAATTAAAGAATGTAACTTAGAGGAATCATTCAAAAACAATTGTGGAGCAAAATGGAGAAGCACTACTCACCAAAATCAGTTTCTTCTGCACGAGCATCAAAACACACAGGTTCAAGAGCTCTGTCAACGATAGCCAAATCATTTGCTCTCACTATATGTACCTATAAAAAGTGGGTGGGACGTCACAACCAAGCATTGATATAAGCTGAACAAGGAACAACTCTGTGTGCAGGAAAACAAGCCCATTTTACAAAAAACTAGTAAGAACAACTTTTGATCTGACAAGGGTTTGGACCAGAATTTATCACTCCTTTCCTTTTCTTTCTATTCTTGTACATGAAAATAAATGAACAAGGGTGGAAAAACATAATGATCATAACTAAACTGGTGTTCCTTTAGATCCACCTATTTTTCCCGATACTTCTACTTTATGTTTTTCTAGTAAATCAGAAGTGAAGAATGCTTATCTGAAATAGCCCCATAAGCCATCTTTCTCAGAATTAATTTATATACTAATCATTGATTCACCTCAGGTGACAGATATTGGTTTGTTAATGATCCCAAAGCTTCTTAACTATGTTTTCATTTGTCATTTGCAGTATATGGTTTTTAAATGGATAGTACTAAAATTTGAGAAAACACCGAAATCCTAAGAAGCATGGACATAGACACGGACATGATACAAACACGTCAACATGGAAATTTTTAAGAAGTATAGGACACAACACGTCGGGGGCATGTAAAAAATATATAATCTTATAAATTTACTACATAAGGATAAACAATTATTTTATGTCATGTATATGAATAATTAATTCAAAGATAATAAAATGCAATGTAACACTAATTTCTAAACATGTGTCTAAGTGATAGTCATATGTGTTCCCCAATGTTTGAAATGTGACCGAGTCTAGAATTTTTTTAATAAAAACAGTAAGACATGTTTGGAAGTATGTTTGATAGGTGTCGAGAGGTGGCTGATGAGTGTTGTGTCGTGTAAGATACAACACGCCACCTTCTTAGAAATGTCAATGCTTCTTAGTCGAAATCACAAGTGGGGAATAAACACAACAATAAGCTTGAATGATTACCTTAAATTTGCAAGGCCTGACCAAATGGAAAACTACAGCATCACCTTCAAGCAATTTTTTCACCTTGGCAAACCCTCGCCATCCACCACTAAGTCCATGGCTAACAGCAAGGAACTTTGTTTTGTATTCTTCCCCACTTTCATCCTCCAAAACAACTGTTTCATCTTGCCCTGGCAAGTGCGATTTGCAAAATTTCGAAGGAAGGCCCTGCCATCAGATTGGTTAGCACAAACAAATTCTGCAGTCCATGTTTAAATAAATTATTGGACCATAATTTGGTGCTAACCATCCAAAAACAGTAGGTAACATGTGACCGGAGCATTAACTTAGTGAAGCTAGGAAATTCTGGAGACAAACTTGCTTGAACCTCTTCTGCTCTCTTCATGACTAGAGAAGACTTAGTTTCAAAATGATCATAGAAGTCATCCATTATCCCCCTCTTCCTTTTGCGACTTCATGTAAATCAAACAGGAAGGATCAGCAAGGACATTCAGTCTTCAATAAGTGTTCCTTACTTCAGAAAGAAGGAAAAAAAAACCGAAGACACAGGCAACTAAATAAATTCACTCACCATTCACTTTTCCTTGGATCATCAGAAACTATCTGCATTAACAATCACAATATTTTCCCATCAACTTATCATTTTAATCAATTTGAATTAAAAAAAAATACCATTGAATTCATTTGCAGCATATTTAAAAATCCCAAGGGATGTGAATTTATCAGTCCTATTTGCGCACACACACACATACAGAAATATGCAATCATATTGCCACGAATTGAGTTAAAAAAAAAAAGAGGCAATAACTGCACTCATAGTTGCTTTCAGGAATTTTTAGTGTTCGAATTACAAATAAAAAACCTTAATTTCATTTCATAATTATTTTCCTTTTTCTTGACAAATCCGAGAACCAAATATAATGCAAAAGCAAACACAAAACAGGCAGCAATGCTAGGTGGCCACAAATTCTGTGGCTCGAATGGCTCGAAACTACCAAAACGACGTCGTTTTGGGTGCAAAACAAGCCAAAACAACGTCGTTTTGACAGTTTCGGGCCATTTGAGCCACAAAAATTATGGCAACCAAACATTTTTCCAAAACAGGTTGGCCAGAAGGACACACAACAAAGTTTAATGTAAGTAACTCATTTAAATATTCAGAAATATTCAGAAAAAGTGTTCAGAATTTATGTAAGTAACTCATTTAAATATTCAGAAAAAGTGTTCAGAATTTTAAATATTTTTTCTTTGGATACTGCAATGCTGCAGATCCAACTAACCCAACAAGATTTTCGCTCACCCAAATCACCAATGTGAGAGAAAACGTTCGCATCTATATGTGATTTTGGTTGATCTAGCAGTGATAAACACACAAATCTGCTATAGACAGTGACAGTGACAGTACAGGAAGCATTGAAGAGGGTGTTGCATATCATTCATCACAGATCAGATGCAGAAATCAAAAATTTCAGAATGGGGTTCAAATTATACAAACCCTCACTTGCTTTGTCTCGAATTTGTTCTTAATCCCGATTCGCCATTTCTTGGCCGCACTTGGCCTCTCCTCCTCAACCTACCAATAGTCAAACATTTTTAGGGTTTTTTATACATGCATCATGCAGAGAGAGAGAGAGAGAGAGATACAGTGGGGTCGGCTTCATCAAGCGAAGTGAATTGTTGTGTTTTTTCCTTCATTGTATGCGTTTCAGTGAATGTTAGGTTATGTTGTTGAGCATCGTCGTCCATGGATACAGAGTTACCCAAATTGCTTCTTTCTCTGAGTAATGGAAGATTATCTGTGTGTACATAGAATGAGGAGGAGGAGGGGTTGGACAGAGAACAAGTTTTAGAGATGGAGTTTGGAGACGAGGAGGGTTTCTCCATTTTCAGACCTCCATTCCTCAGTCTTGGCAGATTGTACTAGAAGAAGAAGGGAACTGTGGGCAAATTACACCTTACCCCCTCTAATTATCTCACCATTTTTTGGATAATTTTATGGTAATGGTAGGATAATTTTTTACCAAATAAATGATCAAATATCTTACATAGTGTAGGGTTTGTAATTTTGTGAATATTTAGTTATTTATTTGGTAAAAAATTTAACACGTATAATATTTTTTTAATTTTATTTCCGCACACTAATTTCACTCAATCCACACACTTAATAAAAAAATTGATTAATACAATTTTATCCTAAAATAAAAATATCATAATTTAATACTCTCATTTTCTTCTACTCAAATTCTATTTCTAAAATACCATAAAATTAGACTCTGTTTGGTATAATTTTAAAATATGTCTTCAAAAATAAATAAATAAATAATTTTTATTACAATATGGTTTCATCTTTTTAGGGATAAAAGAATTTAAAAATACTTTTTTGGTATTTTTTTTTATCAAATTAATTTATATTTTTCTCATAAAAATTTTAAAAAATTAATTCAAAAATTGAAACCAAACATAGTCCCAAAATTTTAAAATTGAAAATGAAGATAATATTAGAATATAGAGATATGTATTGAGAATTTATATTTTTATAATGTATGTACTGAGAAATATTTATTAAGTATGTATACTATGTGAAAATACAATTATACCCATTTTTTTACTTTATTCCATCAAATTAAAAATAAAATATATCCTTTCATCTTCTGAAAAATTTCAATTTAACATTTTGGCTTCATTTGGAAAGTATTTAGGAGTTGTTTGGGATGTCCTAAATAAGTACATTTTTTGTCTTTTTAGACTAAAAAATTGAGGAAAAAAATATAGATGTTTGGATTAACTTTTTGACTTTTTATGGAAAAATATGTATTAAAAAATTGTATAAATTAGTATGTAGGGAAAAATTGAGATTGGGAGTTGTGCAGCCATAATTTTTGACTTTTGGTGAATAGTGATAACTTTTTAACTTTTTGAGTAACTTTTTGAGTAACTTTTTAATTTTTTGACTTTTTATGGACTTGCCAAACTTGGCCTTACTTTTAAGTTTTTTGATTATTTGATTGCTTTTTGTAAGTTATTTTAGTTTTTGTGTTTGAAAAAATGGATTAGATTTTTTTGTTTGATTATTGTATTGAAAAATATATTTGAAATTATGTTAGGACGATAAATGACGAAATTGCCCCTGGGAAGCACTCATCATTTTTCAACCCAAAAAACAAAAGCTGACGTGGCACTGTTTGGGAAACATAAGTCAAACACTGTTTAAGAGAGAGAGATAAGGCCTCGTTTGTTTTGCGAATAAATAGATGAGAGGGCTTAGGATGGAGATGGGGTTATTTAGGCCAAATTTGGCAAGTTGAAAAAAAGCTAAAAAGTCAAAAAGTTACTCAAAAAGTTAAAAAATTATCACTATTCACCAAAAGTCAAAAATTACAGCTGCACAACTCTCAATCTTAGTTTTCCCTTACACACTAATTTATACAATTTTTTAATACATATTTTTTCATAAAAATTCAAAAAATTAACCCAAACAACCATATTTTTTTCTCAACTTTTTAGTCTAAAAATTCAAAAAGTACACTTATTTAAGACATCCCAAACAACCCCTAGTATTGTGTTTATTTGTAGAGTTGGGGAGGGGATTAGGATGGAAGAGGTGATATAGATGGAGGTTAGAAGGGGGATTGAGATGGAGGAGGTGGAGATGGTATTAGAAAAATAGTGAGGGGATTAGAAATTTTTTTATTTTTTTTATTTTTTATATATTGAGAATTTTTTAAAAAAATTAATGTTTAATTTTTTATATTTTTTTATTTATTTTATTATTTTATATAAAAATAATTTAATAATTTTTATACTAACAATTATCATCAAAACAAACACAATTTTATTTAATTCCCTCACTATTATTTTCTCATTAACAATCTCTTTACTATTAATCTCTTCTATTTTATTTCTGGAAACAAACGGATGTATGAGAGATATGACAAATTTGTGATGGACTGCCGAGCTGGTCTGTTAGTCATAATTTTAAAGAAAAATGATTTGTGCACACAATTTTTGTGGTACTAATGGCACTAATTTCTAATCTGGATAACTGTTTTTTTTTTTCTTCTTTTCTTACCTTATATGGAAAATTAGTGCTATTAGTGCCACAAAAATTATGTGCACAAATCAAAGTTGAATTTTAAAAGGCGAAATCGTCATTTTATCTTCTGTCTTGCACAACCGTCGACCCACGTGCCTTCCCTCAGCTACAATAAAGGCTTTTAAGCTTTTTTTTTTCTTGAATGAGGCTAAAAAAGCCGCTGGCCTCCCTTCCCAAACAACGCCTTTATGTCTCAATTTTGACAAACAAAGAAAAATTATATATAGATATAAGAGCATCTTTCCAACGAATTGGGATCCGTGATTTTTTCCTAAAGTTTCTAAGAGTGTTACATTATGTGGTTGAAATTTACTGGCAAGTCACATTAATTTTTCTGATGTGACTTGCCAGTAAATCTCAACCACAATGTAGTACTCTAGGAAACTTTAGGGAAATTTTACTCTAGAGGATCCTTGCTCCTTTCCAACGTTTACTTTTTTTCCATTATTAAATTTAAGGTTAAGTTTGGCAATATTAAAATAATTTATTTTTTTATCTTTTTTTTCATCACATCATCTTTTTATTTTTTTACATATTTTTTTATAAAAAAATAAAAAATATACTTATTTAAGTCATCCCAAACAACCCCTTAAAAACTTTATTAATACCAAATATTTCAATACTAAGTTTTTTATTGTTACCAATAATTGGTCAATCGGGAAGATATTTTGGTGGTCATCGGGCCTATTATAAATTTTGTTTTAAAATTTTTCCAATTTGATCATTTGTCGGACCTGTCGTTCACCCAGTAGTTCGTCTAGTTATCCATTTAACCATTCATCAATAATCATCTGTAAAATTTGATAAAAAATTAAATATTCCTTTGATTTTATGACAAAAAGGTTCTTTTCATTTGATATCAATTTAATGAAACGGTTAGACTATTTTTTTTATTAAATTTAAATTTGATAAAAGATTTAAATCCGGATTGGAGATAGTCTAATATGTATTTGTCATATTTATCATGAAAATATCTTTTAAAAATTTATCATAAATATTATATGTACACATTTTATACACATTTTATATATATTTTTCGTATATTTTGTTAACAAAATAGGGATGTAAGGATTTGATTAAAAAAATTTAAAAGGTAAAAGATATATTATATTAATTTTTAATTCGAAGGAATAAAGTGAAAAACGGAGCGGGGTAAGGTGTAATTTGCACAAACCGATTCTATTATTTCCAAACAGAGATGGTCGTGGTGCAGGGAAGTGACGCGAAAGGTCTAATTGGCTCCTTGACGTAGGGTTGGTCATGGGATTATTTGATTCACGAAAACTACTCAATCCAAACTGCCTATGGCCTCTTTTGGGATTAGAGCAAAACGCAGAGTTTTGTGGCTAGAGCAAAACGTAAGGTTGTGTTTTTTTGCTCATTTGAAAAGTGGCAAAAGTAGGTTGGAAAATTACATAAGTACCCTCAATGTTTATATTTTGTGAGTTCAGGTAAAATGTAATTTTTTAAAGTTTGGTGAGGTTATTTTAGTCATTTTAGTGTGATGTGACACCATAAATAAATATTAATTCAAAAAAAAAAAACAACTTTTTACCAACTTTCCAAATCACTCCCAAAAAACTTAGTTAAAAGCAAAAAAGCTACTTTTTACCATCTTCCCAAAATACCACTATGTCTATTTGGGCGATTTTGTAGAATTGTTAAGATCGGATGTGATTTAGGATTTTTCTGTTTTGCGGATTGTGAGCGAATCACGGATTTTACCGACACCCACATTCATCCATTCGCATTTGTATAATTTTTTTTTAATAAATTTGGACCATCAAATTTTTTTATAATTGTAAGTGTGTAACCATAATCTTCTCTTCTCTCATTTATTTTAATCTGATTATCAAACTTTTAGGCTCTAATATTATAACAGTATAATAATATCATACACTACTGTTGGCTTCATATTTTGTACAAGCCAGTTACAATTCAACACGTGGCAGAATAAGAGTAATATAGGAAGATTATTCAAGTCTTCGATCCTGATCGTACACGTGGCAGTTAGTATTGGTTCTCACGTGATCTGAGTAGCATTGGATCAATAAAGAGGTGCAATGTGACGTGACTTCAACGGTTACTCAGATTCAAATTCAAATATAGGAGGGAAGCCTAACTGCAAGTGATGGCGTAGTGGAACTACTTATAAGGCAGCATGATCAACGATCATGGAGGAGCAGTTCGACGGTTTGAAGTGCAGTTCGATGGTCATCCTTGAGAAGTATAAATAGCGGGGAAGACCTCAGAAAAAGCCCCCAGACTCAGATCATACAAACCAGTCTTACTTTACATATTTTCTTTTCCAGTTTTATATTTCCCGTTCTTTAAATTCCTACTCTTTACATTCCTGCACTTTAAATTCCTGCACTGCACTTCATTCATAGGAGTAGTTTCAAGTAGATTATCGCTGTAAACCTCTACGAGGCTGAGTTCGGATCATTGTAAGTTTTTATTCTAATAAAATACTTCAATTGCTCTTCATTTAACTGTTATTTTGTTTAATTTCTCCTAAGTCAAGCCACCAGTAAAAGTCCTCTTCATTGAGGCTGAAAGAACTAAAACACAATCATCTGATAATTGGTTGGCAATTAACATTTCTGTAAGGACTGATTGATCCTTGCTAGCACGCTCGCATTTACAAAAATACCCTTCGAAAGCCAAAAAGCCAACATATATTTTTGGCACACCCAGTGGGACTACTTGAAATGGCTAGACGAAGAAGACAAGGAGAAAATAAACGCTTGGAAAAAGGCGTAGAAGGAGAGGTAGAAATACCTAATCCAGAAGATAATGTGGTAACACATCATGTGGAAACTCCCATATTATCAGAACCTATGGTCGAACAGACCAGTACTTCAAGACAAGAACCACGTGTTCATAGTATTGGACGAAACCAAGGAATTGGACCATCCACTGTTCCATCTACTCATCCAATAAATCCATGGGATGGCCTAGTAGATGCCATGGGACAGCAATTGATGAACACAATGGAAAGATGGGCAACATCCTTTTTGGATCGAATGAATAAACACCAACCAACGAACACAAGACACATCGAGGAAGTTTTGAATGTCCCTCAACAAAGATTGGCTAGAGATAAACAGCCTATGCAAGTTAATGGACATTCTAATGGTCAGACTAGTAGTCAGAACTATAAAAGACCATCACCTCAGTCTTGGTATGAACCCATTTCGAGACCTATAGCAGGTCAAAATGCCTCAGTACTTAACAATGAAGCCATACAAATTGGTGGATCTGGCCCAGTACAAGAAACTGGCATAAGAATGGTCACAAATCCCATGTTCGAAGTCATACCTGGTACAAGGGGGTTCACTAATCCCTTATTCGAATTTATACCCGGGGGGTTGGAAGGTTGGTCTGCAAATGGAAGGGACACAACACCTGTTCCAGCACCTTTCGCAGGTTCTTTCGCAGGACAGGCTCAAAGGGGTTACCCACACCCCCAACAGCAACCTGCACCACAGGGACAACCAGTCCCAAATGTACCACCTTATGAACCAAAAGGACCACAAGCACAAGTTTGTCCACCGAATCCTGTGTTTGTCCCTCCAGTAATGGTTCAGCAGGCACAAAATATGGTCCCTAGGGACCAAATTGCTGATATCGTTAGGGAGATGTGTGGACCGATTGCTCGGGGGGTCCAGACTCTTGTATACACAAAACCATACCCAGAATGGATAGATAGGGTACATGAATACCCAAGGGGGTTCAGGATACCAGATTTTACCCTTTTCTATGGGAGTGGAAACCAATCAACAATAGAGCATATTGCTAGGTTTGCTGCTCAATGCGGTGAATTTACTAATCATGACTATATGAAACTAAGATTATTCCCAAATTCTCTAACTGGGGGAGCATTTGTATGGTACATCAACCTTACACCTGGCTCCATTCAAAATTGGCAACAAATGGAAGAGGCATTTCATGCCCAATTATTCTAATCGGAGCCAGAGGTTTCCATGGCAGACTTGGCTAGATTGAGTCAAAGGCCTGAAGAAAAGGCTACTTAGTTTATTGCTAGATTTAAAAGGGCTTGAAATAAATGTAGAGTCATCCTGCCAGAGCCAGAATTCGTAAGATTGGCTCAAAATGGCTTAGAGTTCAGGCTTCAAAAGAAGTTTGACTCAACTGAATTCAGAGATTTGGTGGAACTAACCTATAAGGTGTCTAGGTATGAAGCATTACTAGAGGAGGAACAAGATCGAAATAATGCATCGTACAAGACATATTATAGAGATCCTAATTATGAGATCGATGCAGCAGAGATTGTGGGCAAAGAACCTGTGATCTGTGAGGCATTAATTCATAAGGATACAACAATTGACCAGCAGTTTAAAAAGAAAGACTTTCACAGAAAGTACTCTTTCGATTTAATAAAGGCATATGACATTTTTGATCATTTGCTTGCGGCCAATTTCCTTAAGTTACCTAAAGGAGTAAAATTGCCATCTCCAGATGAACTTAAGGGAAAAGTATATTGTAAATGGCATAACTCTTGGTCTCACTCGACTAAAAACTGCATTGTTTTTCGAGACAGGATCCAAGAACAAATTCAGAAAGGAAGTTTGAAGTTCCCAGCCAAAATAGAAAAGGCCATGGGGATCGACAGTAATCCATTTCCAGAAGTTGGAGAGGTGGCAGCCAATGTCATTACGTCAGACTTCCAGAACTTGTCCTTGACAGAATTGGAAGAAGTCAATGTGCAGATGCATGTTGCTAACCAGCCAACCATCAAAAAGGACACCAGAAATCTGCCAGTTATTGGATAAGGTTTCTCACACCAGAGGGAACACTCTGATGAAGAATCACTGGATGATGATTCCTTAGAGGTAGCAGTAATGCAAAGGATGTGTCCTAGGTGCAGACTGAGTTATAAATGGTTGAAGGGGCTTCCAATTGATGGGAAACAATACTACAGGGATGTTCAGAGACGCCCTAAACCAACCAATGCTTACAATAAAAGGCCGTTGTAGACACCCCATTTTTGACCGTCCTCAAGACTTGGACGTCACTGATTGAACACTCAGTGATCACCCTTGTTCGTATTCGTTTTGAGTTCCCGGAGGCCTCGGCTGCGCGCCTTGCCTTAGGATCTCTTAACTCGTTCGTTTAGTGTTTGGTTTTGCACCAAACACTTGTGTTTTTGCCTTGGAAGGCAGAGATTGGCTTGTTGGTCATCCCTACACTCCACCGGCCATCTATTTACATCACTGGCCATTCCTTGTTGCTACCGGCCGCGGTTGCTTGGTATCAATGGCCGGTCGGCACTCTGTGTGGCTGGCCGGCACATTTTTTGGCCGGTGACCCTTCTGCACCCCTTCAGGCTTGGTGCATGCCAGCTGTGCCAGCTGGAATACACCAACACCACTCCCCATGCACAGGGATGGCTGTTTTGAGCCCTTGACCCCTTTTTCCTTCTAGAAGGATGACCCCTTTGGCCAAGCTTCTTGGGGAAGCTTGGCCAGCTGTCCCAGCTTCTTCAAGAAGCCATGGACCATTTGCACCCTTTGCCCCTTTTCATTTAGCTTCCTTGAGAAGCTTAGAGCCTTTTCTTGGCTTATATAAGAGTCATTCTTCCCCCTTTGTCTAGGGTTAGAGTTTTTGAAGAAGAAAACCAGAGATATACATATATACATCTGTCAAACATACTCTCTCTCTCTATATTTCCCTCTCTCTCCTCCTTTTGTGTGTGTTTTGTGGCCTAAAAGTGTAGTTTTACCTTAGTTTTGCACTAACACACACACTACCACACCTTACTTCGACTTTGAGGGACTTTGAGGGTTGTTTGTTGAGGTTTTGGACTGATTTTGGTCAGTAGAGGGTGGCTGGACCAACTGTTCTTCAAGGGTTCTTCAAAGGGTAATCACTTTACTTTAGTTTCCCCAATCTTGCATTGGCTTTTGACCTATCTTGCTTTCTGTTTTTGTAATAACCCCGACCCGTGATTAGTTGTTAATTGGTAATTTAGGGAGTTAATTGAGTGATTAAGATTGATGACGGGATTAATATGTAATTTGTATCAAAAAAAATTGGCTTTCCAACTGTCACCTATAAAAATATCTGCTTAGAATCCCGCTTTAAAATGAAAATTGAAAGCCTTATCAGCATCCAAACCCGAAATTGATTATACCATTGTGTTAATTGGAGTTTTTAGAACCTTATGGCATATTTAATTAAAATGAGATTTGGTATGATTAAATTAGCCTAAATAAAGTTAAATCGCATTAGTTCCGTTATTTACTGAATTGCCACTTAGTGGCCTATCTCTACAATTTTATTGAGACTCATTCATGTACATTACAACACATTTTCTCAGCTCATTCTTGAGAGCCAAAACCGAGAGTTAGAGAGAGAGAGAGAGAGAGAGAGAGAGAGCATGATTTCATCTTTATTTTGCTTAGAGGATTGGAAGATTGAAGGAGTTTTACAAACATTGAGCTTCTCTACCTTGAATTCAAGACTCTAGGTGAGAATTCAACCTCTAATTTGTGAACCTAAGTCACTTAGTATGAGATTTCTTCAAGATTATGGGTTTAATCATGTAATGGAGCTTAGAAGGAGGAATTGTCGCTCAAATCATGCATGCATGCATAAATTTCCAAGTTTTGGGTTTGATTTCAAAGGTTTCTTCCATACATGTGTTAACATCTTCTATATTTTGGCCATTCAACTTGTTTTCCATCAAATCACCAAGTTTGATCATGTTTTGGAAGGTTTAGTGTGGTAGAAGTTCTTGCATGTCATATTCATGAATTGATTTTGGGTTTCAAGTTGTTTTCTTAGAAAATTCTAGCATGCATGTCCACAATATTGATTTAATCCATGAGTTCACCTTGTTTTTCCATCAAATCAGCAAGTTTCCAGTTATTTCATGGTGTTTGATTATGCTTTAAGAGATTTGAAACAAGAAAAGTCCATGCATGTGGTGTTCTTGAGCATTCATCATGTTTTAAGTTGAAAATGTGAGTTTTGACAAACCTTGGGCCATGATTTTTATAAATTGATCTTTGAACTTTCATATTCTACAAGTTTTCTGGGTTATATTAAGTTCTAGGGCCCAAGAGAGGTGTTTTGGAGGTTTTAATTCGAGTTTTGAAGTTGGAGGAGCAATCTGGAAATTCCAGATTTTGCAGCCTCGCTCGAGCGAAGGGGTTCTCGCTCGAGCGACCACTCTGAGATTGTGCACTTCGCTCGAGCGACCAAAAGTCCGCTCGAGCGTAAATTTCGAGCTCCCAGAAGTTTGCATCATTTACAGATCGCTCGAGCGAAGGAATGTGCGCTCGAGCGACCAGTCACATTTTTGCATGCTCGCTCGAGCGAGGAAAGCTTCGCTCAAGCGAGGACTTAAAATTCTGAAATTTTGCCTAAGTGTTCCAAGGCATGTTTTGACAACCTCATTGCATCTTAGGCATTCCTAAGCCTTAATTAAGCTATAGTAATGAGGTTATGGGCTAGAAACGCACACTAAGATAATAAATGGCAAGTGAGTATGTGACTTGAGCATTGAAATAAGTATGAATCACACTAAGAGATTGCAAGGGTGTGTGTGTTCTAAGCCATGTGATAAGAATAAACATGAACCAACGTGATGTAAGCTAAGCCCTAATGGCCGTATGAATGAGTAATGATGAGATACGTTGTGTTATGTGCCTTTGTGATTGTAGGTCAACGTCCGAGAAGTGATTGACCATCTACGGAACCACTGTGAGTAACGTTATCGTAAAGATACGTTCATATGAAATTATGTTCCAAATGTGATATATCAAGCTATGATTTCTGAAATGATATATGTTTCTATGAACGAAGATCCATGTTTGAAATCTATTATGGCATCTATAGATAGTCCCAAGTCATGGGGGACGGCATGAAAATGCGGGTCCATGACAGTTACGAGATCTCGTTAGCCACTTCATTATGGTGTTTGTTTAATCGGTGTCCGGGACCGGTTACTCTAGTCGGAAGACGTTATGTGATATGTGATTTGTTCTATGGGATATGCCATTATTATGTTCTGATATGGGATGACTATGATTATGCTATGATCTGTTTTGTACGTATAAAATGTTCGGGATTTCGTTCACTAACCCCTTTACCTTAATGTTATTCACTGGGCTTTAACTCACTGTTTGTATATATATTATAGGTGAGCATTCTGGAGTGCAAGCCCGAAAGTTTTGTGGGGGACTGTGTTTCTGTTGTCAGCCAGCCTTTGTGCCTCACGTGGGGGTTCCCGAAGTGTCTTGGGTTCAAGTCCCGATTAGTCCTGCATATGTCTGGATCTTTATTTAATTATGTGAGCTGTATTTAAGATACTGTAACGTGTGTGGTATAATATAATGTATGGTTGACTTATGGCTATGTAATTAAAGTTTTAAATTATTCTGTTTCATGTAAGTCAACACAGCTCATTGGACAATTATATTTACGTGATTGCTTCCGCTAGCCCTTTATTTTATATCAATGTCATCAGAGGCCGTAGGTAATCTAAGGATTACTGGCCGGTTGCGGCGCTAAACCTATAGGGGCGGGTTTGGGTCGTGACAGTTTTAGACTTTGTGTATAACTGAAAAAAGCTTTGTATTTTCATGCTTAAGATATCTCATTGAGGTCATTTTGGCATTGGGGGTCGAACTCCCCCTCTTAGGCCTCTTTTGGCCTCTTTTGGTCCCTTTTCTTTAAGCCTTGTTGACTTTGTTGTATTGCTCTTTTCACCACTGAAATCCAGTGGATTTTCAGTGGTGAAGAAGATGGTTTGAGGTCTTGCATAGGGGAGGGACACCCCTCTCCCCTTTGTCTCTCTTTTATCCTTGTTTTTGGCTTAAAGGGCAACATGCATGCTTGACTGATTTTGGCCCTATTTCAGAGGTTTTTAGGTGTCTTTTGATCATAATATATCTCTATCTTTGGTCGGGATTGTGGTCTTTTGCATGCATAATATCCTTGTTTTGTATCCCTTCCTTTTGCATAGAAATGCATCTTCTATTTAGGCTTCCATGCTTGCATGATTTAGCTTAGCTTGTTGAAGCTTTCGGTCATGATTTGTCATGCTTAAGGTCTGTTGACCACTGTTTTGGTCATATTTGACATGCTTGATGTAGTTGCTTTGCATTTTGGCTTGTAGGCCTTGAGTATTTTGGCTTCTAGCATGCTTAACTTAGACTATCCTCATAATTTGGCATTATTTAAGATCATATTTCAGTCCATGTAAGGTGGTCTTATATTGTCATTTGTGTCCCTTCCCATGCTTTAAGGTGTTGTAGTTTTGTGCCTTGAAATGGGCATTGTGCATGCTTGTATGTTTAAGACGTTTTGGGGCTGCCATATCAGCGGGTTTTTGGGTGTATTTTGCTGCATTGAACATTTGTTTTTGGTCGCTTAGTCCATGCCATGAGTGGTCATGATGGTTGTAGTAGAATGCCCCTTGTTTGTGCCTTAGCTTTAGGCTCCTTTGACTTGCATGTTGGCATGAGTGCTTGTTCACCATTTTGGACACTTTTTGGTCACTGTTTTGGGATGGACTGAGGTCTGCCCTTCATGGTTTAGCACCACCATTGCATGATCATGTTGCATTGTTTTGGTCCTCATGCTTACATTGTATCATACTTGCATGTTGGCATGGTATTTATCTAGTTGCATCTCATATACATTGTACCATACTTGGCACATTTAGAATGCACTAACTTAGTTTGCATGTTTAGGTTGCATTACATTTGGCATGTTTTGCATTTTAATCTTATGTTGCATCTTTGAGCCATGTTTGCATAACATGCATTACATTGCTTGGTTTGGGGTGTCAAGCCAAGTGTGAGGATTGAGAAGTGTTCATACTCCCAGTGATGTAACACGTCTCAACTCTCGGTCACCGAGGCCCTTGACTTTGACATGATAGGGTCTTGGTATTCATTTGTGTGTTGCATGCATTTTCATTGAATTGCAACCTTGGCCTTCTAGGCCATCATGCATTAAAATGCACAATTGATGGCCCGAGGATCGAGGGCCACGCTCCCTTGAGTCCATTGAATGATGGGGAGTGTGACCAAGCTCATATTTGCTTGAAATTCCATGCCATACACTGTCTGTCCTTTGTTGCTGTCAAAAACCAGATTCTGCAGGGAGTTTTGGCCGGTCGGCTGAATACAGTGCTGGCCGGCCATTTATTTTGGCCGATAGTATAAAAAGGTGGCCGGTGGTCTCCCCCTTTGGCCGGTGGCATTTGTGTCTGGCCGGTGGCATTCCTCAGCACCAATAGATCATGTCCCAAGACTTTGGCAGTTTTCAGAAAAGCAGGGCAGTGTAAACAGAGGCAGCGGTGGCATGGTACGGGTTTTCCGGGCAAGACGGATTCAAGCATGCATCATTCGCGCATTCCAAGGCGGGATTGTGGCCTTTTCCCTTCTGCATTTATTTTGTTAATCAATTAGGAGTTTTGTAATATTTAATTTGTAATAATTGATTTAGTATTATTTATTCGGACTGTAATATTTATTTGGACCCTCCGAGTGAGGGCAATTGTGAGTTTGGCTAAACTAAAAAAGTGCACTTATTTCATCTTTTTATCTTTTTTGGGTCACATCAATCAACATCTCCTCTCTACTTTTTCTACACATAATACAAGAAAAGTCAAAAAGTGCACTTATTTAGTCTTCCCAAACTTTGTGCGTGCGTGTATGTCTTCCAATCCCAACGTCTTTCTTCCCTTTTATTTACCCGCTTATGATGGTAGATTAGGGCATATTTAAATTAGCATACCTTATGCTATGCATGCGTGCATCCATTCATCTGTGTTGCATGCACCGGGCTCGGCGCATCATTCTAACTGCATCTGTATTTCAATTCCAAATTGAATACGTGTTAGTTGTAGCATTTCACATGCCATGTTTAGGATAGCCGAACTGTCTAGATTGCATCTTTGCATATGTTGCATTAGCCATTTTAAACATGAACTAGGATCATGCATATGATTACTAACTGGTTCCTGTTTTGGCTTGGAGTACTAGGTGAGCTTTTATGCTTTAGCATACCGCATGCGTGTGAGTGTTGCCATGACAGCATAATTACCATGAGGCTAACTGCTTATGTGATACAACTGCTTGAATGCCTGTGGATGGAGGTTGAATTATCTAAATTGAAATAATGTATTAAAACTGAGAGTTTTAAGCCCACTAGATAGTGGCAAAACCATCTTTTCCAAAAAGCTCACTCGAGGGTGGCAAAATCTGCGTTTTAGCCTACTTACGAGTAGCAAATCACTTTCAAAGCAAACCTGAAATGTTTTGTTCCAATTTGGGCGATTTGGCCTATACTTGATTGTTGTGCGCATAACATAGTAAATCTAGGCTGATAAGCGGAATAAGAACACATAAACGTTTTCAAAATTGGATATTACGGTTAGTAGAGGCCGATCTTCAGATCGGGCGAGAGGGGGTGCTCATAGCTGACCTTCCCTGATCGTACCCAAGCTCCCGAGCCGAGGCAACTTTGGTGATGACGAACACGTGGCCTTTGGCACCGAGTTTTAAGCCCACTAGATAGTGGCAAAACCATCTTTTCCAAAAAGCTCACTCGAGGGTGGCAAAATCTGCGTTTTAGCCTATTTACGAGTAGCAAATCACTTTCAAAGCAAACCTGAAATGTTTTGTTCCAATTTGGGCGATTCGGCCTATACTTGATTGCTGTGTGCATAACATAGTAAATCTAGGCTGATAAGCGGAATAAGAACACATAAACGTTTTCAAAATTGGATATCACGGTTAGTAGAGGCCGATCTTCGGATCGGGCGAGAGGGGGTGCTCATAGCTGACCTTCCCTGATCGTACCCAAGCTCCCAAGCCGAGGCAACTTTGGCGATGACGGACACGTGGCCTTTGGCACCGAGTCAGGGTTTCCAAAATTCCCCCATTAAAAAATATTTAGGTGGCGACTCTGTATCTGGCAAAGCAATCCATGTTTGGCACTTCTTTCAAAAATCTGTTTTCTCAAAACGATTTGTCGGATTTTGACTCTTTGGTTCAGATTAAGAACCGTGACACAAATCGAGTCCGAACTGTAGCATGAGGCCCACGGGCGCGTCTATAGTTTCTGGCGACTCTGCTGGGGAATTTAGAGAGCTTGACTCGAACTCGTGATATCTTGTTTTGCTTTCAGTTATGTGTTTTTTTGCATTGCATGTGTATTGGTGCGCCTAGGACACCGTGTTGGCCATCTGCTATTCCTGAGGCGTTTGCCGGAGGCTTGACTTTGTCAAAGCATGCCATAAGGCTAACCGGTTGCGGGCTCTGCCAGTATGGGAACACAAACCCCGGTTTTACCGGGGTACCCTTTTCGACCATTCGACCTAGTGCATATTCGGAATCCATAGTGACCATTCCAAACTAGGACAGGTTGCTTACCCGATATAGGTTGTTTGAAACCGCTGCGTGCGTAGTTAAACCCTAGCTCCCAACAAAATAGGACAGGAAAACCCTACCCCAACATAGGGGTGTATTGGCTCTCATTTACTTGCTATGTGTTTTTAGAATATATCTCTACAGGGACACGCGTACTGGCCTGTGAGTTTGAGTATCAGGCCCGCGGGCATCAGTGTTTTTTGGGAATCAGTTATCTGTGGGTATCAGATTCAGACTTAGGGGCAATGATTCAGAGACAGTGATCAGTGTTTGAGGAACAGTGTATTCAGCTTATTGGCGGCATATTATGATACCCAACCGTGTGTTGTATGTTTATTTTACGCCGTTACGCTGTCCAATTGTCTGTTTATTTATACGCTTTATTTATCTTTTTGCTAGGTAGTTGAGCACAATTGCTTCTGACCCAGTAGATATTCCCCAAGCACTCTGGACTAGAGGTCGTCGACTCAATCGATCTGAGGATCTGGTAGACGGACAACCAGTGTACCACTCTCTACCCCCGGTTACTAGACGGAGGACCGTTAGGCAGAGGGCATCAGTACAGCAGTCAGTTCAGAGGGCCTTATCTACCCCACCTGAGTTCAGTAGAGATCAGGGTCCTGTTTCACCTACAGAGAGGGAATATATACCGGTAATTCAACCAGAGCAGAATAGTATGGCTAGCTTAGAGAAGATGGTGCGCCAGCTCCAAGAGAGCATGAAAATGATGCAGCAAGATGCTGTCCGACAAGCAGAGTTCGCCAAGCAACAGGCCACGGTTATGAATGAACAAGCAGAGTTAATTGTAAGGTTACAGCAACAAGCCGGAGCCTCTGCTTCGCAACAAGTTCCTTCCCCACCTGGAGTTCCAAACCTCGGGGAGACAGCCAATGCTCAGAATGATACAGAACTTCCCACAAGACCACCTCCACCCCCGATCTTACCCCAAATCCAACCTCAACTATCAAAGACACCCACCAACCTACCAGACTCTCCCTTTGAGTTTGAGACTGATCCCACCGCGCTAAAGTTAAACAAGCTTGAAAAGCTGTTTAAGAGATCCCAATGAGTCAAGACCATCCCCGACATTGAAGATGGCTATACCGACGCAGCTGTAACGCTGCCCGACAGATTTAAAATGCCCCATATTGATCGATTTGACGGGTCCGGGGACCCCATGGTGCACCTGAGACTGTTTTCAGATATCTTAAGGCCAATGGGCCTCAGTAGACTGCAGAAGATGTCTTTGTTCGGCCGGACCCTGTCGGGTGTGGCGGCCATATGGTATGCCAAACTAGAAGATGATGTCAAAAAGAAACTGGGACGAGATGGCTGAGGCCTTCATTGCGCAGTACTCATACAATACACAAATCGAGATTACAACCCGTGATCTCGAGACAACAAGGCAGGAACCTAAAGAGGGTTTCTCAGAATTCGTAACTAGATGGAGGGCCAAGGCTTCGATGATGACCTTGAGGCCTACAGACAAAGACCAGATTCGGATGATTGTGCGCAATCTTCAGCCGAAGTTGATGCAGAAGATGATTGTACTCCCCTTCCCCACTTTTTCTGACCTACATGAAATGGGGGTGCAGATTGAGGATGCCTTGAAGCAAGGCTTAATTGATAATGACCGGGAGCAACCCCGAAGAACTTTCAACCACAACACTAATGCAGGCCCGAGCGGCACTACAACTACAAGAGCCTCCGAAGTGAGCATGGTCACCACCAATCCCCCTCCGAGAACCGCGGCAGCTGCACCATTCTCCGGTGCATCCAAAAGCAACCCACCAACAGCCAAATACCCACCCAAAAACACCAGAACCTTCGCCCCACTTTATATGCCCCTGTCCAAAGCTCTGGGGGGTTTTAATCAGAAAAGGGCATTTGAAGCCCCTAGAGCCGCGGCCCTTACCAGAAAGACTCCCCGCTACCCACAACCCAGCCAAATATTGTGCATTTCACCAACAGCACGGTCATGACATCGATCTGTGCTTCCGATTACGTCATGAGATTCAAGATCTCATCGATAACGGGGTGATTCTGCCGCCCGAGAAGCCCAATGTTACTACAAATCCTCTCCCCATACATAACCAAGCTCCACCACCCAAAAGACTCAATTTCATTCATACTGGGGTCGTGTCCTATGATCCTAGTATCTATATCACACCTTCCCACCTGTCTAAGCCGGAGGTTTTCCTTCTCGATTGCACCGACTTGTGCATGATGGACATCTCCATAACTCAACCCAAGCCAGCGATAGTGACTGCCGAAGACAGAAGAAAGGAGGTCCCAAAGGAGAAGAGGATTGTTGAGCTAGAGTCTGCAGAATCTGGGAGTTGTGTTGAGAAGACATATAGTCCAGGTGACTACATTTCATCGATAGGCCAGGATGGGCCAGATGTGGAATTTCCAGCAGGAGGAGAGCTGTGAGTGATCCAAGGGGATAGTCTGGGGGAGGGAACAGATGATTTAACAGCCGTGGAAGAGGACTTTGCCAATCTCCAGTTTTACAGTGACCAAGATTCAAGGGGCGCGGCGGTCAACTGGTTCGATTATGAGGAATCAGCAGAGGCTACTGGCTAGTTAGATGATCAACCGGATGTGGTGGAAGAGCTCCAACCTGAAAAGGGCCCGGTAGGGGCAAGAATGTCAGTGACGGTCGGAAGGGTCGAAGAACGGAGTGCATCGCCGGAGAGCGCCGGTGTCAAGAATTTCGTTCAGGATTGAGGCGTTTCGAGTACAGGAATTATTGAACAGTCGGTTGTATTGACACACCTAGAACAGGAAAAATTCGAAGACTCCGAGAGAATCAGGAAGGCAAAGGCCCATATGGGGACTGAAACTGCTGTGTGCACAGGAACTGAGAATGCTGCGAGCATCTGGATGGAAGGTGCTGCGAGTACAAGAATAGTCATGCCAAAGCTGGACAGGTGTCTGTCGGCCCCTGATGGAATGTGGTGGGAGGATGAGGATTTATGTCTTGCCCACACAGACGAAGATTGGGGGGACAACCAACCCGATGACACCTGGTACCTTGGAGAAGTCGACCATATGACACGGAGCGGGCGGTATTTCAAACCCCCGCACCTAGATCAACCAGAGGCTTCTGGGAAGGATAGAGAGGCTGAAAAGCAAAAAGAGAAACAACTTGAGGAAGAAGCTGTGCTTAAACAGCTAAAAAAGATACAAGCAGACATCTCCATCTGAGGACTGCTTATGGCATCACGAGTACACAGACAGGCTGTCCTGTCAGCCATGGACAAGGCCAAGCTTTCGATAGACACCACGTCAGAGCAGCTAGTGGGATTAGTCTTTCCGGGAGGAGCTACCCCGACGCTGACTTTTTCCGACAAGGAATTGCCACCCGAGGGGGCAGACCATAACAAGCCTCTCTACATTTCCGTGGAGTGTAGAAATAAATGGATACCGGTGGTTCTTGTTGATACCGGATCCGCCATTAACGTCTGCCCAGCAAGGACAGCGTATGCGGTCGGCTTGAAAACCGCGAATTTTGTACCAACAGCCCAGGTCATCCGAGCGTATGACAACACAAGCCAAGAAGTGATGGAAACAGTTAAAGTTCAGACTAAAGTTGGGCCAGGACAACACGAGATAGATTTCCATGTCCTAGAAGTCCCCGCAACTTTTAATATGCTTTTGGGGCGGCCGTGGCTGCATTAGGTGAAGGCGGTGTCATCCACTTTGCATCAAATGGTGAAATACCCCTATGGGAAGGGAGTAGCCATTGTTTTCGGGAATTCATCAATCCATCCGCCACCGGAGGTATCCACGCCTATTCTACAAATCGAGCATGGCATGGAGGACGTGTTCATATCAGGTTTTACCCTAGCTGAGGCTCAGGTTGTACAGAACATCATGGCTGCTAACGAGGGGATATATGTCAGTGCCCAAGCAGTGTATCTCATGAACAAGCTCCAACATATCCTTGGGATGGGATTAGGAAAGAGCGGTCGTAAGGGCGTCGCAGCATTGGCCGAAGTGCCACACAACCCCCATACCTTTGGCTTGGGTTATCTGCCCACCAAGGAGGATTGGGCAAGGAAAGGAAAAGAAATGGCTGGGAGAGCCAGAGCGAAACAAACGGGGAGACCTTTCGACTTAACGCACCGGCCCATTCAGGGTACCCTAAACGGACGCTTTGTCCGGGAGGGGGAAGACTTTCCGTTTTGTCGTTTTCCGGAGCCGTGGCTGAACGCGGAGAGGAAGCGCGTACCAGGGTTCGAGATTTTCTTTGACCTACAGTTACCTGGGGATGATGTTGCTGAAGAGCAGACAGACCCAACAGTTGAGGTTGAACAGAACAGGAAAGTGGAGTCTGAGGACACCGAACTTGAAATGGGGGTAGCACTGGCATGTCTACTTTCAGATCCTTCGATCGACCAGCTGTGCTTGGGGGATAACTTCTCGGTGTCCATGATCGGGAATGAAACGGCTGCGGGCCTACCGTCAACTATTTTGGATGCATCCATCGCACCCCCTCTCGTTTGGCAGTACGAAGAGGGATTTCTGTCGAGCAGCACCGGGTCAGGTAGTGAGCCGGAATCTGATTCCTCCGAATCTGTTGAGTCGGAATCAGGTTCCAGCTCGACTGAGTCTGAGTCCGGTATTCTTGGGGGTGATAACCCGGATGCCACAGTCCTGTCCAGGTCGTCTTTTTCTTTCTCTTTTGAGTCTGTTGTAACAGAAGAATCGGACGGTTTGGAAGTACATAATGAGAATGATATGAATGTGGTTTCCGAGTACTTTTCTGTGCCTTTGATTTATTGCTTAAATCAGGACTTTCAAAATTTTGATGAAAACGACGAGGACGAAATTCCTCCGGTTTTACAACGTTTAATTGAACAAGAGCAGGAAAGGTTTGTCAAACCTTTAGTTGATGAAATCATTACTGTGAATGTTGGTACTGAGAAGGACCCGCGGCTGGTCCAGATCGGGTCCACGTTGTCTTCAGAGGAACGCGAGCGCTTAGTCGCTTTATTAAAAGATTTCAAAGATGTTTTCGCGTGGTCCTACGAAGACATGCCTGGAATCGATCCTGAGATCGTACAGCACCGGATCCCTCTTGACCCCGAGGCCCGACCTGTCAAACAGAAACTCAGGAGGATCCGCCCTGATTGGGCCATTAAGATCAAGGAAGAGGTCACCAAGCAAATCGACGCAGGCTTCCTGCTGGTATCCGAATACCCGACTTGGTTGGCCAACATTGTTCCAGTGCCGAAGAAGGATGGCAGAATTCGGGTATGTGTAGACTTTAGGGATTTGAACAGGGCCAGTCCGAAGGACGACTTTCCCTTGCCACACATTGATGAGTTGGTAGATTTCACAGCGGGGCATGCTTTGCTTTCGTTTATGGATGGCTTCTCAGGCTATAATCAGATAGTAATGGCACCCGAAGACCGGGAGAAGACTGCATTCACCACCCCGTGGGGTACATACTGCTACAGAGTAATGCCATTTGGGTTGAAGAATGCTGGAGCTACTTATCAACGGGCAGCGACCACAATATTGCACGATATGATCCACAAAGAGGTTGAGGTGTACGTGGACGACATGATTGTCAAATCCAAAGAAAGAGAGGGTCACTACACCGCCTTGCAAAAGTTTTTCCAAAGGATCAGAGAATTTCGGCTGCGGTTGAATCCTCAGAAGTGTACATTCGGTGTTACAGCAGGAAAAATGCTAGGGTTTCTGATTACGCAAAGGGGCATCGAAGTCGACCCTTCCAAAATCAAGGCCATCTTAGAAATGCCACCACCAATGACTGAAAAGGAGGTGCGAGGCTTTCTGGGTAAAGTGCAATTCATAAGGCGGTTTATCTCAAAACTAACCTTGACTTGTGAACCACTTTTTGGTCTCCTGAAGAAAGGAAAGAAATTCCAATGGGACGGCCGATGCCAAGCAGCTTTTGAACAGATCAAAGAATATTTACAGAACCCGCCTGTGTTGTCACCGCCAGAGCCGGGGAAACCGTTGATATTGTACCTGTCAGTAACCGAAACTACAATGGGCTGTATGCTCGCACAAGAGTCAGAGGGCAAAGTGGAAAGGGCCATCTACTATCTGAGCAAGAAGATGTTGGATTACGAGACCCGCTATACTCCGCTGGAGAAGGCTTGTTTGGCCTTGGTATGGGCTACCAGGAAGCTGCGGCACTACCTGTTAGCTCACTCTGTAATGTTGGTTTCACGACTCGATCCTATCAAATATCTTTTCGAGAAACCGGCACTTACGGGTAGGCTAGCTCGTTGGCTGCTGTTGCTTTCCGAATTTGATCTAAAGTATGTAACACGCAAGTCAGTCAAGGGGAGAGCGGTGGCAGAGTTCCTTGCCGACCACCCGGTTGAAGGGGATGAAGCAGTTGAGTATCTATTCCCAGATGAAGCCATTTTGTATGTCGAAGACGAAACTTGGACAATGTACTTTGACGGAGCGTCAAACCAGTACGGGTATGGGATAGGAGTGTTGCTGATAGCGCCCGACAATTCCCGTATCCCTCTAGCATTTAAGCTCCGATTCAAAGTCTCGAACAACGAAGCGGAATATGAGGCGTGCATCGCCGGTCTAGAAGCAGCCCTAGAACTAGGGGCAAAACGGTTGGACGTCGTTGGGGACTCGAATCTTGTTGTGTCTCAAGCAAAAAGAGATTGGAAGGTCAAAGAAGAAAAGATGATAATTTACCACCAGACCTTGGATTTGTTAATTCCTCGGTTTGAAAAGCTAAACTTCACTCATCTAGTAAGAGAGAACAACAGGTTCGCAGATTCACTAGCAACTCTATCTTCCATGATAGACATCCTGTCCGGAGTCCGGATGCGTCCGATCATCATTGACCAGAAGTTTGTGTCGGCATATGAGTCAATTTTTGCCATAGATGAGGCTCAGGATGAGAACCCCTGGTATTACGACATTTGGAACTTCTTGGAGAAGGAGGTGTATCCACCAGGGGCAAATGCCAAAGATAAAAGGGCAATAAGAAGAATGGTTGTTCAGTTCATCATCTGCGGGGGTAAGCTGTACAAGAGAGGTCATCTGGGAATGCATAAGCTGTGTGTAGAAGCTGAGGAGTCGAAGCGCCTGATGGAGGCCATCCATGGAGGAGAATGTGGTGCACATATGAATGGAGTCATGCTAGCGCGGAAGATCCTCAGACAGGGTTACTATTGGTCCACCATGGAGGAGGATTGTATTGGCTTTGTTCGACGATGCCACAAATGCCAGATCCATGCAAACCGCATGAACATCCCGCCGTCGAAGCTATACAACATGACTTCGCCATGGCCATTTTCAGTATGGGGAATCGATGTGATCGGGGCTGTTACTCCGAAGGGATCGAATGGGCATGAGTTCATCCTGGTCGCGATAGATTACTTTACGAAGTGGGTCGAGGCCCAATCTTATGCAGTGTTGAAGGCTTCGCATGTCGCAAAGTTCATCAGAAACAACATCATCTGTCGCTACGGAGTCCCAAACGAGATTATTTCAGACAATGGTTCCCACTTCAAGAAGGAGGTGATTGATTTGTTGGAGAAATACAATGTGGCTTTTCATAAGTCATCCACATACCGGCCGCAGACCAATGGAGCGGTTGAGGCCGCCAACAAAAATATCAAACACATACTGCAAAAGATGGTGGAAACCTACCGGGATTGGCCAGATAAGTTGCCATTTGCTCTGTGGGGCTACCGGACTTCGATTAGAACTTCTACTGGGGCGACTCCGTATTCATTAGTCTATGGGATGGAGGCCGTCCTACCTATCGAGATCGAGGTTCCGTCATTACGAGTATTGGCTGAGTGCCAAATAGCCGAAGCAGATTGGCAGCAGAGCAGGTTTGAGGAACTCATGCTCTTCGATGAGAGAAGACTGAAAGCACTGTACCATGTTCAGGGTTATCAGCGCAGAATTGCCCGGGCTTTCAACAAGAAGGTTAAGTCTAGGAATCTTAAGGAAGGAGATTTGGTGCTCAAAGACAACCGAGCTCCCATCCATGACCCAAGGGGCAAGTTCAGACCCAATTGGACTGGTCCCTACATCATCAAAGCTATCTGGTCGGGTGGAGCTGTGGTTCTGATGGACCTAGATGGCCTGGAGTTCTCACAACCGATCAACATGGACAAGTTGAAGAAATATTACCCTTGAGAGGCTCGCTAGGCCGAAAACCCGAAAGGGCGACCTAGGCAAAAGTTAGAGCACAGAAAATTAGAAAATAGAAAAACTGAGCTCGCAAGGTTGAAAACCCGCAAAGGGCGGCCTTGGCAAAAGTTAGAGCGTAAAAGGAGAGTGAAAATACCCGAGTGGACCCAAGCCTGAACTACGTAAGGCTTGATTCCCATCTTTGGGATACGTAGGCAACTTCATCCTGAAGTTCAGCCATAAACATTTTCCCCTATCAACTTTGTCCATTTGATCATCTCGGCCATCTTCGTCCATCAGCATTCATCGTGATCTCCGGTGTAGTGCTTTTCAGACTAGGGGCAACTTTTCGTTGCTGTGCAGTGCTGCGGCGCTATGCAGACTAGGGGGAACTTTCCAGTTGCAGGGATCCGGAGTTGTGCATCTCAGTGACAGATCTCAAGCGTGTCCTGTTCTGATTCATATCGAAAATGGTTTTGAAAAGTTTTAATAAAAGTTGACTTTGTTCAAATTAATCTTTTTACAACTAAGACCATTTTTGGACCAAAGCGGAAAATTTTCAGTACCACAATCTTCAATTTCATTGATTTCAATACAGAGTTCTCCTGCTCTTGCATACAATTGAAGTTGCTTTTTATTACAATCATAAAGAAAACTTGAAAGTTCTAATAAAGCAATAAACCCGGGGCATAGTCAAGTCAGGTGCCCCTGCGCCCCCTCCCAGAGCTGGTCGAAGTCTCTGATGCCAATCTAGGCCCATTCTGTGCCTCTTCATTGAGCCAATCCCAACACTCATCAGACAAAGTGCAATTGAAAATGGGAGCGGGGGCCAGGAGCTCTCTGGTTCTCCATGCTGTAGCATACCGGGCAAGCTGTGCGCCTCGGATCGGGAATGCAGCTGGGTATTCTATCTCTTCTGGTGGACAAGTCTGGTCATGACCGAATTGACGTCGGATCCGGAACGGAAAATAGAAGACGCAGTGAGTCAAGCCAATCAGCTGAATCCCAGGTTGGCGAGTCATACTGTAGCTCATTGCCGGTAGATTGAGCCAAGGACATCGCCAAGCAATGCGATCCGCGGACAAGCTACACATCCAGTCAAACCACCAACCCTCATCGAGGGCGTCAACTAGGCGTTGCCTGAAGAAGTAACCACGGGCTGAGTATGTTGGGCAAGAATCCACAACCTGCAATTTGTCCATTAACCACACCTGGGAAGGGATTGAAAAATGAGAGAATAAAGAATAAAGAGGTGTACGATGAGAGAAAAGTAAGAAAAGGGTGTTGTGAGAAAAACCGAGCTTGAGGGCCGAGTGATGTGAGCAATACATGTGAGAGATGGGGTGGGAAACTTCACCTGCAGTAGTAATGGACTCCCTGCGAATTTGGTCGTTTCGCGACAATAGAAAGCATCCAAGCCCATCAACGTCTCAGCCAAAGTCATGACGATGCAACTCTTACCCTCCTTCAAACCTTGGGCGACTTCAATAAGACGAATGCTAAATCCACCGGAGCCCGAGACAAACAGAAAATGAGATAGCATACACAAACAAAGTGCGTATTGCCGAGAGCCTTGCCAATGACGGTCACCGCGGTCACCGATGCCAGAAAAATGATAAATCAAACTCGGAATATCCAGCGTTCCGTCACAAATCAGAGATCGAGCATCAGGTACGGAAAACCCGCACATTTGTCCTAAGGCTTGGGCATGGCCAAAACGGGGTTGGGGCAGGATCTCTTCATTACGCTCAGACTCCATTAAAACTTGAAAATCTTCAAAGGTGGGACATACCTCTTGCCCGCCAAAGATAAAAACATTTGTCACCGGATTCCAAAACCTTGCCGCGGCATGAAGAAACGGAAAGTGCAGCGGGGTACGACCCAAAGTGAATAGTGCGTTTACATCAAAACCCCGAAAATTCAGCTTTTCCGAACCATCCAAGTTGTTAATCCAAGACAAGAGATTTTGGGCAAGAAATTCTTCCATTTGGAGCAAATCAGTGTGGAAATGAGAAAAACTACGAGGCTGGGGCCTTTTGTAGAAGATAAGGTTGAATAAAGGACAGGTGTTAGCATTCTGCTGGTTTCTTCCACTTTTGGCCGGCCGGCCAAGTATAGTGCCGACCGGCCATCACTTTTGGCCGGTGGAGATTTCTCATGGCCGGTGGCTTTTCCCTGGGGCCGGTGGTCTTCCCCCTGGTTCCCTAAGCTGTTTATGCTGAGAAGTTAGGGAATCCTACCATTTCCAATACCCTCCAGTGATCAATTCTTGCGGGGCCGCGCCCATTTGCTTATCAAGTTGTTGTACATTTACTTATCGAGTTGTATTTCACTCTCTTTAAGTCTTTGATTTGCTTATCGAGTTGTACTTGCACTTGGTTGATTATGTCGAATTTTTCTTCTTTGTTTATCGAGTTGTAAGTAGGTTCACTACCTGATAATTACGATGCGAACGCTCTATTTTCAAACGAATCTCATTCACATTGTTATGTGGTGTCTTGCGATGTGATGCATGGAACGTGCAAATGTAACATCCTTTGAACAGAATAGTAGTTTCATTTCCATCATGTGTTTTGGAAAAATGCGCAACTTTGAAAAATGATAACAAACTTGCTTGAGGCAATGCAATGTGCTTGAACTACCAGTAAAAAAGGAAAGTAAAACAAAAGGAAAGTAGGGCAGCAGAGTATCGGGATTGCTACTGATAACCCCCCCTCCTTTTTCTTGAGGTCGATGCACCACCTGCGCCCTTGTTCAGGGTCAACTATATGATTTGGCACCTTCATTATTCAAGATATCGCAAGAAAGCGCGCTTTTGAAACATTAGTAGGCTTTCGAGTTGACCTCAGGCCGAATCTTTTTAAGCAACGCTCTGTACGAGCGAGGAACATCCCTTCCCGTATCCTTTTGCATCTTGTGAGCTCCACAACACGCTTCGATTATACTGTGTTGCAATGCTTTACTTACATGCTTCAAGTTCTTTTTATACACATTGCTTGCGTAGACCGCATGCTTTACTTACATGTGTTCGAGTTCTTTTTATACACATTGCTTGCGTAGACCGCATGCTTTACTTACATATGTTCGAGTTCTTTTTATACACATTACTTGCGTAGACCGCATGCTTTACTTACATGTGTTCGAGTTCTTTTTATACACATTGCTTGCGTAGACCGCATGCTTTACTTACATGTGTTCGAGTTCTTTTTATACACATTGCTTGCGTAGACCGCATGCTTTGCTTACATGTGTTCGAATCTCTTTTTATACACATTACCTGCGTAGACCGCATGTTTTACTTGCGTAGACCGCATGTTTTGCTTGCGTGGACCGCATTCTTATGTTCAAATTCATTGCTTGCGTAGACTGCATGTTTATAATCAAATTCATTACTTGCGTAGACCGCATGTTTTGCTTGCGTAGACCGCATGTTTTACTTGCGTAGACCGCATGTTTTGCTTGCGTGGATCGCATTCTCATGTTCAAATTCATTACTTGCGTAGACCGCATGTTTATAATTAATTACACTACTTGCGTAGACCGCATGATTGTAATCAATTTCATTGCTTGCGTGGACCGCATTCTTATGTTCAATTTCATTGCTTGCGTAGACCGCATGCTCGTGTTCAATTTCGTTGACTGCGTAGACCGCATGCTCCACTTACATGTCTGTGTCTTCACAGCATTGTTATGCTTCCCACTTACTTTGCGTTGTCACGCATTTTCAAGTACATTAATATGCATGTTGCTAATCACATTGTACCTGTTAAGTTTGTTTTCTTCCCAGGCACGATATTGTATGTACGGTTCATTCACGGCTGGTGGAACCAGACGAACCGGACAGGTATTGTATCCTCCGCGTGAGACGTATCGAGAATCGCATAATTCTCTTACATCCTTGCTGCATTGTAGTGTAGTTTGGTGTATGCTAGCTTAAAACTGTTGCATGTGTGCTTCGTTACAGCTTTCTTTGCATGATCATAAGTTATGCCCGGCTCTGTGCATCGTCTTGCATTTTGCCCCTGCCTTCGGGTGCATACCTTGTTTGTCTTGCATGTTTGTCTAAGTCTTCGGCCTTGTCAAAAATGGGTCATCTCTGGGCTTTAACATTCACTCCCGTCATTGTTATGACTTTCGAGTTCTGTCAAAGAGGGGCAACTGTAGACACCCCATTTTTGACCGTCCTCAAGACTTGGACGTCACTGATTGAACACTCAGTGATCACCCTTGTTCGTGTTCGTTTTGAGTTCCCGGAGGCCTCGGCTGCGCGCCTTGCCTCAGGATCTCTTAACTCGTTCGTTTAGTGTTTGGTTTTGCACCAAACACTTGTGTTTTTGCCTTGGAAGGCAGGGAATGGCTTGTTGGTCATCCCGACACTCCACCGGCCCTCTATTTACATCACCGGCCATTCCTTGTTGCTACCGGCCGTGGTTGCTTGGTATCAATGGCCGGTCGGCACTCTGTGTGGCTGGCCGGCACATTTTTTGGCCGGTGACCCTTCTGCACCCCTTCAGGCTTGGTGCATGCCAGCTGTGCCAGCTGGAATACACCAACACCACTCCCCATGCACGGGGATGGCTGTTTTGAGCCCTTGACCCCTTTTTCCTTCTAGAAGGATGACCCCTTTGGCCAAGCTCTTGACCAGCTGTCCCAGCTTCTTCAAGAAGCCATGGACCATTTGCACCCTTTGCCCCTTTTCATTTAGCTTCCTTGAGAAGCTTAGAGCATTTTCTTGGCTTATATAAGAGTCATTCTTCCTCCTTTGTCTAGGGTTAGAGTTTTTGAAGAAGAAAACCAGAGATATACATATATACATCTGTCAAACATACTCTCTCTCTATATTTCCCTCTCTCTCCTCCTTTTGTGTGTGTTTTGTGGCCTAAAAGTGTAGTTTTACCTTAGTTTTGCACTAACACACACACTACCACACCTTACTTCGACTTTGAGGGACTTTGAGGGTTGTTTGTTGAGGTTTTGGACTGATTTTGGTCAGTAGAGGGTGGCTGGACCAACTGTTCTTCAAGGGTTCTTCAAAGGGTAATCACTTTACTTTAGTTTCCCCAATCTTGCATTGGCTTTTGACCTATCTTGCTTTCTGTTTTAGACTTTGTGTATAACTGAAAAAAGCTTTGTATTTTCATGCTTAAGATATCTCATTAGGTCATTTTGGCATTGGGGGTCGAACTCCCCCTCTTAGGCCTCTTTTGGCCTCTTTTAGTCCCTTTTCTTTAAGCCTTGTTGACTTTGTTGTATTGCTCTTTTCACCACTGAAATCCAGTGGATTTTCAGTGGTGAAGAAGATGGTTTGAGGTCTTGCATAGGGGAGGGACACCCCTCTCCCCTTTGTCTCTCTTTTATCCTTGTTTTTGGCTTAAAGGGCAACATGCATGCTTGACTGATTTTGGCCCTATTTCAGAGGTTTTTAGGTGTCTTTTGATCATAATATATCTCTATCTTTGGTCGGGATTGTGGTCTTTTGCATGCATAATACCCTTGTTTTGTATCCCTTCCTTTTGCATAGAAATGCATCTTCTATTTAGGCTTCCATGCTTGCATGATTTAGCTTAGCTTGTTGAAGCTTTTGGTCATGATTTGTCATGCTTAAGGTCTGTTGACCACTGTTTTGGTCATATTTGACATGCTTGATGTAGTTGCTTTGCATTTTGGCTTGTAGGCCTTGAGTATTTTGGCTTCTAGCATGCTTAACTTAGACTATCCTCATAATTTGGCATTATTTAAGATCATATTTCAGTCCATGTAAGGTGGTCTTATATTGTCATTTGTGTCCCTTCCCATGCTTTAAGGTGTTGTAGTTTTGTGCCTTGAAATGGGCATTGTGCATGCTTGTATGTTTAAGACATTTTGGGGCTGCCATATCAGCGGGTTTTTGGGTGTATTTTGCTGCATTGAACATTTGTTTTTGGTCGCTTAGTCCATGCCATGAGTGGTCATGATGGTTGTAGTAGAATGCCCCTTGTTTGTGCCTTAGCTTTAGGCTCCTTTGACTTGCATGTTGGCATGAGTGCTTGTTCACCATTTTGGACACTTTTTGGTCACTGTTTTGGGATGGACTGAGGTCTGCCCTTCATGGTTTAGCACCACCATTGCATGATCATGTTGCATTGTTTTGGTCCTCATGCTTACATTGTATCATACTTGTATGTTGGCATGGCATTTATCTAGTTGCATCTCATATACATTGTACCATACTTGGCACATTTAGAATGCACTAACTTAGTTTGCATGCTTAGGTTGCATTACATTTGGCATGTTTTGCATTTTAATCTTATGTTGCATCTTTGAGCCATGTTTGCATAACATGCATTACATTGCTTGGTTTGGGGTGTCAAGCCAAGTGTGAGGATTGAGAAGTGTTCATACTCCCAGTGATGTAACACGTCTCAACTCTTGGTCACCGAGGCCCTTGACTTTGACATGATAGGGTCTTGGTATTTATTTGTGTGTTGCATGCATTTTCATTGAATTGCAACCTTGGCCTCTTAGGCCATCATGCATCAAAATGCACAATTGATGGCCCGAGGATCGAGGGCCACGCTCCCTTGAGTCCATTGCATGATGGGGAGTGTGACCAAGCTCATATTTGCTTGAAATTCCATGCCATACACTGTCTGTCCTTTGTTGCTGTCAAAAACTAGATTCTGCAGGGAGTTTTGGCCGGTCAACTGAATATAGTGCCGGCCGGCCATTTATTTTGGCCGATAGTATAAAAAGGTGGCCGGTGGTCTCCCCCTTTGGCCGGTGGCATTTGTGTCTGGCCGGTGGCATTCCTCAGCACCAATAGATCATGTCCCAAGACTTTGGCAGTTTTCAGAAAAGCAGGGCAGTGTAAACAGAGGCAGCGGTGGCATGGTACGGGTTTTCCGGGCAAGACGGATTCAAGCATGCATCATTCGCGCATTCCAAGGTGGGACTGTGGCCTTTTCCCTTCTGCATTTATTTTGTTAATCAATTAGGAGTTTTGTAATATTTAATTTGTAATAATTGATTTAGTATTATTTATTCGGACTGTAATATTTATTTGGACCCTCCAAGTGAGGGCAATTGTGTAATAAGTGTGTGTGCGTGTGTGTATGTCTTCCAATCCCAACGTCTTTCTTCCCTTTTATTTACCCGCTTATGATGGTAGATTAGGGCATATTTAAATTAGCATACCTTATGCTATGCATGCGTGCTTCCATTCATCTGTTTTGCATGCACCGAGCTCGGCGCATCATTCTAACTGCATCTGTATTTCAATTCCAAATTGAATACGTGTTAGTTGTAGCATTTCACATGCCATGTTTAGGATAGCCGAGCCTGTCTAGATTGCATCTTTGCATATGTTGCATTAGCCATTCTAAACATGAACTAGGATCATGCATATGATTACTAACTGGTTCCTGTTTTGGTTTGGAGTACTAGGTGAGCTTTTATGCTTTAGCATACCGCATGCGTGTGAGTGTTGCCATGACAGCATAATTACCATGAGGCTAGCTGCTTATGTGATATAACTGCTTGAATGCCTGTGGATGGAGGTTGAATTATCTAAATTGGAATAATGCATTAAAACTGAGAGTTTTAAGCCCACTAGATAGTGGCAAAACCATCTTTTCCAAAAAGCCCACTCGAGGGTGGCAAAATCTGCGTTTTAGCCTACTTACGAGTAGCAAATCACTTTCAAAGCAAACCTGAAATGTTTTGTTCCAATTTGGGCGATTCGGTCTATACTTGATTGCTATGCGCATAACATAGTAAATCTAGGCTGATAACCGAAATAAGAACACATAAACGTTTTCAGAATTGGATATCACGGTTAGTAGAGGCTGATCTTCGGATCGGGCGAGAGGGGGTGCTCATAGCTGACCTTCCCCGATCGTACCCAAGCTCCCGAGCCGAGGCAACTTTGGTGATGACGGACACGTGGCCTTTGGCACCGAGTCAGGGTTTCCTAAATTCCCCCATTAAAAAATATTTAGGTGGCGACTCTGTATCTGGCAAAGCAGTCCATGTTTGGCACTTCTTTCAAAAATCTGTTTTCTCAAAACGATTTGTCGGATTTGGACTCTTTGGTTCAGATTAAGAACCGTGACACAAATCGAGTCCGAACTGTAGCATGAGGCCCACGGGCGCGTCTACAGCCGTATCCGGCTAGTGTTAGGCAGCAGCCTTTGGTAGTTGAACCAGCAGTCGATAGAATGCATGCTAAAGGCAAGAGGCCCTTGTATGAGTCTAGGCCACCCAACTACTATAGAATGGAGAGCAGTCATTCCGAAAAGAAGACTGGAGAATAGTTCAGGTTATGGGATCAAAACCAGAGATTGGCCTCCTAGACCAACCTCACGCAGGACAGAAAGTGGTCACCTGCATCGAAGGCCTGAATCAGGCTCGAAACATGAGGTCAGGACCAAACAAGTGCCTTTACAGCCAGCTTCGAAGATGGCTTCGAAGGTAGAAAGAAGCAGTTCAACATCTGAGTCAGTAAACTCGTAGGTACTTGGAGTTCCAGATTGGTTTGTGATGCAGAACAAACCTAGGGAAGTGCCCACTCAGAGAGATGTTGGAAATCAATGAAGGATGGTTAAACTTCCTTTGGTGGCTCTGAACAATTGGGTATTGCTTAATCACCCAAAGACGAATGAACCAGATATGGTCCCAGTCATTTCGAGATCACAAAGGAGAAAGATTCAGCGTAGGTACACTGAGTACCAGAAAGATGTGAAAGAAAATGGAGAGAGCTCTTCATTGGTCCAGACAGAAGGAAAGAAGACTCCAAAATCAGACCACACTCCAAAGACAACTCGACAAAGCAAGGTGGGTTGCAGCAGGGAACAGTTGGCCAAGGTTCATTCTGAACTAAAAGCCAGAGAAGAATCTAGCTTGGCAGGATTGGCGAAAGCTCTGATGGATAGTGATAGCGAGACAGAAGAAGAAATTGGCATAAGCCAAAAGAAAGAAATGGTGGAGGAAGAAATGTTCGAAGCCTTCATGGCTGAGCAAACATTTTTGGTTGAAAAACCAGTTGAGAAAGATCCTTCGAAGGAATCAGTTAGCAACGAAGTGCTAGAGTGCAGCATGGAGGATGCTGCTGAAGTAACTGAACAAGGTGGCCAAGGGAGGAAACAGGTACAGCCAGCCATCCAATTTGGCTCATTTCCTCCAGTATTAGTCAATATGGTACACATACTGCCTCATGAGTTCCAGGCTGGAGATGAGGACCAAGATGACCAAGACATTGATCCTATTCCTGTCTCTAGTGAAGACTCACAAGTGAGTATGGTACAAGATGATTCTGGAATGGCTACCCCAATGGAAACTGAATATGAGAGTGAAGAAGAGGTGAGCATTAACCTCTCGTATCCTTTTGAGTATCCCTCGAATTCTATGACACAACATGTCAAGCCTTTGTACATCAAGGCTTTCTTCGATGGGATACAACTAAACCGAGTCCTGATAGACAATGGGGCAGCAGTGAATTTACTACCGAAATCTTCTTTGAAGAAACTAGGGAAAAAGAATCCTAGGTTAATCCCAACCAGCATAACCATCGCTGGCTTTGCCGGAGACAAACAGATGGCTCAGGGAATTCTACCCATCAACCTGAGTGTGGAACCAGGGACTGCATGACAGCATTCTTCGTAATCAACAGTAATGCTAAATACAATGCTTTACTTGAGAGAGATTGGATTCACACTAACAAATGTGTGCCTTCCTCTTTGCATTAGAAAATTATGATGGCCTTAGGCAATGGGGAAATAGAGGAAATTGATGCAGATCCTCAACCTTTCATAGCCTGTGCAGACTTCGCAGAGGCCAAATTGTATATTGAGAGAGTGACACCACTCAGTATACTAAGGAAACCTGATGGCTCAGCCGAAGTGACGGCTGATGAGGAAGTGACACACCTGAAGCACTTAGTCCAGGAGAGTGCTGATGAGGAGGTTATCGTTAAGGATGACAATGATGCCTGGTTGTAGGCAAAGAAATGAGACACAAGAAGCCAAGTCTTTGGCTCTAATTAAATTCTCAACATTGGATGTAAAATCAATAGTTCAGAAAGTACAGGAGCAAGAGAGAGAAGCCATGATAATTGGCTGCAAGCAGAAGCAGCAACAGGCCAAAGTTTTGGCCCTTGATAAATACTGTGCATTGGACATTGAAACAAAAGTCCAGGAGATACAGGAAGAGGAAGCCTTGTGGACAGACTTTGTCTATGAGGAGGAGGGCAAAGATGTTGATTTAAAGAACCTGGGAGCAGAACAAAGCAGGGAGAGTGCTTCGAAGATAAAAGAAATCAAAGAAGAAGTTTCAGTAAGTTCTCAGACACAAGACCCCTTAGAAGAAGTAAATTTAGGGGAAGGTTCTATACAGCAGCCCACCTACATAAGTGCTTGTCTGAATGTTCTGGACAGGGACCAGTTGTTGGTTGTTCTAAAGAAATATAAAGATTGCTTTGCATGGTCTTATAATGAATTACCAGGATTGGATAGGTTATTAATGGAACATAGGCTCCCTATGAAACTTAACTTCAAGTCATACAAGCAAAAACCAAGAAGAATGAGTCCAGAAGTAATTCAGAAAGTCAAGGAAGAGATTCTTAGACTACTCAAAGCAGGCTTTATTAGGACAGCCAGGTATGTGGAATGGCTATCTAATGTTGTGCATGTGGTTAAGAAGAATGGTAAAATGAGGGTATGCATTGATTTCAGAAACTTGAATTTAGCAACTCCAAAAGATGAGTACCCCATGCCTATAGTGGATCTGTTGGTAGACAGTTCAGCAGGGCATCAAGTTTTATCAATGATGGATGGGCATTCTAGTTATAACCAGATCTGCATTGCAGAGGACGATGTCCACAAGACAGCATTCAGATGTCCTGGAAATATTGGCACCTTCGAATGGGTTAAAATGCCATTTGGCCTGAAGAATGCTGAAGCTACATATCAGAGGGCTATGAACACTATCTTTCATGACCTCATTGGAGGGTATTTAGAGTGTCATATTGATGACATTGTAGTTAAATCCCAATCCATGGAGGAGCATCTGTTTCACTTAGAAGCAGCCTTTGAAAGAATGAGAAAATTCAAATTGAAGCTCAATCCTCTTAAGTGTGCTTTTGGCGTATTATCTGGAAACTTCTTGGGCTATGTGGTACACAAGAAAGGAATACAGATTGACCAGAATAAAGCCAAAGCCATCATTGAAGCCAGACCTCCATCAAGTAAGAAAGAATTACAAAAGTTCCTTGGACAGGTTAACTTTCTTCGAAGGTTCATTTCTAACACTGCAGGGAAAACTAAAGTATTTTTTTCCTTGTTAAGGCTGAAAGATGAAGAGGAATTTGTGTGGACAGCAGAGCATCAAATTACTTTTGAAGGTATCAAAGCCTACTTGGCCAACCCTCCAGTGCTGATGCCACCAAAGGGTGACAAGCCCTTGAAGTTGTACATAGCTGCAGCAGAAAATTCATTGGGAGCTTTCTTGGCCCAAGATAATGAAGAAGGCAAGGAGCAAGCTGTTTATTACCTTAGTAGGTTTTTAAATTCTTGTGAATGTAAATATTCAGCTGTTGAAAAGCTGTGTCTTGCTTTGTATTTTGCTGTAATGAAATTAAGATACTATCTTTTACCTACAACTGTCTTGGTAATTGCAACCACAGATTTGGTTAAGTACATGTTATCTAGACCTATGTTGAGGGGAAGAATTGGCAAGTGGATACTAGCCTTATCAGAATTTCATCTAGAATATGTCCCTCAAAAGGCAGTAAAAGGGCAAGTTTTAGCCAATTTTCTAGCGGACCATCCATCTCAAACAGAGAGCCAAGAGATAATGGAATTTGGTATGGCTAGTGTTGAGCCATGGCAGATGTGGTTCGATGGGTCGAAAGCCAATGGCTTAACTGGAATTGGTATTGTGATTAGGTCTCCATAAGGGGTAGAGACCACACGTGGTTTCAGAGTGGATGAAGTTACCTGTTCCAATAACCAAGCTGAATATGAAGCCTTAATAGTGGGACTAGAAATTCTTATTGGATTACAAGTTCATGCAGTTGACATATTTGGAGACTCTCAATTGGTGGTTAACCAAGTGAAAGGGATTTTCAAGTGTCAAAGTATAAGCATTTTACCATACTATGTTGTTGCATTACATTTGCTTTCTCAATTTCAAATAGCAAATGTAACTCATGTTCCAAGATTCTTGAATAATAGAGCTAATGATCTGGCTCAGAAAGCTTCGAACTTCAAGAGAAGGGATGATGCCCAAAGGAACATAAGCCAAACAACATATCAGAAATTGATACCACATTTGAATAAAAGGAATGTGGTCTTGGAAGTCAATCATAATGACTTGCAAGAACGAGATTGGAGGCATCCAATAATGCAGTACTTGGCTAGTCCATCTTCGAAGGCCAGCAGGAAAATTAAATTGCAGTCTATGCAATACATCATATATGGCAATGCTCTCTACAAAAGGGGGGGAGATGGCTTATTGTTGGAATGTTTAGGCCCAAAAGAAGCATTAACAGCTATGGCTGAGGTTCATGAAAGTATCTGTGGTGCTCATCAGCCTGGTGTGAAGATGAGATGGTTGCTTCGAAAGCATTCCTACTATTGGCCAACTATCCTTAAAGACTGCATAGAGTATGCAAAGGGTTGCCAGGCATGCCAAAAGCATGGCACAATAAGGCATGTGCCCATAACTGACCTACATGTAGTAGTGAAACCCTGGCCATTCAGAGGATGGGCTATGGATATGATGGGAAAAATACACCCACCTTCTTCGAAGCATCATTGTTTCATTCTAGTGGCCACTGATTACTTCACTAAGTGGGTCGAAGCTAAGCCATACAAGGCTGTAGACCAGACTGAGGTTTTTGGATTTATTAAGGATCTAATCCATAGATTTGGCATCCCACAAACTATAACTGTGGATAATGGGACTGTGTTCGATGGGAAGATGGTGAAGTCCTTTGTGGCAGAATTTGGAATTAGTCTCGTTAATTCCACTCCATATTATGCACAAGCCAATGGTCAAGCTGAATCATCCAATAAATCCTTGAAAAAAGGAATACAAAAGGTTGTGGAGGACAATCCCAGAGATTGGCATAACTTATTGTTGGATGTGTTGTGGGCTTACAGAACTTCCCCAAGGTCAAGCACAGGAGTTACTCCTTATGCCTTAGTGTATGGGCATGATGCAGTGTTACCTGTGGAAATTAATGTTAAATCTTTGAGGGTAAGATGCCAAGACCAGCTAAATCCTGAGCAATACCATCAGAGTATGTGCTTGGAATTAGAAGGCATAGATAAAGCCAGAATTCTGGCATTAAATAGCATTCTCTTGCAAAAGAAGAAAGCAGCCAAAAATTACAATAAGAAGGTCAAATACATTGGCTTTGATGAAGGTGATTTGGTATGGAAGACAACACTCCCGATAGGAATTAAAAGCCATAAGTTTGGTAAGTGGTCACCTAACTGGGAAGGACCATATCAAATTCATAGAGTCCTGCCTTTTAGGGCATACCATTTAAGAAATTTGAATGGATACATACATCCCAAAAAGATCAATGGCAGATATTTGAAGCCTTATTTTCCAACTATTTGGGAAACACAAGGAGTAGAATAAATGTCAAGTAAAAGAACACAAGACTACTTAGATGATAGACAAGAATTTGTTTTTCATAAAGAATTAAGTACATTTTGCCACAAATTGGCCCAAAAATCATTACAATGTCTTAATTGTTCTTTTACAACAGATTTTCTATTGCTAAGTGATGAAAACAACTGAATAGCTATAGCCATTTCTTCTTTCCGATCGGCCAGTCCTTGGTTGGTGATTTGCAGTTTGGTATCAGTTCGGACTAAGGCCTGGTTCACTGCAGATAGCTCCTCTTCGAGTTGAGCTTTCTTCTCCAGCAGCTGAACTCGAAAGTGAGAGGCAAAAGAGTGTTGTTCCTTGAGCTCTGAGACTTCAGGTCCCGTTTGTTTCCAGAGATAGAATGGAGGAGATTGATAGTGAGGGGATTAATAATGAGGGGATTGTTAGTGAGGGTCGTTTGTTTTCAGAGATAGAATGGAAGGGATTGATAGTGAGGGGATTAATAGTGAGGGGATTGTTAGTGAGGGGATTAATAGTGAGGGGATTGATAGTGAGGGGATTAATAGTGAGGAATTGTTAAATTATTTTTATATAAAATAATAAAACAAATAAAAAAATATAAAAATTAAACATTAATATTTAAAAAAAAATTCCCAATATATAAAAAATAAAAAAAATAAAAAAATTTCTAATCCCCTCACTATTTTTCTAATACCATCTCTACCTCCTCACTATGAATCCCCTCCCCAAGGGTATTAGTAATACCAAGGTATTAGTAGTACCCTCCCCATCTCTCAAAACAAACAAGGTATTAGTAATACCAAGGTATTAGTTAGTCCCAAGGTATTAGTAGTCCCAAGGCTATCTCTCAAAACAAACACCCCATATACTAGTCCCAAGGTATTAGTAATCCTAATCCCCTTGCTATAACCCCAAACAAACGGGGCCTCAGTATGTACTTGGGAAACAAAACTCTGGTCTCTAGCTAATTTCTCCTCCGCAGTTTTGGCAGCATGGCAAATGTTGATGTAGAAGTCGATAGTAGCTGCTGCCTGGGATAAGTGACTTGAGACATCTATGCCTGACTGTTCAGCAACTTTGCAGCACTGGAGGAACCCATCTCTTATTATAGGCCTTTGCAAAGCCTCGAAGGGGAGCCTCAAAAAGGAGATTAACAGTTCCAGGCAGGTGTCTAAGCCCATCAGAGGTGCAGAAGGTTTGCTGCTGGAGGAAGAAAAGCTTTCAAGAATTTGTAGCAAGGAGTCGGCCAAAACTAATGGCTCAGCTTCAAAATTGGTTGTTGGAGAGGTAGATGGTACATCGAAGAGACTGGCTAACCTGGCTTCGAAGATGTCTACCTCATCTGTAGACATGAGAGGTGCAGAAAAAGTTGTGGTGGAAGGTATAGAGGACTGCATAGGGATAGGAGAAATGGATGGAGCATTTTTGGCAGTCTCTATGGTCTTAGCCACCAAAGAATCAAGTGAAGAGGGGCTGGAAGTAGGCAAAGGCAATGAACTATGAGTTGGAGAACCACCAGCACCCTCAATCAGGGAATCAGATACCTTCGAAGAAGAAGTAATGGTTGGAATTTCCTTAGAAGGAGAAGGAAGAGCAGGGCCTGAATGAAAGGTAAATTGAGACAGGTCGAAGGACAGATAGGGAAGATATGGAGTTAGACTAGAAGAAAGAGTTACAGGAATGCTGGGACTCAAAGGGGGTACATGGAATGTGGGCCTAGGAAGTGGAAGTATTATCTGAATGGCCTTCACATTTTGCATACGATCAACCTTAACTGAAATTAAGGGAGTCCTCATTGGAAGTATAGCCTCAGTAGTTGTTGCTGCAAAAAGGAAGAAACGTAATGTCAAGCTTCAATGTCAAAATTCGATAAGGAAAAACAGCAGAAGTAGGAGAGGAATTACTTGTTCCAGAAGTATTGGCAATAATGGGGGAGCTACGAATGGGGTAATGTACGGCAGTTTGTTGCCTTCGTGCAGTTTCCCTTTGTAGTGCATCAGCAGCAGCAGCTTCATCTCTTAGAAATTGTTGCTGCCGTTTCTTCTCAGCCATCTCAAAGACAATCATTGCTTTGGAATGTTCTTATTCTACTACCTTGGCAGCAGCTTCATGGATAGGATCTTCAACCAAGTCAGTAGCAGGAACAGTCACTTTCTTTCTCTTCCTTCTTGGCAATGATATTACTGGCTCCTTCTCAACCTCTCTCTCTTCAATTTGGGGATCATGTTCTTCAGAAGTAAGCTCATTTTCCATTGCTTTGTCAACTGTCTCGGAATTAGGATCTTCGACCAAATCAGAAGAGTGGGCAGCCACCCTTGTTTTCTTTTTTCTTTGTAATGGTGTTTCTTGCTCTTGCTTAATCTCTCTCTCTTCATTTTGAGATTCAGATTCTTCAGGAGTGAGTACCAGTTTTCTTTTCTTTTTCTGCTGTTGTCTAGCCTTGAGAGCAGCTAGAGTTTCAGCTCTCTTAGGAGATTCTTCTTGTGGAGACCCTGCACCAAAATGTGTGAATATAGAGGAGACAAACAAAAGAGTTGAAGGAAAGAGAAACTTAGAAATGCTTACCCTTCTTCGAAGCAGCTCTGGTAACTTTAGCTGGAGGAGGTGAGGCTGCAGGAGAAGTTGTGGTGGCTGCAGAAAGAGGAGGAATGTTCTCAACTGTTGCTGATTTAGTCTTCGAAAGCACTCCTAATCCTATCAGTAAATCATGAGGGTGTACAGATAGGCGCACTTCCATGTTGACTGACCACCAGTTCTGGAATCTTTGCAAGACTAAGCCAGAAGGAAGAAAGGGGACAAATTTGAATTCACTCAATTCCTTCAGCAGTTTGAATGTTACTGCCTCTAGTTTTGATTTGGATATTCTTAGGTCTCTAGCCGTGAGGTGGACATTCGAGAGACTGCAAAGTGGAACAGGTATCCCGTGAGTGAGCCCAAATTGTCTACCAAACTGAGAAGGGCAGTACACCTCAGATATGCATTTATAAGCTCGAGGGTTTAAAGTGCCAATAAACAACTCCCTCGGTAGCAAAATTGAAGCCCATATATCTTCGTGTGGTGAGGTGGAGCACTCCTTATCAGCCAAAAAGGTTTGCAACCAAACAGGACCTTTAGTGGCATCAAAAGGACAAAAGAAGGTGGCAGGTGGAGAAATAGGGAGGTGGTGAAAGAAAGTAAGGTAATAAGCAAAGGAGGCAGGATAGAGAGCAATCCTGACATACTTTTCCCCATAAGTACTAGGATCCTGAATAAGGAATCTTAGACATTTGGGGTGCAAGTCAGTGAAATAGGCGAAGAGCCAGAGTTGGAGCACCCAGAGGGGACCTCCTTGGTTAACATCAAGAGGTTTTTCGCAAAATTGGGAGCAAGCTCTGTAGACATGACCTAAAAGATAAGGAGCAAGAGCTATGCGTTTTTTCAAGACAAGTGCCTTCGCAAGAGGAGCGAACTCAGGCATAATCCTCTGAGATGAGGTGCAAAAGAGAAATTTGCACAACCAGTACAAAATGAAGGAAAATAGTTCTCTGTCTCTCACGGGGCCTTCCCTTTTACGAAGTCGCCGTAAGAGGAGTTTAGGGTTGGAAGGGAAAATTTGACAGGGAGGTCTGGGTAATTGGGAGTAAAAGGAGAACCAAAGGGTGAAAGCCCTAAGAGATGGCAAATATCAAGAACGGTGGGGGCCATCATACCACACCGAAATTGGAAGAAATTAAAGGTCATATTCCAAAAGCATAAAGCAGTAGGAATAAAAAAGGGGTCCTGAGGAATGAGGAACCTAGAAAGATAAAGAGCATCGAGGATACAGAGCTCTTGCAGGTCATCTTCTCTCGCAGGCACAACTCTGTCATACCATTCTTCCCATTCAGTCCTCAATGTCGGCCAACAACGATGAGGCCGGGTCATCCTGCAATTCCCCCAATCAAGCCCTCCTTCATAAAGAAAAAAATGGTCTTCCAAACGAGGGTATAGAGCCGGAAGTTGAGCAGGAGCTTCCCGGAAAATAAGACCTAGGACGTACACCTGTTTATTACTGTGACGAGGAATGAAGAGACGTCCATCTATGGTGCTTGACTCACCAGATGTTAGCTTGGCGATTTCTTCGTCGATACATTTTTTCAAAGCCATAGTTGGGCTGATACGGTCACCCGCAAGTACTTTTAGAGAGGAAGAAGCCATTGATAGTACGCGTGTCCAGAAGGTGAAGCTGAAAAAGGAAGTAGAGAGAAGTGGAAGATCGGCAGAGGTAAAAGGGTTTGTGTGTTGAGTGAGCAAATGATTTCAGAACACGAAGTAAAAGGGTTTCAAAAGCCTTTGTGTTTGGGGGATATATAAACGCTTGGTTCGTTAAACACTAAAAGTACGAATATGAAGAGTTTCCTTCAAATATTGATAGTATTTGGAGGGAAAAACACAGTCCAGTTGCTGAGGCTAGCTTCGAAGTAAAATATTTGGCTTCGAAACCAGGTTTTGGCGCCAAAAGCCAAAAAACAACAGCTTCGAAACAAAGAAGTCGGCTTCGAAGCACATTTTCATACTTAAAAATGTAAGAATACTCAAGTATTTGATTTACTTCGAAGGGGATTAAAAGACCTATCTTAGGTTGCTTAGTGAAAGTAATGTCCTTCGAAGTGAAACTTGAGACTCTGTGACAACGGGAATTGGTGTTCAAAACATAACACACCAGTTTTTGGCGCCGAAAGTCCATTAACAACAGCTTCGAAACCAAGAAGCCGGCTTCGAAGCATATTCCCTATCCCATGGATGCAAGAATGCCAAGTGTTCGTTTACTTGAAAGGAATTAAAGACCTGTTTTAGGTTTCTCATTGAAAGTGATGTTCTTCAAAGCAAAACTAGAAATCCCTTAGGAATGGAAATCTGTTTTAGGTTTCTCATTGAAAGTGATGTTCTTCGAAGTAAAACTAGAAATCCCTTAGGAATGGAAATTGGTATTCGAAACATCAAAACCAATAGTTGGTTTATATATATATATTCAGAAAAGTTGTCTTTTCGAACTAAAACAGTGCAGCCCTCAAAAGGAGCTTCCATATTTTTGAAAGTATGGACTGTTGTTCAAGACAAAAAGATCAAGTTAAAACTGATTGATCATAATAAATCATGGACCATATATTGGTTGTGATTGAAACAAGTTTTGAAGTAAGGTTGTTAAATTCGAAGCATGGATCTTGAATGGAAAACATCAAAAAACCATCAACTGCATTCCATAAATTGGAAAAGTTCATGGTCGTTTTGGTTAATATTCATTTAAAACGATTGAATCCAGGTTCGAAGGAAAATATTATTCAGTTCAAAGCTCTGAAATTGCTTTTGAAGACAAATGGAGACAAGATCAAACCATAAAGAGAAGTCTTAGTGGTATTAAAGCAGAAACAGTTACATCGAGTGGCCATTTTTGGATACAAACTCAAGCTCATAAAAATAAGGAATGGAATAAATAACAAGATCATGAAATTTAGTCCAACTATGATCAATGAATTTCTGTTCTTTCTTTATTCTATCCTCTATTTCTTCTAACATTGGCTGCATGAGTTGATGTGCTCTCACTTCGTAGTAGAGCTCCTCAGCCTTTATTTCGAAAGCTATTACTCTCAACCCTTGTTCCAATTCGTCTATATCCAAGTCATCCCAGTATGCAGAATCTTTATTCTTGAAATCATCAAATTCTTCAATAAAGTTTTCTGCTTCGTATTGGGCATGAATTCGAAGGGACGAAAGTTGGTCTAAAGATTGTGTGGTGTTCATAGAGGTCCGATGCCAGTGGAGAAGCAATGGAAGTTGGTCCAAAAACATGTGAAGCTCTGCTTGGACGAGGGGATTGAGAATGTGACCCCGAGTTAGAATATCACAAGCCCATCGAAAATTCTTAAGAGGGTCTTCGTCCTCAAGAACATTGAAGGGCAAGTGAGAAAAAGCCGCAAGCAGAAGTTGTGCTTGTTTTCGCTCGGCCGGAGTAGGAGAAGGTGGAGGTTTGTAAGGTGGAAAGACCTTATTCGCAGAGAGGGCAAGCCTTAGTTTCTCTATCCAACAAGGATTTGGCGGAAGAGAAGGTGTGGATGCTTTTATTTCAGGAGGTGGAGCAAGGGCAGAAGGAATAAGGGCATTAATATAATCAAGCCAGTCAGAAGAGCAAATCTTCGCCTTCTGAGCTAGGAATGATGGATTGTATCCTTGTGCCTCTTCTGGGCGTCGGGCAACATACACTGTCTTTGTAGGCATGGAAGATGTATACCATGCCACAAGCAGATTCTTCTCCAAACTGCGTCGATGGTCAATGGGCACGTAAGGATAGACCACCGAGCTTCGTGCATAGGAAGGGAATTCTAAAGGGTCAGTGAACTCAACAAAATGATGGTTGATTCGTTCCCTCAAATCACAGGTCTCAGGTGTTGACCAGCTTGTCCAGCCAGAAACCCCAGAAGATGAAGAAGTTGCAGCTTTATCCCATGCAGAGGTTTGTGAAGAAGAGTTTCCCAAGTCCATATTTGCAACTTTCCAAATCAAAGATTTGGGAGCAGTTTGTTCGAAGCACAAGGGTGAGTCAGAGGAAGAACTTCTTGTATCTATATTCGCAAGTTTCTGAATCGAAAGATTAAGGGCAATGTGTTCGTAATCCAAAGGTCGATAATTTGCAAAGGCATCCATAACCTGAATATGGAAAGGTGGATAAAGGTGGCTAATTAATGCATGAAAATTCTTTCGATGAGGAACAGCATGATTATATGACTCTTCGTGTCCTCGATCAGTGGAGGAGAAAGTTGATTCGGCTATAGAAGAAGTATCAGTCTGTGCGAGTGCTAAGGTATTGGGGTGTTCAAAAGATTGAAAGAGAATTAATGCAAATGATCACCAATAAATGACGGTTGCGTTTCCAGAATATAGACCCCATGCACGTTTTAAAAAACGCGGGGAAAAGGGCTTTGATCCACTAATATCACCAAGTATTGGGTATATTAGTGCGGGGGGTAATGTTGGCTTCATATTTTGTACAAGCCAGTTACAATTCAACACGTGGCAGAATAAGGGTAATATAGGAAGATTATTCAAGTCTTCGATCCTGATCGTACACGTGGTAGTTAGTATTGGTTCTCACGTGATCTGAGTAGCATTGGATCAATAAAGAGGTGCAAGGTGATGTGGCTTCAACGGTTACTCAGATTCAAATTCAAATATAGGAGGGAAGCCTAACTGCAAGTGATGGCGTAGTGAAACTATTTATAAGGCAGCATGATCAACGATCATGGAGGAGCAGTTCGACGGTTTGAAGTGCAGTTCGATGGTCATCCTTGAGAAGTATAAATAGCGGGGAAGACCTCAGAAAAAGCCCCCAGACTCAGATCATACAAACCAGTCTTACTTTACATATTTTCTTTTCCAGTTTTACATTTCCTGTTTTTTAAATTCCTGCTCTTTACATTCCTGCACTTTAAATTCCTGCACTGCACTTCATTCATAGGAATAGTTTCAAGTAGATTATCGCTGTAAACCTCTACGAGGCTGAGTTCGGATCATTGTAAGTTTTCATTCTAATGAAATACTTCAATTGCTTTTCATTTAACTGTTATTTTGTTTAATTTTTCCTAAGTCAAGCCACCAGTAAAAGTCCTCCTCATTGAGGCTGAAAGAACTAAAACACAATCGTCTGATAATTGGTTAGCAATTAACATTTCTGTAAGGACTGATTGATCCTTGCTGGCACGCTCGCATTTACAAAAATATCCTTCGAGAGCCAAAAAGCCAACAACTACCTTATTTAAAATTTATTATTCAATTAAAACTTTTTTAATTTTTTACAAATTTAGTTATGTGATTTTTTTTTATGTTAGTTTTTATTTAATATTCATTCTAATTTTTTGTGATCCAATTTTAATGGAACATAGTGTTAAATCTCCCGTAATAAAAAAAAAATTAAAAATAAAAAAAAATAAGTCAAAAAATAAATTTTTCAAGAAAAAAACTCAATTCGCAAATCCCTCGTAAGAGCATCTCCAACGCTTACTCAAATTTTTCACCAAATCTGAGTCAAAAAGCATCCATTTCATCAAATTTGATAACAGATGCTCCAACGGTTCACCATTCATCAAATTTGTCCCGGGACAACCGGGTGGTCGACCGGCCGGTCGACCGGCCGGTTGACAGGTTTGCCCAAAATTTTTTTTTTTTTTTTTTTTTTGAATTTTTTGAACTTTTTTTTTGAACTTTTTGAACTTTTTTCGGGACGACCGGGTGGTCGACCGGCCGGTCGACCGGTTAGGCAAAAAAAAATTTTTTTTTTTTTTTTTTGAATTTTTTGAATTTTTTGCTGAACTGTTTGAACCTTTTACTGGTTGACCGGTTGGTCAACCGGGTGGGCAACCGGTTGGTCGACCCGGGTCCCCCTCCAACGGTCCGTAACAGTGTTTTGGTGAATTTATTTCTTCCTCGTCGATCTGATGAAAGATTTGGTGAAATCTCATTTTGGTGCCAGCTTTGGTAAAGCGTTAGAGCCATGAACAGTGTCATTTTCATCAAAATTCAAATTTAATATCAGATTTGGTACAACGTTGGAGATGGTCTAACCATTCGCGCATATGTAATAAACTTTATCAGCACAAATCAAATTGCGAGTGATGGCGGGTTTAATTTTTTTTCCAATCATAGACATAAATTGTTAAAATGGATCCACGAGTACCATCAGACGTCACGTCGGCGTAATGAGTGAAAAATTAACACCAAAATCAACTTATAGATTTTGAGGTGATGTTTTTCAGAGTTGATTATTTTAATAATTTTTTATTTTTTTATAATAATTATATAAAAAAAATAATATGATAATTTATACTCCATCCGTCCCATAATATTAGTTCCTTATTTTATTTTTTATTGTTCCAAAATATTAGTCCCTCTTCAAAAATTAAGTACAAAAATAATATAAATTTCCTATTTTGCCCTTCTTTTAAATTCATAAATAATATAAAAAGTACAATTATGACATTGATATTCCCAAAAAAATACTATCAAAGGGTAATTTTGGAAAATTAACTTTTTTAAGGTACAATAATTGTACTACCAAAAAAAGTTAAATTCTCCAAAATGAACCATTATTTTGGGACAAAGGGAGTAATAATTGTCTTTATATTGAAAATTTTATATTTTATTTAGTTCATTGAAATAAAATAGAATAGAATGAAATAATAATTTAAAACCTTTGACCATTTCCTTTAAATAATAAAAAATAATTTTATTTATAATATATTTGTCATTTTTTTTTTTAGAGTCTAATTCATTTCAATAAATCACAGACTACCTAACTTCCCAAACAGGGAAATAGCAATGAAAACGGATCAAACTTCAACAACCAGATTATATGGATATTTTGATTTACAGTCTAACAAATAAAATGGGGGATTTTTAAAAAATGAAAAAATAAAAATGGGGATCTTTTGTAGTGGACATCGACAGGGTTGTTTGGAATATTTTAAATAAGTGTATTTTTTTACTTTTTATAAAAAGATGTGTAAAAAAGTAGAGAGGAAATATTGATTAATGTGACTTAAAAAAGATAAAAAAGTAAAAAGTGTGGACTTTCCAAACCAGGCCTTATTTTGAGAAGTTAAAAACTGAATTTTTTTTTATTTTTAAAATTTTTTTTAAAAAATTATGTAAAGTAATGCAATTTAAAAAAATTAAAAAATTAATTTTTAACCCTGTTGCCAAATAGACCCTCGTGACTCGTGGTGTGCTTTAAATGATGTGACTTTGCTAATTTTAAAAATAAAAAATAAAATCGTTTGCATTACAAAGAATGCATTACAAGAAATTCGGAATCTAATAAATAATAATAATTGATCGGAATTTAAATATTATATATAGTCTGTTAAAATATATCTTATTAGTTTATTAATTTGTATTATTTTATAATTTTGTGTGATTTGTGTATTTGTACATATTTTATGTTAATCATAGGGTATGGCTTCTGTCCAGTCGAGATCGAACTGGACAGTGCTGTTGGGCCCGTTGGGGCTCACCACGGGTCCCGTTTTGATAATCTGAACCGTTTAATGTGTAGAAATCGTCGAGTACTATGTGCTGTAAAAAATTACGTTGATCGGATATCGATAGCTATGTGATCAAAACAGTTTTTTGTCAACAGTTAATTTGTTCACCGTCCAATTTTTTTAATACGAAATTGATTTGATCATATAGCTATCGATATCCGATCAACATGATTTTTAACAGGTATATAGTACTCAACGAGTTCTACACATTGTACGGTTCAGATTATCAAAACGGGATCCGTGGTGGGCCCCCACGGGCCCAACAGCACGGTCCAGTCTGATCCCAGACTAGACAGAAGCCATACCCTTAATCATATATTTAATTTTGATGATATTTAAAATATTATAAAATAAATTGTGATTTTTAATATACATATCTTATATTCTTTGACATAAAATATTATCATATGAAATATATATTATTATATGATACATTTATTATAAATAATTAAATAAATTTTACTATATATCATATATTTTTTTAACAGAACAATTACAGTGTAACTTTCAAAATTCGGTTACAGTTACTGTGCAAATAGTATATTCCCTATACTTTTTTTGGAAAATTAGTAAGGTCAAATTTGGGAACTTGTAAAAAAGTCAAAAAGTTACTCAAAAAGTTAAAAAGTTAACACTATTCACCAAAATTTAACAATTACAGCTGCACAACTTCCAATTCGAATTTTTCCCTACAAATCAATTTTTATAATTTTTTATTATACATTTTTCTATAAAAAGTCAAAAAGTTAACCCAAACATCCATATTTCTAACTTCAATTTTTTAGTCCAAAAAAATAAAAAATACACTTATTTAAGACACCCCAAATAATCCCTTAGTCACTCTACAAATACTATTCATCAAAAATGACTTCCGCCTATATTTTCAAACGCCGCAGCAATTTTTGAAAAAAACTTGTCCAAAGTCAAAAAAGAAAAAAAGAAACGTGTGGCGTGAAATCTTCTCCACATGATTCGAAGAGGATTTTTGGGTATGAATGAATGAAAGTGTTTTGCGAGGAGAATAATGAACAGAAAAAATCCGTGTATTTAAAGTCTTATTTTTTATTACATTTTCATTTTTTTCATATTCTTTTTTGAACTGATTTTTTTCATATTCAGATCTGAAATTTTCCAAGTGATATATTTTCTTTGTTTACTTTTTGAGAGATAATCATTATAAAAAAGAATTGAAGTCCTTCTAATTTTCATTGATTGTTTTGTGATAAAATCTGTAAAGGAAAGACGTTTATTATTGAGTGAACCTCAACCCAACAGATAAAGTAAGTGCTCTTTTAGAAAGTTAGGAAAAAATTAATTGTTAACTTTTTATTAATTTTGAGTCACATCATTTCTCACATAACTCACTTATAAAAAGACAAAATAAATTAAAAAAGTCAAAAAATTAATTTTTTATCAACTTTCCAAAACATCCCTAAGACTTGTGTAAAATTTATAAATTTGGTAAAATTTTGGTAGTATATTGATTTGTTTGATAATGAAAAAATTCTTGAAGATGAACTTTGAAAAGTAGACGTAAGCCTATAAATTGTTATTTTTGATTTTCTCTCTATATCTTTTACTTTTATATTTATTATGAGTTATGTTAGAGATTCTAAATTAATTATCAAATTTTCTACCAAACATCTTACATAAGTGTGGGATCCACACAAACCATGCGGGTCCCACCCCATGTGAGAAGTTTGGTAGAAAATTTGATAATTCATTTGGGGTCTATAATATATTCTATTTATTATTATTGTTCTGTTTTTTATTTATTAAAATTCAAATGTTTTGATTATTATATTTAATATTTGCGAAATTATTTTTAATAACTTAATTCAATTCCTTTTGGTTATCTATCTAGGATAACATTTTAAGTATTTATACATAAATTAATATAAACAATAATATTTTATATATTATATTATATTATATTTATTACAAAATAAAAAAAGAAAAAAGAAAAAGAAAGGCGCTCGGCTGGCAACCACTGCTGACTCTCTCACCCTAAAGATGCATATTGCAATGAACATTAATGCGTTAGGGTATTTAAGTGTACTTTTTGAATTAAAAAATAGAGAAAAAGATGATTATTTAGGATAATTTTTTATCTTTTTATGAAAAAAATGTATAATAAAATATTATATAAAATAACAAAATTACGTTTTTATCCCTACATATATAAATATGTATTGACAGTGATGGTACATGAAGACAGTACGGTGGCAACGAGACATAAGAAAAACTAGCCTACGGTGCTCTTTATAGGTGACGGTGCTGTGGGACCCGTGAGGGCCCACCATGGGTCCCGTTTTGATAATTTGAACTGTTTAATTTGTAGAATTCGTCGAGTACTATTTGCCTGTAAAAAATCACGTTGATCGGATATCGATAGCTATCTGATCGGATTAGTTTTTTTATCAACCGTTACTTTATGCACTGTCTATTTTTTAGATAAAACTGATTTGATCATATAGTTATCGATATCTGATCAACGTGAGTTTTTACAAGCAAATAGTACTCGACGAGTTCTACACATTGAACGGTTCAAATTATCAAAAAATAACCTGCAATGGACCCCTATGGGCCGAACAACATCGTGCTATGTAATTTTTGTGTGCACCCTCTTTTCAAACTCATCATTACTTCAGACCACTGTGTCACGTTCATCGTGCTACGTTCAGCCATGATGTTGGCTTGTACCTTTTTTGGGGAGTTTTATATATATATATATATTTGGAATAGTGATAACTTTTTGACTTTTGTAATAATTTTTTGGCTTTTTTCAAACACCCCAAACCAGCCCTGAATGCAAAAAAGGCCAAAAAAAAGAAAAAGAAGGAAAGAAAATAGGTAGAGATAATGGGTGTATTTGATTTGTGTTTTGAAATATTTTTTTGGAAGAAAATTTTTAAAAACATGTTTGGTTAGAGCATCTCCAACAGTGAATTATTTTTTTATCAAATTTGATGAAAAAAAAGGCTCTTCAATTTGATACGAGTTACTCCAATAGCTTGCATCAAATGCCTGGGGACGTTCGGTGGGATGACCGGCTGGTCGACTGGTTACGCCACTGATTTTTTTTTTTCCTCTCCATTTCTGTTTCCGATTTTGCTTCCCATTTCTTTTTTCCCTCTTCTTTCTACAGGCCACTGCCACCATCATGCTGCAAATCGCTCTTTAGCAGACACCCAGCTTTATTCCCCTCTCTCTCTCTCTCTCTCTCTCTCTCTCTCTCTCTCTCTCTGTGACTATCATTATTTTCCAGGAGATGAAATGGTGAAATGGGTTTCTCTAAAAACTGTTTCCAAGAGCTACCATTACTAGAGACCCACTTTATATGTATCAGTGTAAGAAATGGTTTGGTTTAAAGTTTCTTTAAAAGCACCATTTTTCACTCTCTTTCTTTAAAACCCCAGTGATCAAAACCCACAAAGCCTTCATTTTGGCACAAACCTCACATCTTTTTTCACCCACATTCCTTCAAAAAAAAGCCCTAGCTTTTTCATTTTTCTCTCTAGCCTAATCCTTCATTAAAAGTAGAACCATCACTCTCAACTGAACTTAGTAAGAAAACAGGAATGAGTCACTGCCTCTAAACTAGAGGAGGAAGTAGTCTCTATTTGTAGAGAGAGAAATGGGTTTCTCCAAAGCTGTGTATCAGAGTTAGCTACCATTTTACTAGAAACCCACTTTAAATGTATCAGTGTAAGAAATGGGTTAGACCGACAGAATTGGAGTTTTGTATGCAAGGGACGACCGGTGGGACATCCAGCAGGACGACCGGCCGGTTGTCTGGTGATCCCACTTCAAACGTAAATGCACAGTATTTTGGTGAAATCTGCTCGGCTTCTCATTTTGGTGAAACTTTTGGTACATTCTCAATTTGATATTTGTTTAGTGAAACCGTTGGAGCCATAGAAGTGATATTTTTTCACCAAATTCAAATCTGATGATGAATTTGATTTACCGTTGGAGATGGTCTTATAATTTTTTTTAAAAAAAATCAAAATTACTTCTCTTTATTACACATCAATCATTCACTTTTTCTCTCTCCTCTCTCCTTTTCAATTACTTTTTCTCTCACATACATTTACTCAACTACAACAAAATATCAAATCATTCTAAATTCCTAAACTCCAAAACTATTTTCAAAATATACAACTAAACAAACCAAAAAAATTTTAAACTACTTTCTCAAATTTTTTTTTGAAAAATTTATTTTAGAACACAAACCAAACACACCTAATAATGTTGAGGGATGATGTTGGGTGTCTGCCATATTTTCTTTTTCTTATTTATTTAATAATTTGCTTTTTCTTCTTGAATGTTTTTGCTTAGGATTTTTGCAGGCAATGAGCTCAAGCAAGAACGGGAGAGCTTAAAGGGAGAGCTCCAACCTGGGAGAGGGCTTCGGCCAAGAGTGAAAGTATTTACTTTGTAAATATTATAGTGATTTTTATAGGGGAATTGTAAATCTCATTTTATAGACCTGTAATCTATAAGATCTTAAATATTTGTTTTGGTGACTAAGTGATTCTTAAATTATTTGTTGACTATTTTGCCATTGTTAGCACAGTTGAAGGATAAGTGGTGTGGTTATGTATGAGGAATGTGGTGGGGTGTTTGTGTCTCATGTTGTTTGAAAAGTGCACTAGTAACTTTTTAAAGTTTGGTTATTTTTAATACGCGCAGTGTGGGACGTGAATTCTTACTATTATTTTTTGGCATGCGATATGAAGACACGCAGTAATTCAATCAAATTGGGTCTGCCACGTTGGAGTGTTACATGTCACGTTTAAGAAAAGTACACTAAAGAGTTTTAAATTTTTTTAGAGTGTTACAACATACCCGACACGTTGTCACATTTGAAAAAAATATACTAAGGAGTTTTTATTTTTTATTTTTGGAGTATCACATCATACCTTACACGTTTTTACATTTGAAAAAAGTACACTAAGGATAAGTAAAAATTTTGAAGTGTCATATTATACTTGTCACGTTGTCATATTTGAAAAAAAATACACTAAAGAGTTTTTATTTTTTTGAAATGTCCCATCGTTGGAGTGTCACATTAATACTTGCCACATTTGAGCATCACACCATATCTGTCACACATTCAAAAAAAAAAAAAAAATTCCCCAATTAACTAGTTAGAGTATATCTGTCTAACCAATACTCATCCACGTTTGAAAAAGGACTTACTGGTCACACACTCTACCTAATAAGAACTCATCTATTAATCATTTACAACGTGGGACCAAATGGTACAAAAATTCCTAAAATATGATTTTCCAACAAAATTTCCCATTTTTATGTGAGTGTTAGGAATTAATTTCTTATCTTAAGATAGAAATGAAGTCTTGATCAAGTAATTGAGATAAGTTGTATTTAATATTTTTAGTTTTGATTTGATTTGGATACAGTTGTATAATTCTCAGATCTTTTTGTATAATAAATACTTTATTTAAATCATGTTATATAATGATTTTCACTGCTGTGTATTAAAATGATTAGACGAGTCATACCTAATGAAACGTTTCATGCATCAATAGTAATTTAGTTTAGTTTAGTGGTGACAGTCCGTACTAAGCGAAAATAATTCGTAATTTTCTGATTTTAATATACAAAAATCCTCTTAACTATTTCTGATCAACTTACATCACAGTATCCAAATCAATAATTTTCTAAAGATTAGTACAATTACTCTCAATTATGATGTTTGTGGTGGATTTTAAATTCTAAGATATTTATTTCATTTTGTTTAATTAATTGCTTAATTATTTAGTTTAATTTTCACTCCAAAATTCACAAACAACTCCATCTTAAATTTTTAAATTAAATTATTTCTCATCATTAGTCTCTGTGGATCGACAAACGGTTATAACCGTTATTCTACAGAATAGTTATTTTTACTTAGTTTTAAATAAAATATTTTAATGTGTAAAAGACAACATCAATTTTTGGGCTGTTGCTGACCACTAAAAATAGAATTATTTAATTTAGAAATTTATTTATGAAATTAAAAAAAAATATTTAGTTTAGTTTCATTCTACCTGGGAAATGTAAATTTGAAGGGAAAAAAAAAATTAAAATTTTGATATCATGACACATAAAGGAAATACTCATACTAGACATATAACTTGTGGACTATTTACCTTTGCTGGACACTTGTGGATGTTGGAAAATTGGTTTTTATATGGCTTATTTTGGGCCAAAATTGAGTGGGCCCCAAACGTCTTTTGGGGTGGGTCCGAAGAGGTGACGTGTTCCTTGCCGCGTGGCAAGTCACACGGTGAAGACGGTTCGTCAAAATCATTTATGAGTGAATGGGAAGTTGACGTCATTTTCGGGTTTGTGGAATAGAAAATTTAAGGTAAATGTGGGTTTCCTTGAAATGGGTTGTCCCACATTGAAACTTTAAGAGAGCTTTTTTGTGTATTTAAGCTCTAGACTACAACACTTAGGTTGAGCCCCAAGGGGCACCCCAAGTTTGTAGAAGGGAAGAGTTATGGACAAATAGAACCTTGGCTAAAAACCACCACACGCGCACGTGCGCCACCGCCGTCGTCCGTCTGGCCGGCCGAGCCGAGCAATCAAAAATTTATTTGAATTTTTTCCAATTTAAATTCAAAATTTTGTTTTCCTAAAGTTGTTCCTCTTCCAAAACTGTTCCAACAGTTTTAAAACAAACTGTTTCAACAGTTTAAAACTGTTCCAGCAACGGCTACATTTTTCAAATTGTGTGAAAAAAACTGTTCCAAGAAGCAACAGACAAGTTTAGTTATATAACTGCTCTGAATCTGTTTGAATTTCAAAACAGTATCTGTTGACACTAGTTTGCACCTGTTCAGTCCAAACAGCACCTATTCGGGGCTGTGAATTTTGCCTATAAATACAAATCATTCCAGCAGTGTTGTGGTATGAAAAAACAGTCTGAAATTTCAATTTTTGCTGTCCTAAATTTTGTTCCAAGTTGCATTAATCTTCATATTAGTTTTAGAATTAAATAAAGAGAGTATAGAACATAGGTTTAGTTCGCCGTACAAATTTGTTTGAAGTGCTACTACAAATTTGTGAAGATCATTGTATCTGGGAGATAAACGCCACTCAACCGTAAGCACCGTAGCGGGGCGAATCTGTCTTAAGGACAGAGTGTCACACACTCGACTTGGTCTTTTATTTTCCATTTGAATCTACAAAATAAATTCTGTAAGTTTTTATTTTATTTTGTTTGATTTAGTTTCAATTTATTTTATTTACACAGAAGATTGCTCCAACAATCTTAAGATAGATTCGAATTATTCTGTTTACAGAATTTTTCGTTTGTTCCCTTTTTCTTTCTTTTTTTACAAAAATTATTTTTTGTGGATTTACAAAATAATATTCTGGTTGGAAAAACAAATAGTGATTATATGCTATTTGACAGATAGTAGTAATATACTGTCTATTTTTTTTAACAACTAGTAGTAATATACTGGTGTCATTAACAATTCAGAATATATTTTTATAGAATTTTGTCAGAAAATTAATTTTAGTTTTTAGAAATTATTTTCTGAGTTTTCATTAATTAAAATTCTGTTTCAGTATTTTAATTATTGAAGTGTTGTAGAAATTTAATTTTTTTTGTGAAATTAATTTGGTTAAATAAAATTTTATTTTATTTCCAAATTAATTGGAAAATAAAAGTTACATTCTTGTTTCTTTTATTTTTACAGAATTTAATTCTGCGAATTTGGATTTATTTTCTGTGAGTATAAATTCTAATTATAATTTTGTTTTATAATTTAGAATTGATGGCAACTGAAACTAATGCCCAAACAAGTACTACTGTGGTGGCTGCAATTGCACCAACCCTCTCTCCTATGGTGACAGTACCGGTAAATCACGGTGAGAAGTCAGAGAAGTTCTCAGGAACTGATTTTAAAAGATGGCAACAGAAAAATGTTGTTCTATCTTACAACTCTGAACCTGGCTCGTTTCCTCCGTAAGGATGCTCCTATTTTGAAAGAGGATGAAACCGACCGGCAAGTGGTTGCTGCGGTCGATGCCTGGAAACATGCTGATTTTCTTTGCCGGAACTACATCTTGAACGGACTTGACAACACATTATACAACGTTTATAGTCCTATCAAGACAGCAAAGGAACTTTGGGAGTCTTTGGAGAAAAAGTACAAAACGGAATATGCCGGCTCAAAGAAATTTGTGGTTGGCAAATTCCTGGACTTTGTAATGGTTGATTCTAAAACTGTGATCAGCCAAGTTCAAGATCTCCAACTCATTCTACATGACATTCACGCAGAAGGCATGTCTCTCAATGAATCCTTCCAAGTTGCAGCCTTAATTGAGAAATTACCACAAGGCTGGAAGGAATTCAAGAACTACCTCAAACATAAGCGCAAAGAAATGTCTTTGGAAGAATTAATTGTGCATTTGAGGATTGAGGAGGACAACTGCAATTCTGAAAAGCGGGTTGGTAAGCATTCTATGGAGTCTAAGGCAAATGTGGTGGAACATGTTTCAAAAATCAAGAAACGAAAGTCTTCTAGAGAAAGTTCATCACAAGGCTCTAAAGGGGGGGAAATTAAAAAGTACAAGTTTAATGGCAAGTGTCACATCTATGACAAAGAGGGATATCGGGCCAAAGATTGCCGTAGCAAAGGCAAAAGCAAAAGAAGAACAAGCAAGAAGCCTGCTCAAGCCCATATGACCGAAGTGAACAATATTTCCAATGCTGTAGATGACATCAATCTTTTTGCGGTGGTTTCCGAGGCAAATCTTGTCGGAAATCCTAAAGAATGGTGGGTGGACACTGGTGCTACTCGCCATATCTGTGCCGACAAAAAGATACTCACATCTTATTCTACAGTGGACAATGGTGAACAACTTTTTATGGGTAACTCCTCAACTTTCAAAGTTGAAAGACAAGGGAAGATTGTTTTGAAGATGACATCTGGAAAAGAACTCACTCTCAACAATGTGCTGCATGTACCGGACATTCTCAAGAATCTTGTTTCCGGATCTTTGTTGATTAAGAATGGGTTTAGGCTAGTATTTGAGAGTGATAAATTTGTACTTACTAAGAATGGGATGTATGTAGGAAAATGTTACATGTCTGATGGCCTTTTCAAGATAAATGTAATGACCGTTGTACCCTCAGTTATTAATAAAAATACATATTCTTCTTACTTGCTTGAGTCTTCAAATTTATGGCATGGTAGATTAGGACATGTTAATTATGGATCTTTGCGTAGATTAATTAATATGGAATGTTTACCTAAAATTGACATTGATTCAAATCATAAATGTGAAATTTGCGTTGAGGCAAAATTATCCAAAACTCCTTTTCATTCAATTGAAAGAAGTACGGAACTACTTGAATTAATTCATAGTGACATTTGTGATTTTAAATCAATTCAAACTAGAGGTGGGAAAAAGTTTTTTATCACTTTTATAGATGACTATACTAGATATAGTTATGTTTATTTAATTCGAACCAAGGATGAAGTTTTGGAAACTTTCATTCAATATAAGAATGAAGTTGAAAATCAACTTGGTAAGAAAATCAAGAAACTTGGGAGTGATAGAGGTGGTGAATATGAATCACCTTTTGGTGAATTTTGTAAAGAACGTTGAATAATTCATCAAACCACTGCTCCTTACTCACCTCAGCAAAATGGAATTACTGAAAGGAAAAATAGGACTTTAAAAGAAATGATGAATGCTATGTTAATAAGTTCTGGATTACCTCAGAACTTGTGGGGGGAAGCAATACTTTCTGCAAATTATATTTTAAATAAAATATCCCGAAAGAAAGTGAATCAAACACCTTATGAAATGTGGCATGGGAGAGTACCATCCTACAAATACTTAAAAGTGTGGGGGTGTTTCGCTAAAGGGGCTATTCCTAGTCCTAAAAAGACTAAGATAGGTCCTAAGACCATTGATTGCATTTTCATTGGTTATGCCAAGAATAATAGTGCATATCGGTTTTTGATTTATAAATCAGAACATACCGAAATGCATGTAAATACTATTATTGAGTCTTGGAATGCATCTTTCTTTGAACATGTGTTTCCGAATAAGATTGGACAAGAGACTAGTAATAAGAAAAGATCTTTTGATGCTATTACTAGAAATGATCAAGAACAAAATCAAGAGCAAGAGCAAGAGCAAGATCAAGATCAAATTGATGAAGAGGAACCTAGACGTAGTAAACGTGCTAGAACCTCAAAATCTTTTGGTCCAGATTTTCTAACATTTTTGTTAGAAAATGAGCCTTTAACTTTTAAAGAGGCTATGTCCAGTCCTGAAGCTCCTTTATGGAAAGAAGCTGTCAATAGTGAAGTTGAATCCATCTTGCAAAATCACACTTGGGAATTGGTAGATTTGCCTCCAGGTTGTAAACCTCTTGGGTACAAGTGGATTTTCAAAAGAAAAATGAAAGCGGATGGATCAATTGACAAATACAATGCAAGACTTGTGGTCAAGGATATAGACAAAAAGAAGTTCTTGATTACTTTGACACATACTCACCAGTTACTAGAATAACATCCATTAGAATGCTAATTGCCATTGCATTTCTATACAATCTAGAAAATCATCAAATGGATGTGAAAACCGTTTTCTTAAATGGTGAGTTAGATGAAAAAATTTACATGGAACAACCAGAAGGGTTTTTTGTTCCAGGAAAAGAAAAGAAAGTGTGTAAATTGGTTAAATCATTATATAGTTTAAAACAAGCACCAAAGCAATGGCATGAGAAATTTGACAAGGCAATGATGTCAAATGGATTTAAAATTAATGAGTGTGACAAATGTGTTTATATTAAAAACACAGACAAAGGTTATGTCATTGTATGTCTTTATGTAGATGATATGCTCATCATAGGTAGTAATACTGATATGATTAAAACTACTAAGAAAATATTAAATAAACATTTTGACATGAAGGACATGGGCATTGCTGATGTAATTCTTGGTATGAAAATTACCAAAACATCAGAAGGATATGCTTTGTCACAATCTCATTACATTGAGAAAATACTTGACAAATTCAGCAAAGATGATAATCATCTTGCTAGAACACATGTAGATGTTAATTTGTTTCTATCTAAAAATGTACAGGAAATTATTTCTCAATTAGAGTATGCCCAAATTATTGGAAGCTTAATGTACTTGATGAACTGTACTCGCCCGGATATAGCTTATGTAGCAAGTAAATTAAGTAGATATACGAGTAACCCAGCCAGGAGTAGAACACTGGAAAACAATTATAAGGGTTCTTAGATATCTCCGATTTACTCGTAACATTGGGCTTAATTATACTAGATATCCAGCAGTACTTGAAGGATACTGTGATGCAAATTGGATATCGGATACTAGAGACTCGAAGTCCACCAATGGGTATATCTTTACTCTTGGTGGGGTGGCTATATCTTGGAAATCTTCCAAACAGACTTGTATTGCTAGGTCTATTATGGAATCAGAATTCATAGCTTTAGACAAAGCTGGGGAAGAAGCAGAATGGCTTCGCCACTTCCTTGAAGATATTCCAATGTGGCCAAAACCGGTGCCTGCTATATGCATACATTGTGATAGTCAATCAGCAATAGGTAGAGTACAGAGTCATATGTATAACGGTAAGTCACGACACATTCGTCGTCGACATAACACCGTGAGACAACTACTCTCTAATGGAATTATTTCCATTGAATATGTGAAGTCCAAAAACAACATAGCGGATCCACTAACCAAAGGGTTAGCAAGAGAGCTAGTTGAGAATTCATCGAGGGGAATGGGACTAAAGCTTATTAAATAAGAGTTACCACAACGGCAACCTAACCTAGTTGACTGGAGATTCCAAGATCTAGGTTCAAAGGGACAACCGAGTTGTGTATGACTCAGAAGGATCACTGGGGAGTTTAACTTCTACCCATTTCTATGATGAAATAGTGATGTCTGCAGCATTTTAGGTTAAGTAATACTTTTAATGATTCTTATATCTAGGTGTACCTAGTGGAGTATGGCAGGATACTCTTCATAAGAATCACCTATATGAGTGTGAACTGGGCCGATTTTATGAGATTTGTGAAGGGCTACAATTCTCTAGAGCACTCATGAAAGACCAGGTTGTTCATGGCCAAAATAAACACAATACTGAGAACTAAACTGTGTCTGGGGATATACTGTGTGAGTTCTATTGTCTTGGTTTACACAAACGGCTGAACAGTTCAAGACATCATGTTCACTGGTTAGCTAGTAAATTCGATAGTGTCTCATAAGGGAAGGTTCAAAGCCAAAAGCTACCTATCCTATGTAGAATATTTCCAATTTTTGTACTCTCTGTAATTAGATCATGTTGTTGCAATTTCTCTCCGCCAAATTCCTTTCATGTGGGGGATTGTTGGAAAATTGGTTTTTATATGGCTTATTTTGGGCCAACTTTGAGCCCAAAATTGAGTGGGCCCCAAATGTCTTTTGGGGTGGGTTCAAAGAGGTGACGTGTTCCTTGCTGCGTGGCAAGTCACATGGTGAAGACGGTTTGTCAAAACCATTTATGAGTGAATGGAAAGTTGACGTCGTTTTCGGGAGGTAGTAAATGTGGGTTTCCTTGAAATGGGTTGTCCCACATTGAAACTTTAAGAGAGTTTTTTTTGTGTATTTATGCTCTAGATTACAACACTTGAGTTGGGCCCCAAGGGGCACCCCAAGTTTGTAGAAGGGAAGAGTTATGGACAAATAGAACCTTGGCTAAAAACCACCACACGCGCGCGCGTGCTGCCGTCGCCGCCTGTCCGGCCGAGTCGGGCGCGGGTGTGGGGGTCGGGTCGGTTCTAATATTAATTTTTTGGACAAAAATCTATTTGAATTTTTTCCAATTTCAATTTGAAATTTAAATTTAAATTTTTGTTTTCCTAAAGTTGTTCCTCTTCCAAAACTGTTCCAACAACGGATACATTTTTCAAACTGTGTGAAAAAAACTGTTCCAAGAAGCAACAGACAGATTCAGTTATATAACTGCTCTGAATCTGTTTGAATTTCAAAACAGTATCTGTTGACACTAGTTTGCACCTGTTCAGTCCAAACAGCACCTGTTCGGGGCTGTGAATTTTGCCTATAAATACAGATCATTCCAGCAGTGTTGTGGTATGAAAAAACAGTCTGAAATTTCAGTTTTTGCTGTCCTAAATTTTGCTCCAAGTTGCATTAATCTTCATATTAGTTTTAGAATTAAATAAAGAGAGTATAGAACATAGGTTTGGTTCGCCATACAAATTTGTTTGAAGTGCTACTACAAATTTGTGAAGATCATTGTATCCTGGGAGATAGACGCCACTCAACCATAAACACCGTAGCGGGGCGAATCTGTCTTAAGAACATAGTGTCACACACTCAACTTGGTCTTTTATTTTCCATTTGGATCGACAAAATAAATTCTGTAAGTTTTTATTTTATTTACACAGAAGATTGTTCCAACAGTGAATTAATTATCTCAGCTGGACATATAACTTTAAGGACAAATAAAGCTTACTGAGTATAAATTTTTGACTACTAATATTTTCTTTATTGCACTTTCTTTTATTTTGTACATTTATTTTTTATTTTTGGAAGGTCTAAACCCCTTTTTATTTTATTGCAATTTAGTTTATCGCAATTTTTTTTTTTTTGGGGTATATTTATACTACTTTGTAAGTTTTAGGTTGTTAAAAAAATACAAAAAATTATATATATATATTTGTCTTTATTATCTAACCCTGTTGCAGGTATAGCTTCATTCAAGTTGCGGGCATGGTGATATGTATATATTTTGGTTGCATAAATGAGTGAGACTCCACCACCTTCAATAAATGCTTAGGTGTCATTTAGTAACACTTACGTTTTCAGTTTTCTGTTTATATTTATAAAAATTTTAAAAACTCAAATAAAAACTTGTTTGGTAAAATTTTTGATTTATAAATCAGTAGTCTCAGTTTATAAATTTGGCCAAAAAATGAAAACACAAAAAATGTGTTTTCATTTTGAGTTTTGAGTTTTTTTTTTTTTACCACCCAACACTAGCCATCACCCGCCACCATTTTCACCACCGTCTTCCGCCACCCCCACCCACCCCCACCATCACCTACCACCACCACCCGCCACCCACCTGCCACCACCCGCCACCACCCACCTGTCACTCACTCGCCACCACCACCCACCCCTCGCCACCACCACACACACCACCACCCACTTGCCATCTACCCACCGCCACCCACCACCCGCCACTACCATCCATCGCCTGCCACCACCACCCGCCACCTACTTGCCACCACCACTCACCACCCACCTGCCACCACCAGCCACTACCACCACCAGCCACCTGCCACCCACCCGCCGCCACCACCTGCCACCACCACCCACCGCCACCACCATCCACTCGCTACCACCTACCACCCGCCACCGTCACCCACCTACCCACCGCTACCACCATCCGCCACCTACCCGCCACCACCCACTACCACCCGCCATCTGCCACTCACCTGCCACAACCACTCACTCGCTACCACCCACCACCCGCCACCGTCACCCATCCACCCACCATCACCACCCACCACCCCACCCACCGCCACCACCTGCCACCACCACCCGCCATCCGCCACCCACTTGCCACCACCACCCACTCGCTACCACCCACCACCCGCCACCGTCACCCACCCACCCACCACCACCACCCACTTGCCACCACCACCCACTCGCTACCACCCACCACCCGCCATCGTCACCCACCCACCCGCCACCATCACCCACCTGCCACCACTTTCCACCACCGTCTTCCACCGCCACTTGCCACCACTTGTCATTTCTCACTCTTTTTTATATTTTTAAATTTTTTTAAACATTTTGTCAATTACCAAACGTGTTTGTAGTTTACATTTTTCTAAAAATAAATAAAAAATAAACAAAAATCAGTTTATAATTTTTTTGTAAATATAAACTGAAAACGTAAACGTTACCAAACACACCCTTATTAATCTATTATTATTTTTTTTATTTTTTTTTTTTCATTGACCCCACTGGAGGGGTGGGGTCACCTCCAAGTGAAAATACGTATCAGTGTTGATTTTGTTTCTTGTGTTTTCTTTTCGTTTCACTATTCTTGTTCGTACTTTCTGGTATGCGTTATTGAGGAATGTCAATTAAGTTGAGGGAAATGGTTTGGTTTGTATTTCTGTTTCTTTTGTGTTTATTTTTATTTTTATTTTCAGTTGTGTTTTAAAAAAAAAGTCGAAATTTCAAAAAAAAAAAAATGTTTTTGATTTGTTTTGCTTGAGAACTAACAAAATGTAAGTTAGGGACGTGATTAGAGCCTAATGTTACACATTTTACCCGTTAAAATATATTTTATTTATTTATTAATTTATATTATTTTATAATTTTATATAATTTTACGTGTTTATACATAAATTAATATAAATAATATATTTTATATATTATAAAATATAAAAGAAAAAAAAGAAAAAAAAAAAGAAAAAGAGAGAGGCGCCCGGCTGGCAACTACTGCTGACTTTGTCACCCTCGAGATCAATATTGCAATGAACATTTAAAAAAATAATAATAAAATAAATAAATTTGGTGGAGATGTTGAGGGATGATGGTGGGTGTCTGCCATCTTTCCTCTCTATTTTTTATGTTATTTTATTTTATTTATTTAATAATTTGCTTTTTCTCCTTGCAGGTTCTTGTTGAGGATTTTTGCAGGCAACGAGCTCAAGCAAGAAGAGGAGAGCTTAAAGGGAGAGCTCCAGGCAAGGAGAGTGTGTCGGCCAAGGGTGAGAGTATTTAGTTTGTAAATATTAGGGTCTGGTTTTTATATGGGTGTTAGGAACTAATTTCTTATCTTATGTTGGAGATGAAACCTTGATCAAGTAATTGAGATAAGTTGTAATATTTTTAGTTTTGATTTGATTTGGATATAGTTGTATAACTCTGAGATCTTTTTGTGCAATAAATGCTTTATTCAAATTATGTTATATAATGATTTTTATTGTTGTGTATTAAAATTGTTAGACGAATTAGATCTAGTAAAACAGATCGTGTATCAACATTAATTTAATTTAATTTAGTGATGACAGTCCGTGTTAAGCAAAAATGATTCGTGACTTTCTGATTTTAATATACAAATTCTTTTGACAATATATTTATGATCAACTTACATCACACTATCCAAATCAATAATTTTTTAAAAACTAAATTTCCAAACATAAAGTTACAAGAAAGCATCAACTTACATCACACTATCCAAATCAACAATTTTTTAAAAACTAAATTTCCAAACATAAAGTTACAAGAAAGCTTACATCACAGAAACCTTTAAGCCCATTCTTCATTTTTGTCCAAATCAACAATTTTTGGCCTGCTACTGTATTGGGCTGTTTGAACCTTTGTTTTGAGCTGTTTAAACCTTTGGTTTGGACATTATTTTTAGGTTAAAATGAACTCCTGATTTAAGTAAATATTAAATATATTTAAACAATATTTAGGATAAAAGTTTAGGTGAGAAATAATAGGACAAAATAAATTTTGATTCTATTTTTCTCTTTCAAATAAATTAAAACATAATTCAATAAATCATCAAAATAAATTTTGGATTTAAAACATAATTAAATAAATCATCAAAATAAATTTTGGATTCTATTTTTCTTTTTCAAATAAATTAAAATATAATTAAATAAATTATCAAAATAAATTTTGGATTCTATTTTTCTCTTTTAAATAAATTAAAACATAATTAAATAAATCATCAAAATAAATTAGTCCAACAAAGATGATAGAGTCAGAACAATGCATGATCCTAACTATGCAATATGATTAATGCAACACATGCGATATGTAATTACTAGGCTCGGTTACTAATATGACATATGAATTAATTTGATAGCATTCGGTTTAAGCACGTATTCAAAAAAATATTAACTAACAATGCAAGTTAGAATGATGAATCGAGCCTCGGTACATACAATACAAGTAAATACAAGGCATGAGATATGCTAAAAGAAACATGATGCCCTAAACTAACCATCGTAAGCTAGTAAATAAAAGGGAGAAAGACATGGGGTTGGAGGACATACACATTATTACAACATTGCGCTCTCACACAGGAGGGTCCAAATGAATAAACTAACTAATTAGCTAAGCTAATTAAGCAACTATTACAAACCCAAATGAATAATTTAGCTAAATTACTTAACTAATTATTACAAACCGAATTAATCAACTATTCTAGCCAACTAATTATTACAAGATAAAATTAGCTAACTAATTAATTACAAAACGAAGTAACCAAATTAGCTACTCTAATTACTCCCCCTCGGGAAACGAGGAATGCTCATGTATGCACGGACTTTCCACCCAAAAAAAAAGTCATTGTTTCTACTGCTAAATGCCTCTGTTGCACAATTAAACACTTGCACTGTTTTCCACCTCAGGACCAACTCTGTTCTGCTTCAAAAATACACTACTGGATTTTGCACTGGTGGTCGGCAGATGGCCTGCCGTTCACTGATGGTGGCCTGCCGGCCACAAAAAGGGACCTGCCGGCCACTGATGACTAGATTATTTTGCTGCAACAGAGAGCAAACAGAGTAGGGACAGGGCATTCTTAAGGGTTTGTTTGCACAATTCACCTCTCCTTATCATTTAAACAGCTCAAAAGAGTAGCAATTTTGATTCACAAGCCACCAATTGATGCAATTTTATTGCATGATGGCTTATGAATCAAATGTGCAAGTTCAATAAATGCAACAAACAAGACTCTCAAAATCACCTCCCTATCATGAAAGATCAAGGGAAGTAGTTGACAATGAATCTTGAACCGTTTTCATCACTAATGAGTATGAAACGACTCAAGACTTAAGGGTTCAATTAACGTCCGATTGAACCCAAAACAAATTATTATCTTGCACCTTTTTTAATCACCAATTTTATTACTTCATTTTAGATTGCCATCCATTCTTTAATCAATTAAGTCCACAAGTGAATTTAAGTCCTCTAATGGAAAGAGAGCTCAAACCAAGTGTTGCTTTGGGTATGAAAGAGACAACGTTGGTAATGAACCCCTAAAGGGATTAAACCATTAAACATGACACCTCAATCTCATACTTAAACAAACAAATAATTTGAAATCACTTTCAAAGCAAAGAAAAAGTCAAGAAAGGAGGGAGGCTGCAGAGGTGATTAAACGTGAGAACAAGTAAGAAAAGTACTGAATAAATGCAATCAACTCAAATAAGGTAGTGTCTAAAGGCCTAAAACACCAAACTTATGAGGACAATTACACTATAAGCATACAATATAAGGCTGAAATGCAATGAACACTTAAAAAAAAGTTCTAAAACAGTGCTAAATAAGCCTTGAAACATGCTGGAATTAAGACAAAGATAGCTAAAGCAATAGGCTAAAACATGGATCATGCTAGGCTAGTAAGCAAAACACAAGGAGGAGAGGCTAACCCCTCCAATTTTGGACTTCAAAACATGATTTTAGCCACTGAACTAACTTTGAAAATTAGTGTTTAAAAGCTCAAAAAAAGATAGTGCAAAGGTGGGAAACACAAGGGTAAAGGCCTTGAGAGCAAGGTATAAAGAAGAGTGAACCACCCCTCAACTTCTATTGGCCTTAAAACCCAAGTTTTAGCCCAAAAATATAGAGTTTTTACAGCCCAAAAACAGTGAGAAAATAGTAAGAAAAATAGTGATTAAAGCAAATAGAAAAGCAAAGCTTTATATCTCTTGAAGAGAAGAACTAATTCTAGGCAACAAATCAAGGCAAACGCACCCTCAAGAGCTCAAACAAGGCTCAATAATACCTCATCTCAAAGATGGAGAGGTTTGGTTAAGAGTGTATGGGCAAAGGTGAAGAGTGTATAGGCAAAAGTGAAGAAATTTTCAAAAGAGAGAGAGAATTGTAGAAAGAGAGGAAAAATTTTGCTCCAAAATTTTTCTAACCCTATGGCAAGAGGGGAGGCCTCCTGTATATAGAAAACCAAGCAACTCCCTCAGAAACATCCATCTATACACGTGGAAGCAGATGCATGCATCTGTGCAAACAGCTAGCACAGTTGGCAGAAAATATCAGCAAAACACATTGGTGGCCAGTAGGCCATATCAGTGGCCAGCAACCAGAAGCAATGGCCGGTAGCCCAAAGTAGTGGCTGGCAGCCAACAAAAGGTTGCAGGCTTGAAGATCCAAGGTTTTGGTCTAAAAACAAGACAACAAGGGTACAAGGTTTAAAGGCTTAAAGCTATGGCATTCCGCTAAAGATTTTGAGCACTTGACAAGCATATACACTCATCATTGGGTGTGCAAGCGATGACGTCCAAGTCGTAAGGGCGGTCAAAAATGGGGTGTCTACAGTTAAAAAGCTAACTTATTGGTTAAAAATAAGCTAACAAAAACACTAATGCTACAAAAGTTAGTTTGTTTGACATATTCATAGTTTTTTTTTTTTTTTTCTTTGGCGAGACTAGTTGGCTTCTGGCAAGAAATAGGTATATGCCAAATGGCCTAAAGTTATTTTAGCAAAATGAGCCCTTTTAGCCAATAAGCTAGTGCTTTAGCCAATGCCAGAGGAAGCCAATTACAATTGTCATAGTTGTTTCATCAGCATCTTCATTTTTAAACTTTTTATGCAGCTTGCTAACCTATATCACTTGTTTTACAAAATTCCTTCAAAACCAATATGATAGCTTCTTAAGAGATAGAATGCCTCTTCCTCCTTGTTCAATTCATAATTGAGAAACTTAAATGGATAATATACTTGAACACAAGCATCATAAAAACAATAAGAAGTTAATTACCTTTAACGTGCAAGGCTCGATTAGTTGGAAGACCAAAATATCTCCTTTACATAGTCCATGATCTATGGAGAAATGCCTCCATCCAGCGCTCAATCCATTTCTTTCCACTAAGAAGTTTACTTTGTACTCTTTCGTGGCATTCATCTACCAAAATGACTGTGGTATCATGCATTGGCAAATGCAAATTGCAGAAATTTCTAGGAAGAATTTGCCACAAGAGGAGTTAACCCAAATTATTGTCTGGCACTCCAAAATTACATCAAGTTCTATCTAGAACATTGAACAAAATTTTTGGGCTCACCAACCAAAATCCAATATTGACATTTGAGGGAAGCATGTACTTAATAAAGCTAGAGAATTCGTCTGCAACATTTTCCAGAATCTTTTTTGCACGCCCTACAACTTCATCATTATCATACAAGTCTTCAATCCTTGTCCTCTTCTTTCTAAAGCTTCAAGTATATCATAAAAGCAAGGCATTATTGTTACAAGATAATCCAAATATCAAGTTTTTTGTTTTCTCTTCTCATATATATATATATATATATATGAGGACAAAAGAAATGAACAGCCATTCAAAAAATAAAATTACCGACCTTCCAGATTTTTTGAAATCATCTGAAATTACCTGCACAAGTATGCAAAACATTTTCCCATTGGTTCATTACGTCATCACTTGCACAATTTGAATAATTCTGAGCATGCTTGAAAATATGATCAATATTGAGCTGCCCAATCATGCTTTTATATGTAAGTACTTATTTATCCAAGCCAACATATGAAATGACAGCAACCAACACAAAAGTATAAGCTTCATTCATTCATTTCAACTTAAATTTCTTTGAGAAAATGAATTCCCTATTTGAAATACTCTAATTCCCCTACCTTGTAGCATGTCAAATAGTTTGTTGTGCTTCATTGTACAAGAAATCAAGTTTGTTGAATTTGCCTGACCTAAAAAGGAGTTCTCCGACATTTACTCACCTTTCTGACCATGTGTTACATGTAGACATGTGCATGTTGTTTGCACGTGTGCAACACACATTCATGTTCTATTCCTGTGTGCTCGAGGAATTGTCACTATGTGAAATTTCTTCAGCCCTTTAACACGTGACACGAAGAGGACAATTTGGGGAGTTAATATAAGTTGTTAATCAAAGTCGGACACGTGGCAGTTCGTATTGGTAATAATAGATCTGCATAGCACTGGAACAATTGACAGATACAAGATGTGGCCTAACGGTTACTCATAAAGTTTAAATTCGAAATTAAGAGGGAAGCCTAACTGCAAGAGTGGCGTAATGGGACTGACTGTGAGAGAGCATGTTCAGCAATCATGAGAGGATATTTTGACGGTTGGAAGCCCACTTCGACGGTTACTACTGAGAAGTATAAATAGTAAGGAATGCCCCAGAATGAAGCCCTAAACTCAAATAAAAAAATCAGTTTATTTATTTTATTTTCCTTCCAGTTTTACAGTTCTTTACATTTCTGCACTTCAATTAATATACTGCACTTTATTTCCTAGTAGTAATTTCAAATAATTTGTTGCTGTAAACCTCTACGAGGCTGGGTAAGATCATTGTAAGTTTTCATTTACTTAATGAAATTTAGATTCTGAAATTGCTCTTCACTTATTATTATTTACTAATTTCTCCTAAACAAACCACCAGTAAAAATCCTATTCATTGAGCTTGAAAGAACTAACACAATCGTCTGATAATTGATAGACAATTAATATTTTGTAAAAACTGATTGATTCTTATTAGCACGTTTAAATTTACATTATTAACCTTCAAAAGTCAAAAAAGCCAACACATGATAACAAATTTATTTTTACATCCAAAGAGGACTTTTACATGGAGGGAGTGTCCATACACCCCCCCTCTCTCTCTCTCTCTCTCTCTCTCTCTCTCTGTTTATTTAGATATAAAAACAGTAATAATGTCAAGTTTATCTTATTTTTTACACATCTTTTTACATACACAGCATGCTCACATGGTGTAGAATTTATGCCTATATACGTGTACGTAAAATATTAAGTAGAAAATTACGTATACATAATTTTTCCTGTAAAATTTTGTCCACATAGAGGATGCTGTCAATTAATCTGGAAGCAGCAAAATAAATTTTAGCAATAGTTGTTTTTTGTTTTATTCGAGTATAATAACTTCTACTACACGAAAAGCTCTGATTTAAATTTGTCAAAATCTTTTAGCATTGTAATACTTCTATCACTCCAATTTTTCTCATCAATAATAACGTAGGGATCAAATTTTTTAATATCATGCCACAAGTATATTTATTTATTGAATCTTATATTTCATGTTATATAGTAACAAATTAAATGGTATTTAAAATTTCATAGGTTGAGATCGATATCTTTAAAAATCCTACATCCCAGTCCCAATGACCCTCTCAATTTTGAATGAAAAAATGATTGGCAAAATGGTACCTGGCGCATAGCTCGACCATATTTAGTTTGTTCATTTGCCAGTCTATTGCAAACAAACTGATGCAAAACCCGAGTTATTATAGCACAACTCTTCTTCCAGAAAATACTATCATGTTGATTTTTGTATATATAACTATACTTGCCACACTCAGCAAGACCACTTTAAAAAAAACCCAAGATCATGCACTATTGGCATTCACGTCCAGAGCCTCCTCAGCATCAAGTCTTTCAGTGCTATAGTCCAGTTTCTCTCATAGACAAGGCTGAAAAGCTGTTCCACTGGAGCTAACGTTTGTACCAGCTTCTCAAAGGTTTGCCAAGTCACGTCTCAACTTTGCAAGCTGGGAAGTGATAAGCTTGTCAACTCCAATGGCATGGACTGCCAATACACTAGGTTACTTTTCCGGTAGTAAACCTAAACTTGGTGCCCTTGAGAAGATGGTCATGCAGAATTGGATTTTGACTATAGCTTGATTCATTGGCTTGATGGTCAGAGATTTCAGAACCTACAAATCAAAAACATTCACAGATAGATATTACTGTTAAACTCTCAATTTTGCTTTTTCTTCAAATAAACAGCAGATTCTTTTTACCTTCCAAAACTTCAGAGCCAAAATCGTCACTGTTAGTTTCATACTGATTTGTTACAAGCCCAGTTGTTTTAATATCTTTTCGATGAATATCTAGCAGAAGAGGCTCCACACACTTCTTTGCTTTTTTCCGAGTCTGGCAATTCTTATCTGCAGAACATTTTCATGAGTTCCAAATAATGAGAATATTGAGATTAGGATAAACAAAGTTTTGGGGGATCTTTTACAAATAAAAAGCAGAGCAGGAAAAAGACTTACTAGAGTATGTTCTTTTTGCATGTGTAACTAAATTCAGAAGGCAAAGAGCGGCATCTACTTCATCTAAACCATATACTCTCACTATGTGCACCTAGAGAGGGAGAGGGAAATAACAGGCAGACAATCAGAGCAACTTCATGCAGTAAACTAGCAAGAATTGCATCATACTTTTGTGCCATTTCAACAAGAATGATTGCCGGGATTCCTTGCTAAGGCCATTATTCTTCCGAAGAATGGCGATGTTTTTCAATTCTCCATGCATGTGTCAAGTAAATCAAAACTTGTGAACTTGGCAATGTATGAAACTATCCAATTCTTCCTTTTTTGGGGGTGGTAACCAGAAGATACAAACAACAAAATCAACTTATTACAACCCAACCAGTCTTAAAGCAAGACGAACACTTTATAATCAATAATCAATAACTTACACAGGTCTTTGTATCTCTGTCATCTCTCTTTTATTCAATTTGATTAACTAAAATGATTATCCTACTTTTTAATTAATTTATTTATTTATATAGGCCACAGACTGAATACAGCAACTGTACTAACTGTTTCACCAGCATCTTCATTTCTAAACTTTCTATGTAGATTAATATTATATTCAAAAACAATCAAAATTAACAAAAACTAAAACTAATTCGATATTTTTATAAATATAAAAAAAACACTTTCAAATTAACACTTTACTTTTTTATGGATGATCTATTAAGTATTTAAATTTAAGCAAAACGTAATAAACATTCAGTATCTAACATCCATCAAACCGTTAAAAAAAAAAAAAGTCCATCAAAAAGCACTAAAGAAAGAGACAGAGGGAGAGGGAGAGGGAGAGGGAGGGGAGAGGGGGAGGGGGAGGAAACTAGTCAGTGTGTCCCCGGCATGTTCCCTGAAAACAAATTAATTAAATAAAGGGACATGCCATGTGGCATGTCCCATATGTGTCCCGGTGTCCAACACCCTACGTCACTTGAAGTGTCGGTGCTTCTTAGAACATAAGCATCATAAGAACATCAACAAAAGTTAAAACAATTACCTTTAATGTGCAAGGCCTGATCAAATGGAAGACCAAAATATCTCCTTTAAGTAGTCTATGAGCCAAGGAGAAACCCCTCCATCCACCGCTCAGTCCATGCCTTTCCACTAAAAAATTCGCTTCATACTCTTTCCCACATTCATCCACCAAAATGACTGTTGTATCATGCATTGGCAAATGCAAATTGCAGAATTTTTTAGGAAGAATCTGCCGCAAGAGAAGTTAGCCCAAACTACTGTCTGGCACTCCAAAATTACGTCAAGGACTACAACATTGAACAAAAGTTCAGGCTTACCAGCCAAAATCCATGAGTGACATTCGAGGGAAGCATACACTTAATAAAGCTAGGGTATTCATCTGCTACATTTTCCAGAACCTCATCTGCACGCTCCATAACAGAACACTTGGCTTCATCATTGTCATACAAGTCTTCAATCCTTGTCCTCTTCTTTTTACAGCTTTAAGTAGATCACAGAGGCGAGGCATCATTGTTACAAGATAATACAAATATCCAGTTTTTTCCCTCTAAATATACATAAAAGGACAAAAGAACTGAACAACCATTCAAATAAAATTACTGACCTTCCAGATTTTCCTAGATCATCTGATATTACCTGCTCAAGAATACAAAAAATTTTCCCATTAGTTCATTAGGTCATCATTGCTTGCACTGTTTGAATCATTTTGGGTATGCTTGAAAGAGGGCAGCCATTTATCACATTTTTACTTCACCAAACTTTTCACCTCCTATGTGGTTTCCTATGTGGCATGTAAAGTTTTAAATATAGTGTCCTAATACACATGGGAAGTGAAACACAGAGGTGAAATAAATCTGGTAATCAATTTCTGCTTGAAATTATGATCATTATTGAGGTGTGCAATCACGCTTTATAGGTAAGTACTTATTTCTCTGTACAACGGAGCCAACACATGAAATGGAAACAACCAACACAAATGTATAGGCTTCATTCATTTCAACTTTAATTATTTCGAGAAAAAGCATTCCCTGTTCAAAATACTCTAATCTCTCTACCCCGTCTTATGTCAAATATTATGTTGTGCTTCATTTTATGAGATATCAGGCCCCTAACCTAACAAAGAAGTTCTCCCACATTAATCACCTTCTCAATCTGTTTCTATCTCACTTTGTGTGTGCACATGTAAGCATGTAGACACGTGCATGTTGTTTGCACGTGTGCACGCATTCATGTTCCATTCCTGTGTGCTTGAGAAACTTGTCATTAAGTGAAATTTCTTCAATCATTTACCTCTCCACCCTTCTTTAAATTATTCTAAGAATAAAACTTTCAACTTCAGTTAATAGCTTTCTGGTCTCAAGCTAAACGTTTATGTTAATCTCTATCAATTTCACAAGAGAACGTCTCTTCCTCTTTAACCAAACCAAACTCTTACAAGGCTTATACTTACCTATCTAGCATTGTACCACTCAATGCATCACAACCAATTATATAGCATCCATAATAATTTGTTAACTATGTAGCTATTCAATTTCTATGGGGCACCCCCAATAAATGAATAAGAGAATAAAGCTTAAGCAAATTGTCCTTTGACAAGATCTGAATCATCTGATTCAATAATTAAACTAGCTTATAAAGAATCAAGAACAACCATAACAAGATTAGAAAGTTAATTACTAATCTTAATCGGTATGTTAAGCAAGGTTTTGATTACCTATTCAATTTCCAATCCAGCATCGTACTGCTTAATGCATCACAACTAACCGAAGATGGCACTCATATAACACTCATAACAATTTGTCAAGTATATAGATATTCAATTTCCACAAGGCATCCTCAATAAATGAATAATTAAAATAGCTTAAGCAAATAGTCATTTGACAAGATCTGAATCATCGAATCCAAAATCTAAACTAGCTTCTAAAGAATCAAGAACAAGCGCAATGAGATTTGAAAGTGAAATATTAATCTTAATTGGCAAGTTAAGCACGGTTTTAAGTATCACAAAACGACTAGGGTTTCAACTTTTGGAGTTCCCATCAAATTTCAGACTACATATGTTAACAATCTTATAAACACAAAGCTTCGACAAGTCTGAATCACCTGATCCAATAACTAAACTAGCATATAAAGATTCCGAATGACCACAACAAGATTTGAAAATGAATTACTAATCTTAATTGGTAAGTTAAGCCGGTGTGGAGTACGGCAAAATGATTAGGGTTTCCAATTTTGGGTTTCCCATCAAATTTCACATTGCATATATGTGCACATATAACAACCATGGAAAAACAAAGCAAGAAACCTGGACGACGACGACACCGAAGCCGAGAAAATCACCAAAAATCAACAAACAACATTTCAATCTACAATAATGACAGCAATCGTAACTTTCCCTAAAAGGAGAATAAGTTCTCACTTGCTTGGGCTTAGATTTGACACTCTTAGGCTTTTTTGGGACTAACTTTTTATTGATCTTCTTCAATGGTGACCTCTGCAAGTGAACAAAACACATTCTTGATGATCAGAACAAAAAAAGAAACATACCCACATACAAAAACATACAAATCTAGAAAAAAAAGAGAACATAGGCGATGAATCAACCGGGTTTTCTGTAGAAAAAGCCATGAACTTTTCTGGGTTTTCTTGTTCTTCAGCTTCCAAAACTTGGGTTTCCTCCTCCTCCTGCAGTTGCTGCTTGAGTTTCATCTCCAAAGCGCTCTCTCTCTCTCCCTCCCTCCTCACTGGCGTGTATGTGTAGAGAGAGAGAGAGAGAAGACAAAAGACAGAGAGATGTGAAGTAGACCCTGATGCTGGACAGAGACAGGCGAATCCGGGGCAGCCGAAAATTAGTTGTAAATTTTGACCGTTTTGTTTTTCTTTTTCAATTTAAAATTTTTTTTCGTCCTTTTTGTTGTAGGATCCAATTGGAGTCCACCTTTCCTGCACTAAGATCTATGATTTTAAATTTGTTTATACAATTTCTTAAAAATTTAAGAGAGATTTATTAGTATTTTTTTTTTCTTCAAGCATTTATATCTTAATTAATTAGTTTATAAGATATTTATATGTTTTAATAAGTCTTATTATTTGAATATTTGATCTATTAAATCTTAATTTTCATATTTAAAGTATTTTATGAACATTTTTATCCTTACAAATATTTTTTAAGTGGTTAAAAACTTGGTGATGTGAACATTCACATTAACGTGTAACATTTATATTGATGGTGTGAACATTCACATTGACAATGTGAATATTTACATTGACGGTGTAAACATTCATATCATGGAAAATTCACATTGTAAATGTAAATATTATTAGGGGTATTTTGGTAACTATGTCACCCATAGGACTTATTGGAATATAAAAAAAATAATGTGGACTAAATAGAACATAAATAGGTAAAAGAGATTTACGAAAAATGCTCCAAATTTTAATTTAAAATATGTATTGATTCTTCCTAAATTTATGAATTTTATTGATTTGAATTAACTAAAACTTGTGTTTTGTAAGTATATATAAAATAAATAAATAAATGAAATTCAAAATTTGTATTCAAATTACATATTTTTGACCAGATTGTTTTTAGGGGTACTTACCAATTAGTCCTATTAACTAGATTTATTTACCTACAGGTCCTAACTAATAAATTTAACACTATAAAAATAAGAGAGTGATAAATTTATCACTAAAAATTTATTCATAAAAACAAAGAGACTGATAAATTTATCACTATAAATTTTTTCATAAAAATAAAAGACTGATAAATTTATCTTTATCACTTAATAAATTTATCAATAGGACTTAATGGGTAATAAGTCTCCAAAGTAGGACCTATTGGGTAATAAGTCTCCAAAGTAGGACCTATTGGTAGTTTACCCTTGTTTTTAAGGTAGGGCCAAATAATTTGAAGTTTAATGCAATGTGTCTAAATGAGGCTTTTTATCTTTTAATACTACAGTGGTGTTATATGCACCAATTACAGTACACATTAGTGTACTAACTAATGTTATGTCATTATTATTGACCACATTTATTATACAAATTATAAAGGGAAAATTAGTCTAAGGTACCCCTCCCATTTTTAGTAATATATGAGATCCATAATTTTATTTTATGATGTTTAAGGTCCCTCAATTCTACACCCACCTATCACAGAGAAGTTTGACTAAGAAAGAGAGAAGACGTGTGAGAGAGAGAGAAACCTTAGATCGCTTAGTCGCTCTCCGCCGCTCTTCGCTTCATTGCCGCTCGCCGTTGTCACAAAGTTCTCCGATTTGAACCGCCACCAACTTTTTTGAATCTTCTAGCAAGACAAACGTAAGGCGTGTTTATGCGACAAGGTGGAGAGTTCCCTGTGCAACCAGAGTGAACTAGAGTGTTTGCCGGTCTTGCCCTTCACCTGTTTGACAAAATGCCTCAGTGAACTCTGCTACTGAGAAGTCATAAGATGATTAAGGAGAACTCTGCTACTAAGAAGTCATAGTGGACCTTCGGATACTGAATGCTCTGTAATGGAGAATGCGATCCTTAAATGCGATATGCTTCATCGATTACTTCTACCATTTCTTTAAACTTGGACATCCACAACCAATTTAGGGCTTCACTCGTCCATACATTGCACAGGCCATTATCACAGTTGAAGGGGGTAAATTTACTATCATTACTATTTTATTCAAGTTAGTTGATAATTTGTTTGGTTTCCAAGAAACCAAACGAAAGCAAAGACTGAAAATTATGATGGATATATATTTGGGTTCAACTAAACAGGAATTGTGAAGGCTTGTTTTTCATGTTTTATTTATTTATTTATAATGTTTTCATATTCTATGTCTCTCTGCTTGGTTTCCACAAGCTTAGGAAGTCAAGTTCCAAAATAGATTCAGATTTTATGGTTTAAATTTTCAATTTTCCTGGAAAATCTGTTTCCAAGAGGGAAATTCTTTTTATCTTTCTCAAATATAACACTGATCAAAACATTTTATGATGGTGATATGTAAGAACTCCGACCCATGATTAACGTTAATCCATGCTTAATTATGCCTAATAAGAAATTAAAGTGAAATTTGACATCATATGTTGCTTTATTTGTGTTTACATCTGTTTAGCATAGAAAGATTTGTTCATGTTTTCGTTTCGGTTGCGAATTGAAGGCCTTATCGGCATTTGATTTAAAAATTGACTTGATTTATGTATTAATTAGAATTTTTAGAATTTTATGGTAGGTTCAATCGAAATTCGATTCGGAACGAAATAATTAGAATAATTAATGCTCATTTAATTAGTGGTAAGCCTAATTAATTAGTCCACTAACCAAGCCTATATAAGGCTTCTATATGCATCTCAACTCACCTTTATTCATCATTTTGTTGATACCAACCGTGAGAGAGAGAAGCGGGAGATTAGAGCCAACTTTGAAGAGAATTGAAGTCAAGCTAGCAACTACTAGAGGAATTGAAAGGAATTGGTGAGACTAAGCAAGAGATCACTAGAATTTAAGGAATTGTGGATCCTAGGTAAGGAATCAACCCTTAAGATTTATGTTAGACTCACTTAAGTAAGGAACTAAGAGAATTAAGTGAATCAATACATGAATTAAGCTAATGAACTAGAAGAGAAGAGCAAATCATGCATGCATGTTCATTTGATCATAATTGAAGTTATTTTCAAGAGAATTCTCACATGCATGTTAGTATCTTGGTTTTGTTCAAGGAATTCAACATGTTTTAGACTTAAACATCTTATTTGATCATGATTCGGAAGCTTGGAGCTCAAATCATTTCATGCATGTCATGTTCATGTTATGTTATCACATTTCAAGCTTGATTTTGTATAATTGCATGTTATTGGGCCTTGATTTTGAGTAATGATTCTTACTTCATGATGTTTTGCAAGTTTACAAGAGTTTCCTTAAGTTTCTGGCCCAAGAAACCATAATTTGCAGCTTTGAGGTTAAGTTTGAAGCTTGGAAGCAATTCTGGAAATTCTAGAATTATGCTTCCACGCTTGAGCGACAAATCCTGCGCTCGAGCGACCACCTTTAGTTTTGCATTTCCACTCAAGCAACCAAAATCCCGTTCGAGCGTAAAATGCATGCACCCAGAAGTTTGCGTGTTTTGCAGACTGCTCGAGCGACAAAAGTTGCGCTTGAGGGAGGGTGAGTCTCACGCTCGAGCGAGCGTCGAGCGAGCATCGAGCGGAAAAAGCAAACAACCAACACTTTTGCAAAGTTTATAGACCGCTCGAGCAAAGGAATGTACGTTCGAGTGATCACTTGCATCTTGCATGTCTGCTCGAACGAGACCCCTGTTTCCAACATTTCTAACTAAGTGTTTTCAAATGCATTTTTGCATCCTCATTACATCCTAGGCATTCCTAGACCAAGATTAAGACACAATAATGAGAGTAAAGGCTAGAAACAAACTAACAGCAAATAAAACAAGTTATGTACAATACAAGCGTGTGTTTCAGTATATGTATCTGTTATGTATTGATGTAGGTCACGCGCCGTAAACCGTTTGATTTGCCTGCTCTATCTGTTTACATTCAGAGCCGTCTGTGAGTAATAACTTAATAAATCTATGTTCAACTTTATTTACTTTCTGTATGATAAAATAAGATATGTTTTCTGAAATGTTATATTCTGTACAATGAATGATTGTCCAATTTTCTGACAATGTATTCGTGGCATCCTTAGCATCATGCGATATCTGTTAGCTATTATCCGGTATCAGAGGTTCCATTATGGAACTTATTATGTCTGCACTCTATTACCTGTACCAGAGGCTCCATCATGGAGCTCAACATATCTGTCATCTGTTACCCGGATCCGGAGGTTCCTTTATGGAACTGGTTACTCATAACCACCATCTGTTCTGCATCTGTTCTGTTAGCGCTAATGGATGCACCACGTATGATTAAGCATGAACTCTGATTTCTGTATATGACTTGAACAAGAACAAGAATATGTATATGAATATGAAATTCTGATTTTCTAAATCTGAAATGGATATCATTCATCAAATTCTTTACTCTGTTATTATTCACTAGGCTCCCGCTCACTGTTTGTATTATGTATGTAGGTGATCAGGCACGTGACCAGGCTTAGAGTTGATGGCCTAGGATTCTGTTTTGTTAGCCAACCACTGTGCCTCCCGAGGAGGTTCCTTTTGAGAAGACCAGGTCAAGGCTTTATTTTTGTTCTGTTTATCTGTATCTGGGCTAAGTTTCCTTTCAACCTTATCTATGTCAAATACGTGATGTGAAACCAATGTGTTTATGATGTTACGTGTATATATATATAAGTTTGTTTGAAAATTTTGTCTCATATATGTCAACATAGCTCAATGGACTATGTATGTTTTATATATTGCTTCCGCAACCCTTAATTATATGTTATTCTGTTAAGAAGCCTTTGGTAATCCAATGATTACTGGCCGGTTACGACGCTAAACCTATAAGGGCGAGTTTGGGTCATGACATGATAGTACTGAGAAATTCTCTGGTTTGCACGCCAGAGAAATTTGAAGAGAAATTTGCACTTTGTAAAGAAATTTCATGAGCAAATTTCTCACACTAGAGAAATTTCCCTTTTGCAAACCAGAGAAATTTGGAGAGAATTTCTTTGTAAAGTGGGAAATCCAGAGAAATTTAGAGAGAATTTCTCTAGACAGTGGGAAGTCCAGAGAAATTCTCTAAATTGAAATTTTTCTGGATCGATGTGTGAGGGACTTTAGACATTATGAAAATATTAGATATCCTTTATACTATAAAATCTTAATACCAAGGACCTTAAAAAAAATCCCCAATTATAAGTACCCAAAATCTTTAAAATTATGCCACATCATCTGTTAGTACACTAATTAGTACATTAATAAATACATATAACATTATTTTTAATACTAATAGTTAACTTGTGTTATGCACGTAATTAAATGATACGTTATTTGAAAAAAAAAAATTAAAATATGACATTTATGCTCATTTATTTTGTTTTTTCTTTTCTTAAAAAAAAATTATTTTTAAATTTGGGGCTTAAATCGTATTAAAGTTATGAGAAAAAAAATATGAGTATGAGTGCCTCAATAAATTTCTTTTTTCTTTTTACACTCACGGGCATACGTTATAAAATAAGTGTTTTTTTATGTGTAGGAAACTACTAAATATATCCATTAAATTTAAGTGATATATTGTACAAAGTAATTCCCTAGCCACAAGGTTTATAATGCCGTGACAAAGTGTCGTTAAATTTATTTGGACATAAATTATTTTTTATTTTTTAAAGATAAGCATTTTTAAAAAAAAAATAAAGTCTCACCACTATTACCACGAACACCACAATCAAACAGAAGAAAATATTTTACTCAAAAAAAAAAAAAAAAATGCTAAAAAGAAGTTTGTAAATATTTCCACTAAACTATATTATTGTTTTAACTTTTCACTGAATTATATTTCCACATAATAGCATTAGGTACAAGCTTATTCAAGTTCTTTATAAATAAAAAAAAATTTAAAATTAAAAAATCATGTAAGTTTTTAAGAACTTACATAAGTGATATCACAAAAATGTGTAAGTTGAATATAAATTCACATAAGTCTATTCATAAGTTTTGAAATACACAAAATCACGTAAGTTTTCACAAACTTACATAAATTATTTCACAAAAATATATAACCTAAACCATAAAATTATATAATAAAAGTACATTGCATATAGTATGCAATGCACACTAAGAGTTTTCCTATTACAGATAGTTCACAAGCTGATAAAATGAAAAGAGTGATGCTTTTCCTATGACCACCAAAGTGTTGATCTATGGATGGTTGTGCACAAAGCAGTGCAAAAACCAACTGTCAAGAATTGAGCTTTCTTCTTCTTGATTTTTTATTCTTTTTTTTCTTTTTTTTTTTTCCTTTGAGAAAACGTTTTCTATTTAAAATATTTTTTGAATATTCTATTCAACATTGTCTGATGGAAGAGGCTTCAAATGCTTTTCCTTGTCCTTATAACAGGTTTCGATATGATTATCTGCGTGACATTTTAAATAGATTAAAGAAAGAAGATTAAGTCTAAGAATACAGAATCAATCAATCACACAAAAATCAATATATGTGTACATAACAGAACTAAAGGAAGAAAATAGAATAATTTGGGGCTATTGAGAAATGAAAAAGAGTACATAATAGCAAAGAAGAAAAACTCACCACAATTGTATGTTGTATCTGCTTTTAGATGGAGGAGGGCAATAGCACCATCCACTTCATCTAATTCATTTGTTCTTATTACATACACCTATGCCAATAGGAAGGAAACAATAATTCAGTAAAAACATTATTTTGTATAGTTTTGTATAAAAATTGCTCTCAATAATCCACACACAAAATGAATAAAACATGAAGGCTGGCCCACTTCAACAAGAAGTATAAATGACTATATTTAGATCTAACAAAGAAGAATATTTATTAAGAAAAATGTTATACATAAATGTTTTTTATTTGATTTTTTTTTTCACCAGATACAAAGCTAATAAAATTCACCACGTATATTCATTAAAAATTTGATGTGAAATTCATTTACAATGGCACTATATATAAATAAAATTTTCATACAAAATATTCTCTCATAATGATGTGGTATTATGTGATTCTTTTATTTTAAAGAAAAACACCAATCATTGTGGCTTAGACTTGCAAAATGTCATTGGGCTGTTTGTTGTAGTTTAAAAAAGTTAATTATAATTTATTTTAATTTGAAAGTATGTGTCAGCCTGTTTAATACAATTTTTACTTATAACTTATTAAACAGAAATAACTTAAATAAGTTGAAAAAAAATGATTATCTAGAGCTATGGAGAAGTGCTTTTAGCTTTAGATTTTTGATTATTAGCTTTTAACTTCCAATAAATTGCAACAAACAAGTCCATCATTCGGTATAACATTACTAAAAGATTTATGAAAGGAAAAGAACAACATAGAAAAAAGTAAATAAAATAGAAGCAATCATGTTTTTAGCTCTTTGTTTCCATTCACATTGGATCTTAGATTTGTAAGAACAGTTATTTAGGAAAATGTTATACGTAAATAAATTATTTAGTCAATTTTTTTTTTTTTTTGGTAATAAAGATGGAAATTAGATTAATAATAGTTAAGCAGTTACATTTCTAGGGTAAAAAGTACCCCTAGCGTCTTCAAATACTTGAAGAGAAATACAATTATTTTATTCAATTTTCTTATGATTAGATATAGAGGCATGGATTTCGAATATATTTTTTTGACAATTGATCACTTCAATGTCTAGAGCTAAGATAATCTTATGAGAAATCTATTTATGTATAACATTACTCAAAAAAAATTATGAAAAAAAAAAAAGAAAAAAGAAAGAAACAAATTAAAAACAAAATTTTTTTTTTTCATTTTTCATTTGTCCATCACAAATCCAAGATCCAACATAAAGAAATTGGCCCAATAGACTAATTCCTTTTTTCGCTTATTATATTATGGCTAGACTCTCTTTTATAAGCGGATCAAACATGTGCAAGTATTATACTTATGTGTTACTATCATATGGGTAAATTACACAAATTTTCTTGAGATTTAAAAAAATATATATAATAAATCCCACAAATTTGTTATAATTATATCAAACTTCCTTAAAAGTTTAGCTCACAAAACACTTGATTTTTTTTATTAGTAATTCGTTAATCATATAAATGGAAAAAAAATGACTTATATTGAAATATATTTTACACTATTTATCATTGTATTTTTACACTATGCATCAGTTTCGATTCATTTACACTCACTAAAAGGGATCGTGTAATTATAACAAAAGTATAGCATTTGTTGTATTTTTTCCAAACTTTAGAATTATTTAGATGTAGATTACCTTAAAAGTGCAATGTTTGATCAACTGAAAAACTAAAGCATCTCCAACATTTAGTTTGTGTGCATTTGAGAAAGATCTCCATCCAGCACTAAGTGAATTCTTCCCAAACAAGTACTTTGCTTGGTATTCTCCTTCTTCACTTCCATCAACCAAAACCACAGTAGCATCATACCTTGGCATGTACATCTCACAAAAGTGCCTTGGAAAATTCTGCATTCACAGAGATTAGAGCATTTATAAATAATAATAATAATAATAAAAAGGACAAAATTGGTAGTGTGCACCTTCGTCGATTTGATTACGTAACAATATAATGTTTTTGTAGTTATAATTGTAACTCCAAATTACGATATGGTGTAATTGTAGTCATAACAAAAATCATATCGCACTGTCATGAAAACCAAGTGAGCTTGATGTGTTCTTTTAAGATGTGTTTGGATAGTAGAAAAGATTTGTGAAGGAAAAAGAAAAAGAAAAAGAAAATGATTTGTGGAATTTTTTGTTTATGTTTCGTCTACTTTTTCCTTTGGGCAAATTATACCTGTGGGCTTGTGAATTTGGTTACATTGTATCAATTTAATTGATAGCAACAGTTAAGAAATTAGACGGAAATCAAGGGTAAAATGATCCATTAAATAATGAATGAATCATTTTAAATTGGATATCCACCGCTCAATCACTTTAAGAAGAGTACATGAATTACTTTGCTCATTGATTTTGGTCCAATTTTTAAATTGATGTTTACAATTGGACTAAATTAACAAAATATGAAAAATTCAAGGATAAATCATCGAACTAACGATTGTGTTGGACTTACCAGAAGAAACCCTACAGTAACATTTGATCGGATCATCAACTTGACAAAATTTGGGAATTGGGAATCCAAATTTGCTCGAACCTCTTGGACTCGATTCATCACACAAGAATTGGCTTCTGAATCATCGTTGAGCACATCCACTATTGCTCTCTCCCTTTTATGGTTATAAATTAAAAAAAAAACAAAAAAGCATTTTGAAAATTCAATCTTTGCTAGCTTAAGAAAATTGAAAATGCATTTCAAATAGTAGTTAGTCACTGACCTTCTAGGCTTTCCACATCTATTACAAACAACCTGTTAAAGAATTCATAAAAATTTCTACATCAATTCATCAAGTTAATGACGAAAATATGAGAATATATTGTATATATGGCATGATTGTATACAATATATTCTCACAGAAAAATCAATATTAGACCATCAAATTTTCAGAAAACTGTTAAAATTGAAATGAATGTAGAGGTATATTAAAAACAAGCAAGTAAATAGGTTGTCCAAGTTGGTCGAGATCTATGACTTATGTATGAGAAATCACAAGGACAAATTTTTAAAGGGCTGAACTAATTTAAAAATTTCATGCTTCACTCTCCTTGAAGCCACTCCAGGACTTAGGCTCGGTAATTAAGTGATATATGTGAGATGATAGAGTACATATAAATTTCCTCATCACCTGTCGGAAATCACTCACAATCATTGGATCATTGAAAATATCAACGAGTAGTAATCTCAAGATATCATATAATCCAGATGTGAATATTGACATCTAAGACTTGGACTTGATAATTACTTGATATATAAGAGACATCAGACTATATATACCTGAGAATTAGTTAGGGTGAAAGCACCAAACACTCTTATTAGAAAAAAAGAAAAATTATACAATTAATCAAGAAAATGATTCTCTATTTCTAAATCTCCCTATCCCTTATCCCAAACCACTCATAATCATTGAATCATTGAAAATCTCAAAGTGCAATAATTTCAAGACATGATCGTGCTTTGACATAGAAACAAAAGCAATAACTGAGAATTTAAAACCTCCAATAAGACACCAAACAAAACAGAAACAATGAAATAAACCCAACATAGTAAAAGGACAGTTTGAGATAATAAAACACTAAGCTTATCCCATATAGGCTATGTAGCAGTAAAACAAAAATTTTGTTTAAAAAGACAATAAAAACACACCAAAAAACATCACACAGTTCAAATATTTTGCCTTTGATTTCAGCAAGTTGCCAGAGATTGTGGTCAAATTACTTTTGGGGTTCGATTAAATCAACCCTTGCCAACAAAAAAAAGTAACCCATCACCTCAATGTAAACATTAATCAGAACAAAATAAATCAATAAAATACGAAATAACTCAAAATAATTATATTTTTATAGAGTTGCAAGAGAGATGTGTCAAACCAAAATGAGTTGGGGGAACAGAGAGGGAAAAAAAGTAGAAAGAAATGAAATGGGTTGGGAACTAAAGAAGATTATCTTACTTGCTTAGGCCTTTTGGCAGTTGAAAGCAGCTCTTTTTCCATCTCCATTAGCTTTTTCCCTTTCTGTCAAATCAAATCAAATTCAAAGTATATAAATTTTATTTAATTTAACTGAACATAAAATTTGAGAGATAGAAATTTGAGAGACAGAGGAGAGAGACTGAGCAAGAGAAAGAGAGAGACCATGTGAGTTTTCTTCTACTTCTTCTACTTATTTCATGTTATGGTCTCTTGTTCCTCATATCTATGGGCTTCCATTATATCTCTCTCTTTCTCCTCATGCTATCTTGATGTCTAGAGAGCTATATGTATATACTTCATGCATCTAAAGGAGGGAGGGAGAGAGAGAGAGAGGATTGTGAATAGGGTGTGAGGGGGTGGACAAACTGGGAATAGAAAAGAGAGTTGGATGTCGACCGTTTTGTTCAAATTTGCTTATTTGGGGATCATCATGAGTGTGCAATTGTGACCTAAATAGTAAAATGAAAGACCATTTTTGCCTCAATTGCATCCCATGAAGCTAATCTTTGAAAACTTATACACAAAGTTTATACTTATTTAAGAAAAAAGGAGTCTTCGTAGACTTGTGTAAGTCCTGCTTGGTCAACACGATAATGTTATATAGACATAAAGACAAATCAAAATTCAATATGAAATAAAGCAAAATATGTATCACTGTGGCTTAAGTTTTTAAAATGTCGCTGCCAAAGAATTCTGATAAAAAATTGTGTAAAACTTTTTTAAGAATAAGTTTTCCTTAGTTTAAAAAAATAAATAAAAATAAAAAATAAAAGAGAATTGAGTTGTCACAACTACTAATATTTTGGGTGAAATCGAAGTCACTACTATAAGACATAAATAATATCATTTTGAAACGTAACAAAATAATGAGACATCTCCAACTTTAATTTGACAATTTGTCCACTCTACCACCATGGTGGCCCATAACCAAATACCACTAACACTTCATAAAACACTAATTTGGACCATAACTTAGTTGTATATGGTGCACTATGTGTATTGTTATGTGGCTGAAAATTTATTTCCTCTCTATGTGTTATTTATAAGAAGAAATTTGTTAATATAAAAAATATCACATAATATTCCGAATTCCTTAGTAATTACCTATGACTCTCTGTCTACTTCTCGGAAAGTGGTTGCAAAATTTTATAAATAGAAGCATAAACAAATAAAAAATTTAGTCCATTCCTATTTTACAAACAAGGAAAGACTACACTTAGGGGAGACTTGGTTGTTAGAAGCCTAGTGAGTGAAAATTAGGCATTTTTTGTTTCTCCTTTTAGCAAAGTTCCCATGTGAGAGAAACAATAGTCCTAGTTGAATGTTGGACTTGAACATCCATCTTTTTTTACAAACTTGGTTTCTAACTTCTAAAAATAAGCTCAAGTTTGACGTTCAACTTTGTGCCTAATCAAGCAAAATATTTTCAAATTTGACTAACATTAATTTTTTGGCTTGTCTTATACGCGATAATTATTGTTTCAATTCATATGAAGAATAGACTAGAAACCACCCCATATTTTAGCAATTAGCATTAAAAAAAAAAAAACTCCTGTTAATGTGTGTTCTTGCACAGACTTTAGTATAAAATTTATAATCTTTTTAAGTTTATTAACAAATACACTCACCCAATAATTAAGTGATTTTGCGATCATGATCATGAGAGTGTTACATAATTTTTTTGGAGTAAAATCAAGAATTTTGCTGAGAAAATATCAAATAATTACAAATCAATAAAGTGCAAGTGCCTCTAGGCACACTAATTTTCATTTTGTGTTTTTATTTATTATTTTTATGATATTCTCCCAGTTTCATTTCTTGTATTTCTTTTCTATCTCTTTTTAAAAGAAACACAAGAATGAAGATAAAGAAGTGAGCATATGTACTTGCTTGTATTCTTTTGTTTTCTTATTTTTTCCCTATTCTTTCTTTCTTTTGGAATTGGTGTATGTAACCTCTATTTATGAGAAGCCTCATTTTGCATCAAAATAGTGTAGACAAGAAAATACTTGAAAACTTAAAGAGAAAGTTAAATAAATGTTTTTAAAAAAAAAGTTAGCAAAATCTATATATACATACTTGGTCAACACGCTCACATCTCTCTTTATCCATAAATTATCTTTTTTGCTTTTTCTATGAATTTTGAGTCAAAAGAAAATTAAAAAAGATTTGGGTTTCTTAGTATTAGATCAATTTCAACAGAACTTGTTTCCTCGAAAATGGCAAAAAAAAAAAAAAAAAAACTCTCTTAATATTTTCTTGAGATATATTTGAAAGTAAATATTAAATAAATATGACAAGGAGGGGGGATTCGAACCGGAACGAATCTATTATCGAAATCAAGCTTCTCATTCATTTTTTTTAAAGACAACATATGATTATTGATATTCAATTAATATAGTTTTTTTACATAAATAATATATTTCAAAAGCACTAAAATCAAACGGTTCAGATACATAATGCTCCATGATATTATGATTGGTGAAATATGTGGGATATTATGATTTTGTGTTAGATAATTGAAAAACATGAGGAAAAATGATGATTAGTGAAGGAGTATGAATACGTGATATCACGAAAGTACATAATAATTTTCCAGATTAGAGAGAAGCTACCTCCTAAACCTTACGCAATCAACATGAAATAAAAAGGTGAAACACATAGCAAGTTGCAAACTGTATGCTTGTTAAATTAAGGTTATGCGACAGTGCAAGAGACCTTTGTTAAAGCAGAATTTTAAAAAATAAAAATAAAAAATAAAAAAACAAAACAAGACAAATTATACTAATCTTTATTCCTAATTTTTAGAATGATTGTTTCCGTAAATCAAACCAACACTACTAAGGATGCTAACGACAAAATCTTACGGTTGAGCCAAGTTCATCATATATACTAGCCTTTAACTGATGTATGATTTAATCCCACAACACATTCAGCACAAGCCTCAACAAACCATGAAGTAGAATTTAAAAATTGAAACTGCTCAATTGTATTGTTAGAGAGGGATAGCGAGATATCTCCCTAGATATGTATTAACTGTACAACATCTTACATTAGTTACGATAATGTTACCTGAAAAGCACTCCTTAATTCTTGGAATACTACACAAGATATATTTTCCCATCAATAATTTTACGACACAAAACCAACCACATAAAATAATTATGGCCATACACATCAGGTTGTGGGGGCGCCTACCACTAAAGAGACTACTCCACTCGCATTGGTCCAGTTGTATTTTCTGTAGTCGATGATTTTACGTCTATAAAATTATTGTTTTCTCATTCTCCTGTACACTTATGCTTTACACATTCGAAAAAACCTCACCCGGGATTCTTATGCCTCTTCATACTATTTGCAGGGTGGCACGCCCCTGAATGAAAGCTTATACACACCATCCTCACCAAGCGATTGCTGACCTTCACCTTAATTATCTGATAACGTCTTATAATTTTGAGCGGCAGATGCGTTTGATGGGATTCAAAGGTGAACGCTTCTGAGCAGAAGCTAATGGCTGCCCGTTCAAGGAACCAGAAAATTTAATATCCCAACCTTCAATGTTCTTCGGAACACATGCATCGAAGAGGATTTGACCGAGGAGGGTATGCGCACTCATACTAGGAGGGTTTGGCAAATGAGCTGGTCCTTTTTGTTCATCTTGTAAAGATCCGGATTCTTTATTACTGCTATATTCTGCTGAACTTGGCAAGAAGAAATGGTCATTTGGCCCTTGCGCAACTCTTCTAAAGCTCTGATTTGAGTTAACTGCTGCATTCTGGAGATCACATATCAACTCGGATATCTGATCGTGCATGCCCTCCATAGCACTTCTTTCTCCAAGTCCTTGGATCTTTTGGGAATAAACTGAAACTGCGTGCTCAAGAAGCTCGGTCACAGCAGCCCTATATTGAATTGGGTAGTGCTTGTAATGGCCTGCAGAACAATGAAATGAAACGATTGCTAGTTAAGTAAGTGAGACAATAAAGAACTTACAAGTGGTTGACATAATAAATATCCTTAACAATTGGAATGGATAAAAAAATTGGACTGGAAACAGGGCTTCTTTCCAGAACATTTTGGTTCCCTTCAAATTCGCTTACACAGCAAATGAACCAATGGTCCTACCAGATTTTTTTCATACTTCACTTTTCTTGAATACATTAGACAAATTATATTACTATTCAAGTAAAAAGTAAATATAACTAATTTTTATGAAATACACATCATCACAGAGAACCGTTGACACCACAATTCCTAAAACAGTAATTTGCATCATACTTGCATTATGCATTTCAATGCAGCACAAAAACAACTGACCATTTAATTGTCCACAGCAAATTGGGACCCAAGGGACTTCTCTGATCTCACCAACATTAGTTCAGTACCTCTTGCAAATAATACCTTAAATAATATATACCAAGCTCTCACACACAACATGAAAAGAGAGATTAACATAAATTGAACTGAAAAGGTTCACAAACACTTGTGGAGCAGAGTAAGCATAATAAACATAATAATGGGAAGAATTAAAAAAGAGCACATATCAGGAGAAATGAAAATGTGGCCTCCCAAAACCAAGACTTTGATACCATGACAGACAACCAATTGTCCTTGATGCTTAAATTGTTAGGGAATGGCTCCAACAATGTAGATCAAACTGTCACAAGATAAAATCAGCAGGACAACTTGATTTCCCTTTTAAAATCAGCAGTCCACATTGAGATAACCCTTAATTTCAAATTTAAAATGAGTTTATCTCCAATAATGAAGTGCAATATCCTCATTGTCCAAGAATTTCATTTAAATAAACTAATTAGACAGTTCTTCCTGTGAAAAAGTTTGGCCACCCAGCAATGGAGATATTTGAAAGACCATTCACATATTATTTTGCAACTGTCTAGAAGACTTGAGTGTGTCTTGGTTAACTGAACTTTTCAATAAAATTGTAGTAACTAAAAAAATGTCAGACGAGTGGAGAAACAATATTTTAGTACCAATACATAAAAATAAAGGGTGACATTGAAAGTTTTACAAATTATAGGGATGTTATGCTTATGATTCATTCTATGAAGTTGTGAGAGAGAGTGATTGAGCATAAGTTAACACTTGGAACAACTACATCAGATAACCAGTTTGGACTTATGCCTAGGAGGTCAACAATGGAAACGATTTATCTATTGAGGAGACTAATCGAAAAGTACAAAGAAAAGAAGAAAGATCTTTACATGGTTTTTGTAGACTATAAGAAAGCCTATGATATGTTTTTTGTTAAGATTTAATATGGTGAGCTTTGGAAAAGAAAGGCGTCACAATAAAAAGACATGTATGAGAGCAGAATGATGAAATAAGATCTATGTAGCTGACCCCAAGTCATTGGGAAAAAGCTTAGCTGAGTTGAGTGGAGATGAGTTGCTAACATAAACACAAAGTGTTAACACCAAGGTAAACATGAATGCTTATGATATCAAAAAAAAAAAAAAGGGGTCAAACGTAGGTTCAAACACAAGATCACTTGAATGTGTGCACAAATGTGTTTCTGTTAAGGCAGTTAGGTTGTATCATAAAATTTAAAAAACCATATTGAATTATGCTATGCTTTTAAGGAAGCTTATGTGATTCAATACTAAATTAAGGATTACAACAAGTGCTGATTGGGGGAGGGGGAGAGAAGAATTTAAATTGAGAGTCAAGACTAACCTACATGCGGGGAGCCATTCCATTTCACAAGTTTGACATTCCCCCCAAGATCCTGTAAACGCTGAGCAAAACTGTAGATGACTGAATATGGAGCGAGATCATCATTTTCTGAGCATAGAATAAGAAATGGGCCCCCCAAACTCTATAACAGGAAGGAAAAGAAAAAGGCAAATTAAATAAGGAAAAAAGAAAAAAAAGACTTTGATAGGTTATGGTTCTGGACAATACAAACTTACAACTGATGAATAAAGAGTCTGCCAGTACTCAGTCCGGTGTGATCCGAACCTAGTGAGAAATAGAGCATCCAGTCCAGAACCAACACCTTTTGCAATTAATGACACTAGTTTAGCTGAACCAGGTATCCTTCGAATGGTAGGGTGTAATGTGAATTGAGCACCCAAATCACTAGTAAAATCAACTGGACTAGAATCATAGATGTGACCAGAGATGCAATTCCTAATCAATCGAGTATCATCCTGTGCAAGGGTAAAAAAAATGTATGTATAAAGAAAATTGCTTCCAAGCATTGAAAGTATGAATTTTATGAAGATTGACCATGAAATGAGACTGCAACTACTGCAATTCAGAAGAAAAATATATTGTCTCACAAAACCGTAAGCAGCATTCTCAAATAACAAAGCATACCTGACTGAGTTGTGCTTCGCATGCTCCTTCAATAACCTGCATCAGGAGAAGGAAAGTTACACAAATAGCCAAAATTTGAAACATCGCACCCAGCATTGCTGGACCACTAGGATTATACATTCTTATTTCACAGAGAATTCTAGAAATTACAGGTAATGCTTCTATGAAATATTTCGTTTGCCATTTTAGTTCAGCTCACCGGTAAGGCTCTACACCATTCAAGCAAAGATTATTTTGATCTCTCTCTCTCCCCCAAAGGAAAAAATAAAAAATTACAGAACATGAAGAGGTATTTGTGGTTTGGTAGAAACAAAAATTTAAACAAAATACATGACGGGGTGTATTATAAGATTGAACTTAACCAATAAGAACTCAAAATTTGGAAGAGAGAGAGAGAGAGAGAGAGAGAGAGAGAGAGAGAAGGATTGGGTGCTCAATACTTCATCAATTTACCTGAAAAATCTTATACATGCAAGCTTTTGAACCACCAGAAAAGGCTGCAAGGACTAAAGGACATGGCCTAATCTTTAGCTCCTGCATCTCCAAACAAAAAACATAGCATCTAGCCCATGAGTCAAGTACGAATGCTTGCCAAAAAAAGAAAAAAATCCAAAACTACAAAAGTGCCCAATCTATCTCACGTCACAGTCAAGCTACAAGGAACTGTTAGTGGTATTATTCTTTTGTTGCATAGTGCTACGGGCACAGTGTGAATTTCATCAGAGACAGTGTGAATTTCATCAGAGACATCTTTTACCTACTTGGAAGCCCACCAATTATAAAATCTAACGCCATAAAAAATTCAGCCAAATTCATTGAATTTAATATGAAGACATAATTGTGGCTAGCAAACAATATTAACACTGACCTCAACAAGTTCATTGAGAACAGCAAATGCCAGTGATGTGGCCCTCTCAGGAAAGAATCTGCACAAAAATCATAGTTAACTATAAAAACAAAAGTTCACCAACAATGATATTGAGAAGAAAGAAAGAAGTAAAACAAAATTCCCATTGCATACAGGCTGAGATCAGACACGTTTATATCAAATCCAGACTTTTTATAAGAATGGACGTCGGCTAAGAAGCACGGACGCTTCTAAGAAGATGACGTATCCATGTCATGTCCGTGTCGGACACCGATACTCTTTGGACACTTTCCTGACATATGTCCGACACTCTTTAAAACGTGTCCTATTTTTAAATTTTTTAAAAGACCTGGCCACTCTTTGGATACTTGGAGGACACACGTGTCTGTCGCTTAAACAAAAGTGTCTATCGATTAGACACAGGTGAAACAAATTATAAATTTGAACAAAATAACCTATGATACAATAATAAAACAAAGACCATATAAATTTATAGGAATTACTATCATATTGCATTTTTTATTATTTTTGAATAATATATTTATATATATAATATATAATAAATATATAAAATTATATATTTTATGCATGTCCCCTACGTGTCGTATCCTACATTTTTTGAAAATTGACATGTCTGCGTGTTCGTGTCCATGCTTCTTAGGTTGTCGGTTTCTATATTATTGGTACAAGTTATTTCCCAATTGGTTGGAATACTATCCAACAAAAAATCATGCATTTTGCCTTTCATCCTTCTTTTTAGTGACCCAACTGGACACCTGGATCTAGTGCTTTCTTGCTGGAGGGATTTTTCTCATGCAAGAAAATCAATGAAGAGAAGAATTGTCCTCTCATATCTCACATGGTAAAGAATCCTAACTCACCGCATAAAGTTTCTATCAAAAGCTGTTATGATTTAACAAAATCAATGACCTTAGTAGATGTTGTTACATGGCTAGCATTCCAAGCTTGTGCTTGATGTGATGAACACCAAGTTTCTAGCAATCGAGGGAATGCTGTTAATTGATAAAGCTCTTGGCTTCTTATAATGAGGACATGGCAGTAGTGGTATTGAAAAATGCTTCTTATCATAGGCATGAGATTCAAAGACAGATTCTTAGGCTGTGTTTGCTTATGTTTTTGAAATGTAATTACACACCTTGGTTTAAGTGCTGTGTTTGGTTAGAATTTTCAAAAATTGATTCCGCACTCACTTTTGAAAACATTTCTACCCAGTCATCCTCCTGGATGTCCCTCGGACGTCTGGCCGATTGACCAGAATAGTGTTTTTTTTTTTTTGGCACCTATTATTTTTATATTTTAAATAAAAAAAATTTCAGAATTTTTTAATTTTTTTTTGTGAGCTTTGAATTCAATTTTGGGTTATGTGTTTGGCTATGAGTCGTAAGTTTTTGAATCAAATATCATATGTCATATCAAAAATTCCAAACTCAATTCAAAACTCTTTTCAAAACTCATAACCAAACAAATTTTCCCCACTCAAATCATAATTCCAAAACTTACAAACTCAAAATACAACTCTATTCTCAAATCATAATTCTAAAACTCTACCAAACACTACCTTAGTTTTTTCCTAACAAAATACAAAGATTTATTCATAAGGAGATCAATGATGGAAACTTTTGTATTATAGTTGATGAATCTCAAGATGAATCGAAAAGAATGCAGATGTTGATTTTTTTGTGATTTGTTGATAAAGATGGTTTTGTAAGAGAGTTTTTGTTCGATACCCATTGCAACTTTGAAAAAATAAATTTGTAGTTCATGTGTTGGATACCCATTGCAACTTTGAAAGAATAAATTTGTAATGTCCTCTCTCTTGTCAGAATCTTAGATTGTATTTGGTTGGAGGATTTGATGAGAGAAATAGAAAAGGAAAGAGAAATGCAATCTCACTTTTTGTTTGGTTATAATGAAAAACACAGGAAAAAAGAAAGTAAAAGGGAAATGCAATCTCACGTTTTGTCTTTTGAGTTCACTTCCGCTCCTTTCTTTTTTTATTTCCCAACTCAACCAAACATAGCTTGAAATTTGAATCCTGTCAATTCTTTCCCCTTTTCTTTCTATTTCCCTTACCCTTTCCCTTTCCATCATCAAATCCTCCAACCAAACACAAGTGCAAAATATTCAGAGTTTGGGATATGATGGTGCTAGTAACATGTGAAGAATGGATCGGATTGTAGACCTTCTTTTGTGTTGAGTGCCCATTTGCATATATTATCTTTATTGTTTTGCTCTCATCAACTCCAATTGGCACTAGTAGGAGCATCTAAAAAGGTTATACCAGTCAATAAATTTTTTTTTCTTACCAAGCCTGTAGTTAAATTTAGTAGGCTCAACTTGAAAAATACATAATCAATTTAGAGAGAAACTCAAGCTACAAAAATTATTGAAAAACTTTTCATTGATGATGAGTTTGAAGCTGTTAAAAATAAATAAATAAATAAAAATTGAATTGAATCTACCACTGCAATACTAGAAACAACATGTGTATATGTAATGGAAGAAAATAAGATTGATGATTGAAATGAAATAAAACTCACGGGTTGAGGAAATCAGAAAGGCAAACAAGGGAGTTCCATCCAAGAGAGGAGTACAGATTGACGTAATTCTTCAAGTGAATTTCCTGAATTGAAACCCAAGCGAATATTACTACGATTCCTTTGAGCTTTCCAGTGTATAATGATTGGTTCCGAGCCCAATAGAACCTCCCTCCTCCGTTACTTAACATGGCACTCCTCAAGAAGCTTCTTATTAGGGTTTCTTGAAGAATTGAGAATGAAAATTCAAATCTGAACTGAACAGAGTATAACCCTAATTGGTCTCCGAAACACAAGCGACTGTTGATGGTGGAGAGAGAGAGAGAGAGAGGGCGCTCGTGTGTGTGGATGGAGCGAGGGAGAGATTGCGGTGATGGGTGTGCTGTTGGTGGAGGAGGATCTTCTAATTGGGATCGCACGTGCCAGATAGGATAATAAAGGAGTAATAATCTTCTCATAATTATCTTCTTATTTAGCATGCAATATATGTCACCATCCAATTGATAATCTATAACCTATAGTCGTCCTGTTACGTGATAAGTTTATTTATTTTAAAATAAAAAAATATTATTTAAAAGTGTGAGCGAGATTTTGGGATTTGTTTGGGGTGTATTTTTTGATTTATTGACTTAGAGCATCTCCAACGATTACTCAGATTTTTCATCAAATCTGAGTCAAAAATGACTCATTTCACCAAATTTGATACCACTCACTCCAACAGTGCATCAAATCGCGTATCAAATTCCGTAGGTCAACCACTTGGTCGACCCGTATCAAATTCCATAATATTATCTGATATTACCATTGTTCGTGCAAAATGACTTCTTCTTTCATATAAATTCTACTTCCATCATTATTTATCGTCTTGAAAAGATTTCTGATTTCCTTGCTGATTTGCATGTGTTCTACCTATCCATCAGGGAGATGTATAGAATTTGTTACTAATTTTGTCTGTTGTCATTAAAACCTTTTTGCATGTGTTCTACCTATCCATCATGTATAACAATTGTTTCTTTTTCTTTTACCAATCAAATGAATCTATTTGCAGCTCAAGCTTCTTCATATTTGCAGCTCAGATGTTGGGTCGACCGGATAGGCAAAAATAATTTTTTTTTTTTTTTTTTTTACCTGTTTGAACCTTTTTTGACCGGTTTGAACCTACCTAATTACAACCGGCAGGGCAACCGGCTGGTTGACCGGTGTACTACTTTCAACGGTCAGTAACAGTGATTTGGTAAAATCTGTGTCGTGGTCTCAGTTTGATGTTTTGTTTGCTGAATTCTCATTTTGATATGAGTTTGGTTCAACGGTTGGAGCTTGAAAAAGTGGGTTTTTCATCAATTTTGAATCTGATGCTGGGTTTGGTTCACCGTTGGAGATGGTCTTATATGGGTTGGGTTTGGGTTGGGTTTGAGGTGATGTGTTAGAAAGGTGATGTGATTTAAATAAGATGATGTGACATAAATAGGATAATAACTTTTTGACTTTTTGTATTATTTAGTGTATCCCAAACCAAGCCTTAAATCAATATTTTAAATTTTATTAAGAATATTTTATTATTTAAACAAAATACATATTATGATATTAATTTTTTTATTATTTATTTTTATATTTACTTATCTGAATTACTAGTGCGTGTCACCCGCTAATGTATATATATATAAATAAAAAATAATTGTAATTGTTTTGCAAGGGAGAAGTTATATTTTTTTTAGAAAAAATATTAAAATTAGATTAATTCAAAGTGGAATTAACAATAAAAATTTTACGTCACCATCCTATTGATAATATATATAAACAAAAAATAAATAATTGTACTTGTTTTGTAAGGGAGAAGTTATATTTTTTTTAAAAAAAAATATTAAAATTAGATTACTTCAAAGTGGAATTAACGATAAAAATTTTAGGTCACCATCCTATTGATAATATATATATATAAACAAAAAATAAATAATTGTAATTGTTTTGTAAGAGAGATTTTTTTTTTTTTAGAAAAAAATATTAAAATTAGATTAGGTCAAAGTGGAATTAACGATAAAATTTTACATCACCATCCTATTGATAATATATATACAAACAAAAATAAATAATTGTAATTGTTTTGTAAGGAGAAGTTATATTTTTTTAGAAAAAAATATTAAAATTAGATTAGTTCAAACTGGAATTAACTATAAAAATTTTACATCACCATCCTATTGATAATATATATATATATAAACAAAAAATAAATAATTGTAATCGTTTTGAAAGGAAGAAGTTATATTTTTTTTAGAAAAAATATTAAAATTAGATTAGTTAAAAGTGGAATTAACGATAAAAATTTTATTTGATATATAGAAAATAAAATTTTCAAAGTACTTGATAAAACTGAAAATTAAAAATTGAATGTTAAATTTTTTAAACTAAAAAATTATTTAATAAAAAATTAAATGTTAAATTAAAATAAATTGTTTGATATGTACAAAATTAAGACAACAACGGTGTTAGCTATGGTACCAATGATAATGGTGATGGAAATATTATTATATCAAGGAACAGTGGTTATAGTGACGGTGGAAGGGTAATGTTGCAAAAAAAAAAAAATTGATGGTGGCAGTAATATAATGATGGTGGTGGAATAATAGTAGTGGTTGTAACAATGGTGGCAATGGTTGTGAAGGTAAACTGTTGTAGTAGTTATTGTACTAGTAGTAGTGCTGGCAGTGACGATTGTAATGGTAGTGTGGTGACAATAGTGAAATGATGGTGGTATTTAGCAACAATGATAATAGTGATGAAGGTGGTGGTAATAATAGTGGCAATAGTGGTGGCGATAATGCTAGTGGTGGCAGTGATGATAGTGAGTTTATAATGGTGTGTTGATAGTTATACTCCATCCGTCTCAAAATAATGGTTTCTTTTGGGGAATCTAACTTTTTTTGGTAGTACAATTATTGCATTTGAAAAAAGTTAGTTTTTCAAAATTATCCTTTTGATAGTACATTTTTTAGGAATATTAATGTCATAATTGTACTTTTTATATTGTTTATTAATTTAAAAGAATGGCAAAATAGGAAATTTATATTATTTTTGTACTTGATTTTTGAAGAGGGACTAATATTTTGGGACAATGAAAAATGGAATAAGGGGCTAATATTTTGGGACGGAGGGAGTATTTAGTATTTATAAATTTAATGAGAATTAAGTAATTAAATTTCATATTATTTAAAATTTTCTTAACTTTCAGGTTACATTTAAATCAATTGTTATTATCAAATAGGAATAATTAATTATCACTTAATATATTCAGTTTTAAGTGTTGAATCAAGTTATCAAAGTATTAACTTTATATAATAATGTACGTATATTATATTAATGCATGAATGGCATAAAAAAGTAAAAAAATTATGTATTAAGCATTCATTTTTAAGGTGTATCATTATTTTTTTTCTAATAATATAGGTTATCTCCTGCCCAATTCAATCCAATCGGGTCCAAGTTAACTCATATTTGGATAGCTAGAACGAATATTTGAAAGTCTCTTTAATTGCATGGTATTTGGGTTTTGTTTGTTAACTATACATTTTACTTAAAAAGTTAAAAAGTCACTATAAATTATCACATCATTCTTTCTATTTTTCTGTATATCTTTTTATAGAAAATTAAAAAATTACTAAAATAACATGTTCCAAATGAGACCTTAGTTATAACTTCAGTATTGTTTTCTTATACCACATTATTATTTGAAATAATTGTATCAGTCATTTGACAACTTTCAATTTTAGTCAAAAAGTCATTATAAGGTTGTCACATTACTTTCTCTACTTTACTGCCTATCTTTTTATGAAATATTAAAAAATTACTAAAATAACATATTCCCAAACGAATTAAGGCTTATGAATCACGATGATGTTGATTATGAATTAAATTAGTGGTTCAGATTCATTTATTTGAAGAGCTAATGGCAAAAGATAATGATAAATATGGTACACGCTTTTGTACAGTACTCTCTTTATAAAAGGCATCATGTTAATAAAAATTTGATCCTAATATTATTCTATTTTAATTGTGAAACAGCATGCTTAACTGTAAGTCATGTGAACTCATCACACAAATAAAGATGAGACCCCCTTAGGTTATGGTGTTCCCACAATAATTTATTATCAACAAAATATGTAATTTAACTCTTTGAATTTAAAATCAAAATAAAACAACATTAAAATGAGATAATTCTAAAACGTCTTTCAACTTTAAAAAAAAATGATTCGAACCTCCACACGCATCACTCTCACGACCCCCATTGGCCTGTGATTGGTCAATTTTTTTTTTTTTTTTTTCTCTCCTCTCCTCCAATCATCAACCCCACGTATGTGTGAGGGGGTGGTGGGGGTGAGAGGGAGAGAATGTCTCAATCACTTCCGCAACTTTAAACTAAGACCATTAAATTATGATAACAAAACCATCGCAGAAAAATCTATTGTAGAGAATTTTTAATTTCGAAAATAAACAGATTAAAAAGAAAGAAAGTAAAAAAACAAAAAAAAACCATGTAATATTATTTTTCTGTGTTTGTAATTTTTTTTTTTTTTTTAAAAATGACCAAAATTAGCATAGAAATCAGTTTCGTAAAGAGAGAAGACTGTAAGAAAAAACGTTTAAATCGAGGTAAAACCTCCATTAATAAGTAAACATTCTCCCTTAATCTCAGAGTAAAATCTCTCTTCCATCTTTTAAAAATATGAGCATCAGATCCAAAGCAATTGCTAGTCATCAGGAGACCATCACAGCACGTTCGCTCCTTTTTATGTTGTATATAAAATGAATACACATAGGGTGTGTTTGATTGGGCGGACTGGAAAAGGGGATTATAATCCATCGGACTTGAGTCCTGGGACTGTGAATCCCCCGGACTATTTGGTTGGATTGGATATGTATCCTGTGTTTATTTTTTCATGGGATTAGATGTCCGCACTGTGAATCCCCCGGACTATTTTTAGTGAATCCAACGTTTGGTTGGACGGACTGGATAGGATAAATGAACAAATGACTATTTTACCCTTTTTAAATTGTTTACTAAGTAATAGCAATATTAAACATATCTATAATATTTTAATTATTTTTAGCTAGATTAAATAAAAAATTATTTTATTTTATTTTTTACACAATTAAATAAATTTATTTTTTAAAAATAAATAAATAAAATATCAATAAAAATATATATTATTTTTTAATTAAGATTTTAAATAAATTTGTTTAAAAAAAAATAATAATCAAAAAATGAAATTAAATAAAACATCTATTAAATTTAAATAATGAAATTAAATAAAACATAAACAATTTTAAAATAAAACATCAATAAAATATCCATAAAAAATTATTTCAACAAATTAAATAAATAAATAAATAATTAAATGAAATTAAATAAATTTTTTCAATATTTTTTTTAGCACCAGTTTTTTTTTCAATATTTGAAACATATATTTTTTCAATATTTATATCCAACACTTCATGGTCCAATCAAACACAACAACAGCACAAAGAAAATGGGCAAAATGGTCATCTCACCCCTCTAATCCAAACAGTAAATAATCCCACCAATACTATCCCACACCCCCGCCGGACAGTGGTATCCCCCATATGGGAGATTAGGAGTCCGGCCGGACATGGAGTCCGGCGGACTAAAAAAAAAACAAACATCGGATTAGATTTACTGTGCGGATTACAATCCGCACAGTAAATAATCCCCCCTTATCCCCCCAATCAAACACGCCCATACTGCATATATATGCATTGTCTGCTTTGCCTTTTTTTTCTTTTTTCTGTTTTTTAGTTCAGAGTTGGAACCTCACATGGGCCTGGGTAAGAGCAAAGAATTGGGATTCTAGAGTGATTTTTCCCTAAAATTTCCTAGAGTGCTACCTTGTGTAGTTGAGATTTACTGGCAAGTCACATCAATTAGTTTCGCTTCGTGTCTCAACCCAGACAACAACATGCATGTATCTGCTTCTTTATTCATCACAATGCCCTTGGCTCCCATCTGTTTAGTATTGTCGATATTGATAACTACTGGACATTAATCATAAGATTGCAGATTTGATTTTGTGCTAAATTGGCAGGGGTTCACTACTAAAAACAGAGCCTTTTGAGTCGGTTTTTTTGAGTCGGCAAATTTTACCGTCACAAAAGGTAGTCTTTTTGAGACGGCACAGAGTTACCGACGCAAATACCAAACCTTTAGAGTCGGCACCGTTGGCCGACACAAAAAATTAATATTTGATAGCATTATTTGAGTCGGTTGAATTTACCGACTCAAAAGATAGACTTTTTGCATCGGCATATACCTTTTGCGTCGGCAAATTTGTGCCGACGCAAAAAATTATATCTTTTTGTGTCGGCAACAGATGCCGTAGCAAAAAAAATATTTTATAACCAAGATATATATATTTACTTGATTATATTTAATAAATATATTATATTTAATACTCATTTCGATATTAAAAATAATAGTTAAATTAAAAGAGAATTAGTAATATAAAACTAAAAGTGATTCTAATTATTTTATTTTATTTTTATTTGGATAATAAAAATATGCAGAAATAGAATTATACAAAATTTATTTAAAAGATTAAATATAAATATGTTGTGATTGGATTAAGAAGAAAATACATAAATTAATTATGTAGAGTATTAATATTTCTTTAATATTATTATTTTTAATTATTCATAAATAGTGTATATAGGCATAAAAAATTTAAATTAAATATGAATATTTTGATAATAAATAATTTAATGTTAAATAAAAAATTAAATATAAATTAATATTAAGACATCAATCAGATCGATAAAAAATAAAAATAAAAATAAAAAAATAAATTTAATTTGTGCGATACATGTAATTAAGCACATTCTGCTTTATTTATTTGTATATCAAGATAATTTTTTCGAATATCATAATAATGAAATTATAATTATATGTATATATATTTATAGATATACTTTTATATTAATATTGAGTGTATATACTATAAATAATAAATATCTCAATTAATATCTGAAAGAGGTAGAGTGGTGAAGTGGATTTAGTGCAGTGACTTTGGGTCCGGTCAAAGCTTGCAAATGGCGTGGGTTCGAAACTTCGGAGGTGCCTCAATAAGAAAATTATGGGTTAAATTTCTTAAAACATTGAACCACTTTTTGAGTCGGCAATCTGCCGTCTCAAAAAATTAAAACTTTTTGCGTCGGCAGATTGCCGACTCAAAAACATTTGCGACCCCACCATTTTCGACCCTTGAGTTGCCGTCAAAACGCCGTCGCAAAAACGTTTTTGCGTCGGCAAATATGCTATTTGCGACGGCACTCTGCCGACTCAAAAGGCCCTGTTTTTAGTAGTGGTTGCAGGTTGAGCACCCTCTCTGCACTTCTGATTTATTATCTTAATTTTTTTATGTATTTGTAATTGAGGAAAGATGACTATCTTTTGTTACGGTTGAAAATCATAACAATCGTAAACATAGTTCTAATTTTGAGGCACTGACTTTCACTTTGAAAAAAAAAGTAAACATAGTTCTAATTTTGAGGCACTGACTTTCACTTTGAAAAAAAAAAGAAAAATGAAAAGTTTTTGATTCACAAAGAACGGTTCTTAGAAAATCAAAAAAAATATTCATTATTGTAACTCATAATTTTATAATCACTATCACGCCATTTTGGAGATTTTTTTTTAAAAAAAATATAAATTTTATGCCCTTTTTTTTCTGTGAAATATAATTCATCTATTCAATCACACAATGCAAGTCCATGATTTACAACGATAATCAAATCCTACGCTACCTTTTGTTCTTATATTCTAAATTCTTTTTCTACTTCTCGATTAGAGTTAAAAAGAGTAATAGCGTTACTAAAAAAAATTTGAAAAGACATTTCCACACTTTTGTGAGAACTTCCAAATGAAATTCTCCATTTTACATTTTAAGAAAAGAGAATATCGCAAAAATGGGCTCAAGTGACAAAGAAAGGTGACAAATCTGAAAACATCCCCATCAAATTCAAACCAAAATACGGAGAGTTTCACCTTTATAGAAAGAAAAAAATCACAAAAAAGTGAGACCCACATAATACCTAGGCAACGTGAGCCTCGCCTATACAGAAATTATCAAATAGGTCTAGTGGCGCACTAATTTGTATGCATCCCTGTTTTTTTTTTTTTTTCACAAAATGCACTTTTCAATTTCAAACTAAGAATCTGCTTGGCGTAAAATTGCTGCCCATACAGGACCTCCAACAATGAATGAGAGAGATAAGAGAGAGAATTTATATGTCAAAATTTGCAAATTTTCATTGAAGATGGTTCATATATATATATACCAGACGAAGCTTCTCTGAATGTGGTACACCTCAATCGAAGAGCTTCTTACACATAGATATATAGAAAAGCTGTAAATATAACTAAAGACTACTTTCCTGCAAGAATAAAGATGCCTTTGGTGTTATTTTTTCCTTTCTTTTGTTGGGTCCTCTCGTGTCACTTTCAAAACTGTCCTCAATTTCACTTCTCTCTTTTTCTGGTTGATCATCATCATGGCTTTAATCGAACCCACTGGTACCGACCCTCCAATGGAACGTCCTTCACTACATCGTAGTTGTACCTGAATCCAAAACAGTAATTGTTCTCTGATTATGATTGTGGTGTGTGGTTCTGGTTGTGGTGATAATCTAGGTTATCATGCGCACACTTACTTGTCTACGAATCGCTTTTGCTCGTACTTCTCCGCCGCCGAAAAGAACTCCTCGATCTCCGCCGCCGCCGCCGGCATCTTCGCCTCTGGATGTTTCCGCCGGAGACTCGCCGTGGATCGCTTCGTTGCTGTTGAAGACTCCATCTCGTCGCTTGACGGAGTCGTCTCTCTACTGCGAATAACAAATTAGCAAGTACCGTGTGAATTATAGAACGAACAATGAAATATATATATATATATAAACTTATATTCGCATAAAAATTTACAAAGAGAAGATGAAGACGAAGAATCGAAGATAGTTTCGTTTCCGTTTCGTGGAATTGAAGAGAATTGAAGAGAACCGACTTAAATGATAGAATTAAAAGTGAATTAAAGGAGAAAGTAAAAGGTTTACCTGAATCTACAGCTAACGAGCGTTGAGATCTCGTTTTCGAAACCGCTGTTGGCGTGTGCTTCAAGTTCAACCTTCAAATGTACCATTAAAAAAAATGAGTAATTAAAGCTTGGAAAACGAAAACCGCAAATTTCAAATTCAAATTCCATTTACCTTCAGATCTACAGATCTCAATTCATGTTTCACAAACTGGCTCGACTCAGTGCTCGAGCACCGAGACAGCAGAACGCAACCTGAATCCTCCATGGCCGGCGACACCAAGATCTCCGGCGAATTGCGGCTCACGAGCTGATCATCATCAGAGTTGGACACCAATTTTCTTCTCTTCAATGATCCTCCTGCAGAAGAAGAAGAGCTCGAAGACTGCATAGCTCTCGTAGTGAGTAGTCTATCACATTCACATCGGAGCTCCACCACTGCAATTTCTCCAACTTTCTTGCATTCCCTCATGTAGTCCCCTGTATGAGCCATCACATGTATATGTATCTGAACCTGAGCTTTTGTAAAAATTGGTTGAGAGGTTTTGAGGGAGAAGAGAAGGGATGTTGATGGGGTTGATCGGAGGGCTGAGATTTGTTTTGGCGGTTATTGTTGGGAATGTGATGTGTGGGTGTGTGTGGTCCTGACTCCGTTAACGGTGACAGGGAATAAATACTAAAGTGAGTCTTTCTTAAAAAAATAAAATAAAAATAAGAATAATAATAATCGGTGTGTTTGGTTTGAATTTTTTGGATTAAATTTTTTGAAAACTGAGTTTTTTGATTTTCGTGTTTTTTTGTTTTTAGTGAATATTTTTAAAATTTTAAACATTTTTTTTACTTTTTTTTAGATGCACCTTATTTAGATGTATCTAAAAAGTAAAAAATTTGTGAAAAAATATTTTTAAAAATTAATAAATACATAAAAATATAAAAAAATGTACTGAATTCTCATTTTTTTTTTGTATTTTTGGTATTTAGTGAATTTTTAAAAGATTTCTTTCACAAATTTTTTACTTTTTAGGTATATTTATGTTAGGTATGTCTAAAAAGTAAAAAAAATTGCTTAAAATATTAAAAAATTCAGTAAAAACAAAAAAATACGAAAAATAAGAAAGTAGAATTTTCTGAAAAGAGTTTTTGGAAAACTCTAACCAATCAAGTTTTTTGAAAATCAAGTTTTTTTGTTTTTCGTATTTTTTTTATTTTTAGTGAATATTTTTTAAATTTTAAGTAATTTTTTAAACTTAATTAGATACACCTTACTTAGATATATCTAAATAGTAAAGTATTTGTGAAACAATATTTTAAAAAATTAATAAATACACAAAAATATAAAAAATGTACTGAATTTTTATTTTTTATATTTTTTGGTATATAGTGTATTTTTAAAAAAATTTTCATAAATATTATACTTTTTAACTGTATTTATGTTCGGTATGTATAAAAATAAAAAAAAAATTTACTTAAAATATTAAAAAAATTTATTAAAAATATTAAAATATGAAAAATAAAATAAAAAAATTTCTAAAAACTATTTTTTGAAAACCAAAACTAAACAAAATGATACCCCTTATCAATTATAAATTATTATACCTCCTATATTCTCAATCATAAAACGTAAAATTATAAGTTGTCCCCTGCGCCTAGACCAAATAAAGCCTTCTCGTTTTCTTTCTTTCAAGTCAGTCACATGGGTATGCCGTTGCGAAGATCTGGCCGTTGAAGATCAAAAAATCGAATCTGGTGGCCAATCAGTGACCGCCATGTCACTGGCTGCACGTTAGAGCAACCACCGCACGCTATATTGCATGTGAGTGAGGAATAATTATTTTTTGTGAAGATTAATTTCACCCCCAAGTAATTTGTTGCAGGAATTAAAAAAAAAAAAAAATTCAATATGTTTGTTTCCAATTTTTTGAAAATATTTTTTAAAAATACTATTTTTTTATTTTTCATATTTTATTTTTATTTTTATTGATTTATTTATTTATTTTTAATTTTTAGACACACCTAATATAAATACACTTAAAAGTATAATTTTTATTAAAAAAAAATTAAAAAATTTACTAAATGCCAAAAATATAAAAAAAAATTACGAAAATTTAGTATATTTTTTGTATATTGTCTATTTATTAAAATTTTAAAATATTTTTTCACAAATATTTTATTTTTTAGATAGATCTAAGTAAGGTATATTTAAAAAAGTAAAAAAAATGTTTAAAATTTTAAAAATATTCGCTAAAAATAAAAAAAAAATTCATTTTTTAGAAAATTGAAATCAAATACACTGATTGTTTTTATTTTTTTATAAAGAAAAATGTTAACAAGTGCTTTCTAAATATTATTTAATGTTCAAAAATGTGTGAAAAGTATCTTGAAAATATGTAAAAATATTTAAAAAATATATTAGATTTCAATAAAATTACATTAAGTTTAGTAAAAAAATGTCTGATATTCTTCAATTTTCGTCTTTTACTTGTGTCTTAAGACACTTGCTAACAAAATCATTTTTATAATGAGACTTATTTTTCCAAAAGCGAAAAGTAGGGATTTCAAAATTTTTATTTTATATGAGCAATCGTGAGTGGTCGGGATCCAAATTAACGTTACGAGTATGATATTTTTCCGTGCTTTGATATTTTTGTATTAGATAAATTATAAATATATTTTCTGATATTTATTTAAATTATAAATTATCTCTTGTGATTCTAAAAATTACATTATGCCGCCTAACAAATAGGTCATTTTATTAATAAATCATTAAGTTAATTAACAGTTCTTAATAATGTTAAAATTTTATTTCAATTAATAATTCAAATAATTTTATTATTGTATAAGTGAACAGATAGAAATTTCACTTTTTTAATTAATTTTGTTAAATAAAAAATTCTAACAGGGAGGTATTTGTAATTTTCCAAACCACATGAGACAATTCGTATTTTAAGCAAATATCAGGAGGTGTATTTGTAATTTACCCTTTTGTATTTTGAAATTTAAACATGCATTTTATTTGGCAATTTCTTAAAAATCAAATTATTAATTTAAAAAATCATTTGTTAAAAAAAACTTTGGATTATTTAAACATACCTATTTTTTGCCAAAAAATAGACTTTAACTCCAAGATAGCGTAAAATAAAAAAGAATATTAGTAAATAATCGAAATTTCTAGGTGCATATTATTATTAAAAAAATATTAAAGTTTGTTAGGTTAGCGGTGAGGGGAGTTACAACTGAAATTAACATAATTCACAGATATAGGCAGAGGCATTGCAGAGTTCTGTTTTGCGAGGTAGTAGGTATACGGATACGTATTCGTATTGTGTTTAATATATAGATAAACATAAACTTGTACATATATATACAAACGCACAGAACATTTTTTAATAATTAAAAAATATATATTCGTTCTATTTGGTTTTGATGTATTCTTTTGCTATGTTTTGATATGATTGACTTGTTAATCTTGTCCATGTCTACATATGTTGTAGAGTTGACAATTAATATCAATTTGGTTTGTGGTGTATTATAAATGATTGACTTGTTAATCTTGTTCATGTCTACATATGTTGTAGAGTTGACAATTAATATCAATTTGGTTTGTGGTGTATTATAAATGGATGTCAATTATTTATCAAAGTGTTGATAAAAATGTGAACCTATGTGTTTTGACATAAGAGGAATTCTAACTATTCTTTAGAATAATGACTAAAATTGGTGTGGCGACTGATCCGTAATGAAATATTATATGAATTAAAATATTTCATAGGTAAAAGTCACTTTGGTAATTGTCAACATAGTCACCAACACTGGATAAGACAAATAAGATGTAAATGTATTTATACAGTGATATTTATATTCCATGTTGAGATTGGAATTAAGGATTGCAGTAAACAAAAAGAAATTAATCATGGCTAAAGAAATGTTATTTGACAAAGTGTTGTGGCCACAACCGGTTTTAGTCATTTCTTCTTTGTACTGCAAAAACAAGTTATGAAGTCTAATTGTTTTTAGACAAATTAGTATTGTGATTATATTCACAAAACAGTTTACATCATGTTATTTAGTTCAAGCACGCCAATTAATGATATATTCTGATTTATCTCAGAATTGTGGGGGTGTATTAATATTGTGTATAATTATACATCAACAAGGGGAATTAAGTTTCCTTAGAATGCTTAAAATGTGGGGGTGCTTGGAGGATTTTTACCAAAGTATCGGTTCCGATAATAGGTCCACAAAGAATCTCAATTCTTTATGTAGGACAAAGTTGGAGTAGAAGTAACAATGATTTCATTAACTCCTAAGGAACAACTCTAACGATAAGTCTGGATGTAATCAAAGACTTAACATTGTATGACATTTGCTTTTAGTTGTGAATATTGTCTAAAGATAATATAATAGATTCACTAACTACTCAATGATATCTAATTGAGAAGGTCAAACGGAAAAATAGCGGCCGCTAAACAAAAAATTTGACCAGAGAGCAAATGAGGGAAAGTTTATCGAGGGGAATGTGATTAAAGCCTATTACATCAGAGTCATCATTATGGTAACCCTACTTAGATGACTGGAGATCCCAAGAACTAAGTTCAAAGGGACAACTAAGTTATGTGTGGCTCGCCAGAAATCACTAAAGGAGTCTAACTCCTATCCATTCCTGTGATGAGAGTGATATCTGCAACATGTGTTGTATGCAGGGAACTTAGGGTAAGCTATGCTTTTAATGATTACTTATATCTTGGAAATCCTAATGGGGTATCTTTCAAGAGGAGTATTTAAGAGACTCAAAATAAGGATCACCTATATGAGTGTGAAGGGGCCGCTTCTATGAGAATTGATAAGGCTAAATTCTCTAAAGCACTCAAGAAACACTAGGACTTGCCCAAGGCCAAAACGGGCACAACCGTGAGAACTAAGCTGTGTTTGAAGATATTCTGTGTGAATTCTATTATCTTGGCTTACACAAACGGCTGAACAGTTCAAGGCATCACGTCCACTAATTAGCTAGTAAGTCCGATAGGCTTTCACTAGGGAAGGTTCAAAGCCGAAAGCTACCTATCCCGATGCAGGATATTTCCATAATGTACTCTCTCTTTGTCTGCATGTTGTTGCATGTCCTTTTCGTAAATTTCATTCATGTGGGGGATTGTTGGAAAATTTGAATTTAAATTTACTCCAATTTTCGTACTCCATCCTCTCTATAATTCTCTCTGCATTTTGCTGCATTTTTATTCTGAAAGAAAGAGTGTAAACACTTAGTGTGTTCGTAAGGCAAACAATTTGTAGTGCTGCTATTGTTTGTGGTAAGATCATTTCATCCTGGGAGATAGACGTCCAGATTCTGAAAGCACCGTGGAGAGGACGAATCTGTCTTAAGGACACAGTGTTAAACACTGGACTTGATCAGAAAAGTAATTCAAAGAAATTAACCAAGTAAGTTGTTTAATTTTATTCTGTTTTTAATTTGTTTATTTAATCAGATTTTAATTTTGTTTTTGTAACAAAATAAAATCTGTTATTTATTTATTTTTTTTATTTCGAGTTTGATTTTTGTAATCAAACATATTCTCTCCTTTTTTTTATTTCTTTAATTCTAATTGTTGTTTTGTACACAATAGAATTAAAATCTTTTAAATACAGTGAAAATTGCCTAACATGTTTAGTATGCCTATTTGGGCTAAAATAATCATATAGGATAAAATTGGCTATTTTAGTTAAATATGACAAAATACCATATTCAAATCATAATTATTTTATTTTTTCTCTTATAAAAGTCAAAAAAATCAAAAAGTTTATCCCAAACGAGACTTTTTAGTCCCAGGCCAAAAAGTCAACCCACATCTCAAACGAAGGCTTTATCTGATCAATTTTTAATTTTTTTTTTTATGAATAATCAACTCATAGCAACATAAAAAAATAAACATATCAGATCATCAAATAAATTGCCCGATGTGCCCACAAAGCCCAAATTGTGTATTAAGTGGTACATACCAAAAAATTTAAAAATAGATTAAAATAAATATAGAAAAAACAAAAATCAATTATATAATCGAACAGAAGGATTGTGTTAGATAATTTCTATATGAGTGAAAAAATTAAAAATAAAATACAAAGGGTAAATTACACTCATTTCTTTTCAAGTTTGGAGAAAATACAAAAAATTTCATAATTTAATATAATTACACTGACTTCCCTCCTAGTAAGGTTAAAGAGACAAAAGCCAATACAGATTGCATGAAGACACAACGATATACAATGTACAATATATATTTTAATATAAAAGAGATAACAATATCATTTTTTTATTCATACAACTAACGAATTTATGATGAAAATGGTCAAGTGTTATATAAATTAAAATTTTAAGAAAACTCAATATAATTGTGTTAAACTTATAAAATTTATTATATATTTTTTAAAATCTTAAGAAAAGTGAGTGCAATTTACTCAAATATAAAGGCCAAAAAAAGAGAGGAAAGAATAAAATGGTTTTATGAAGATGATACATATATAATTGATGGTGAGATGATGTTGCCGGCCAGGTGGTCAAATGTAGGAATTAAAAAACTATAATTGAGATACTAATGTAAAGGACCGTTTGGATCATCAGCTTATGTTTGTATTTTTTCTTTGATTATATATTTTAAGCTTGCTGGCCTTTGAAAGCAAATATATGTGAAATCACTGGTCAAGGATTTTAAGGATTTGGTATACTAGAGACAACAACATTACTTCTCTTCAAAAGATAAAATCAAGTTTTTAATATATTTGTTAATTTGTAACATTATTTGGTACCTATGTCATGGAGAATCAATCACAAAATCGATCCTTAAACAAGTATAAAATGATTTAAGTTAAATTTATAGATCCTATACTTCTATTATACATATTTGGTGATTGGTTGTGAGTCTTGTCCTTTTATGGGTAAATTACACCAAATTCTCCTAAAATTTGAAAAATTATAGTAATTAATTTTACAGTTTTTAACATAATTTAAAAAAATTGACACAAAAAAAAAAAAAAAGAGAAAAAAATATTTTGATATCATTCTTTAATCTTATGTTAATAAGTTCTTTATTTTAAAATGATAAATCTAAATACAGTTATATTATTTTGTATTTAATATATATATATATTATTTGTAAGTATAGCACTAATATTTTAATATTTTGTTATGCAAGCAAGAGTACTGACACACACCAAATCAATGGAAGAAGGGTGAGGGAGCGACATTGATTTGCACTATGGATTATATAATTGATAGGACTGTAAACAATCATAGTGGGTAGATGAAATTTTTAGTTGCATACAACAAACATATTTACACACACACAAAAAAAAAAAAAAAAAAAAAATTGTAAACATTTTTGTAAATGTTTTTATGTATAAATATAAATATATATATATACAGCAATGTTACATTCACACAATTTTATTCCTCACAATCCCCACAAATGAAGTAACAAGCAAAATTTCAAAAGTTGACACACATTCCAATTGATATAGAACTTGCATTATTGCTTGCCACCTCATTTGTGAGAATTTTGGGGGGGGGGGGAGGGAATTGTATGAATGAAACATTTTCCATATATATATATGGAAAATGTTTTGTGGCACTAAAAAATTGGACACTAATGTCCCTAATTTCTAAAACTGGTAACTTTGTTTTTTTTTTTTTTTTGCCTTGTTGGGAAATTTCGGGACATTAGTGCCCCCAATTTCGGGGCACTAATCACAATAATGTTTGTGCAATTTGGGAGCCATAATAAGTATTGGAAAATGCCTTGGACCCCAGTGGGGGTACTAGGGGTCCTGCGTGAAGGCTTATGATTGGTCAAAAACAAAAATTGTTTTTTTTTTTTTTTTTGGTTTTCGACGAATGAAAAAGCTCCACGTCACTGGGGTTGCCACCCCCAGTGGGGTCTGAAGCAGCACTCATAAGTATTATTGCACAGATATCCATTAATTGGGACCATAATATGGTTAGCTTAGGTGGGTTGTGACTGGTGAATGAATGTATACACACATATGCAAAATAATAGAATTCAGCTGATTTGGTTTTGGTTTTCAGAAAATTTTATTTTTTTATTTTCAGTATTATAATATTTTTAATGAATTTTTTTAATATTTTAAGTATTTTTTAAAAAAAATTTAGACACACCTAACATAAATACACTTAAAAAGTATAATATTTGTGAAAAAAATATTTAAAAAATATACTAAATATCAAAAAATACGAAAAAAATATAAAAATTCAGTATATTTTTCGTATTTTTGTTTATTTATTAATTTTTAAAAATATTTTATCTCAAATATTTTACTATTTAGTTACATCTAAATAAGGTACATCTAAAAAAGTAAAAAAATTGCTTAAAATTTAAAAAATATTTACTAAAAAAAAACACGAAAAATAAAAAACTCAATTTTTAAAAATCTGCTGAAACCAAACACACTGAATAGTATAATTTAAATTTAACTGAAATTTCAGAATTATTTTTTTAGTTTTTTAGTTTTTTAAGAATTCAAAAAAAAAAAAAAAATTATGCGTTTGATAATTATTACAAAAATTACCTTTTTGGTTAGTGAAAAAGTTTTTGTTTTAATCTTTTTTTTTTATTATTTTTTTGACTTATTTAACTAAAATATGATTTCTTTTAGCTCCGAGGCCTTAATGATCATCAGATGAGCTACTTGCCTATATTTCCATTTGGTGAGGGCCACAGTGGTCCTTTGATCTCATAGCTTCTTTTTTTTTTGAATAATGTTTTTGTGCCCGAATCCCCCCGCCCCGAATGCCCCGAGAGAGAGAGAGAGAGGGAGAAAGAGAGAAGAGAGCGGGGAAGAGGAGGAAGAGAAGAGAGGGGAAGAAGCTCGTCGCCCGGCGTCGCCTCGCAGCAGCTCGAAGCTCGTCGTTCGGCGTCGCCCGGCGTCGCGTCGCAGCAGCGTCGCCTCACCTCCGCCCCACCTCCGGCAGCTCCTCCGCCCCGCCTCCGCCTCCAGCCCTAGTTTGTTGGCCCCCTCCCCCTCCCCTTCTCTTCCTCCCCTCCCCCTCCCCCTCCCATTCTCTTCTTCCTCCTCCTTCTGTTTCTCTTCTTCTGAAATGGAAAAAAAAAAAAAAAAAAAACGACGAAACGACGTCGTTTCGTTGATTAGAGGCATTCGGGACGCCCGTTTTCGGGCCCCCAATCACAACTGTTTTTTTTTTTTTAGAGGAAATTTGATCTCATAGGTTTGTGTGTGTATATATGGTACCTTTTTCAAGTCTTCTTGATATGATAGATCAAAAATCAAAAAATTAAAAGTATAAATAAATAAATAAATAAATAAAGATAAACGAGAAAAAAAAATTATAAATCAATAAAAAGTGAGACATATGTTTGGTGTGCAAATGAAAAATTCGCTTGCATCATTGATTTATAATTATTTTCGTTGTTTCTTATTTATCTAATATTTTCCTCTTTAAAAAAAAAAAAAAAGGTTCTTTTTGACACAATTTGAAAAAAAAAAAAGAAAAAAAAAAAGAAGCTCCCAAATGGTCAATCAATGGGTAGTAGCATGGTGAGATTCTCTGAAGACTCATACACTTTCCATGTTAAAAACCATCTCACTGTTGTCTTTTGACCATATGAACCTAACAACTTCGCCATTTTCACATTTTTAATTTTTTTAATTTTTAATTTTCTTAATATTTAAAAATGTGACTAGCTAAAGTAAAAAGTATTATTGAAAAGTGTACATTAAAAAATGATTAGTTAAAATAAAAATATATAATTTTTAATTAGTTGTTTTGGTTAACATTTTTTGCATATGTTTTTACATGGGATTTTGCATCGAACCGGTACTTTGTCGGCACCGCCATCTCCAATATTGTCGGCGTTACCACTTGAACTTGCCATGGGAAATAACCGCCACAATAACTATAATCGCCACAACTAACTTATGGAGAGAAGACTCCACCAAGGTGATAGCAGCCTTTGAGAAAGGCTTCTTCTCCATAAGTAGAAGTTAATGCTTAACGCTAATAGCAGGCCCCAAGGCATTATCAGCTTAGGGTTGATAGCAGCCCCCAAAGTCATCATTAGTTCGGTATTGATAGCAGGCCCTAGGGATGTGCACAAGTCAGTTCGGCTCGGGTTTGCCCCTCAACCATCAGCCAAACCGACCCCTTCGGATTAGAAAACCAGTCATCCATATTCGACCGAATTATTGTTCGAAATTGAATAAAAAAAATTAATTTCATGGATGGTTCGATCGATTTCCAAGATATGATAGTGGAAAAAAAATGTGAAAAAAAAAAACTGAAAAAGTCCAAAAAAAAGTCACTCATATATATATATATATATACATACATACATATGCATAAAATTATAGATCTATGAAAGAGAGAGTAGAAAAGAGAAAATAGGGGAAGAAAGAGAGGGGGAAGTCTTACCTACCACATGCATTACTAATCACCAACGTTGCCGCCACTCTTGAACACCGACACCACCATCGCTCATCATCGCCACCACTGATATTATTATTGCTTCATCTGCCACCGTTATGATCTCTATCAATGGAAAGAGTTGAATGAAAAGAAAGACAAGCACCAAATATAAAAGGGAGAGAGAGAGAGAGAGAGAGAGAGAGAGAGACCAAAGTCCAAGACTCAAGAAGAGAGAGACTCTTTAATTTGTTGGGAAAGTCCCAATCGTATTCCTCAGCGAAATTGTCTGTGACACCTCGGGTCGGGTAGTTTGGTCGGACAATCGGATCTTACGCATAGCCCTAGCAGACCCCAAAGCTTACTAGTTTGGCGCTAATAGCATGCCACAAAGCTTACTGGTTGGAGCTGATAGCAAGCTTAGAGACACCAGTATACCTCGGCAACCCCGTGAAGATGGGAGTAGGGTAGCCTGAAAGCAAGAGACTCCCTTCTCATTTACCCAGGTCATGGACCTGCCTTGGTTGTACAGGTAAAACCAAAGAAGCCCCCTCGGGCTTGATACTAAGGCATAACATGGCTAATAGTAGGCTTAGTTGTGGTCTTCGCCCCGTGAAACTAGAGAGTTTGTGGTTAAGTGGCTAAGGGTGGAGACATCGCTGAGGTGAATATGAATATAGCTAATTTGAAGTCCTGAGAATGCATGTCTTGAATAAACTGAACTGAGAAGGCAAATACAACGGCAAACACTACCCTCGCAAGTGCACTTGCTGAGGCATTTTTGCCAAACAGATAGTACATAGTATATGCAAAGGGACACGCGACATCTTCAGCTTGGTAGTCCAAGACAGAATATTCTATGTGATTCTTAGGGACACATGTCCTTTCTTTATTTGGCCACTAGGCATCCTATGGTGCCAAAGAAAAGCATATAAATACCCATTTTCCAAGGTCCAGGAGAGAGAAATTTTGGAAATTTGGAGAGATACTACCCTTTTGTACACTACCATTCTTTTCTCCTTGAACCACTTGCTACACCTTCACCTAACCACTCATTCTCCTGCAAGCCCACATCTGTTGGATTATCAATATAGTTTTACTTCTCTAATCATCCTTTGATCATTGTTCACTTTGAACCCCCATACAAACTTCATACACTAGGCCCATCACCAACCCAAGTCGCATTTGGATCTAGCCAACCTACCCAAAATACAGTCTTGAGCCTAGGTTGAGGTGCGAGCCTTCAAACCAAACAATAACCCTTACTCTTTACTTATAAATATTGCAAGTGAACGTACCTTGTAGTTGAAAACATGTGAAACCTAAGGTTATAATAATTAGCTGACTAATTCCCCTTTTCTTAACTCAAATAGACAAACAACCAAGAGGATAGTGCCAATATTTAAATGCATAAAATTACTTTTTACCTTGATTTTCTATTTGAAAAAAAAAAAAAAAAACAAACAAAGTTTAACATCTGTGACGGCCATTGCAAAAAATTTCAACTGTTTGGAAGTGTAGGCAAATGAAACAGTGACTGCATGGACATGGCAGTCTTATGGAATGGAGAAATTCACTGACATTTCTAAACTAAATAAAAAGAAACTATTTTTATTTATTTTAAAAATATAGTTTCCCCCCCCCCCCCCCCCCCCCCAAAAAAAAAAAAAAAAACTATAAAATTCAAAATAAGAAACTACTAGTTATACTAAAGGAACAAAGTGTAATTTACCTTCAACACATTGGATTCCATTGCTTCTGTTAAAACAGATCAATAGGCCTACGAACACAACCAATTACAGGATTAATTGCATCAAATATAAGTAATGCAATTTCAATAAAACTGTATTTTTTAGGATGAATTCCACCATGTAATATTATATAGTCAATATTATTTTATATGATTGGTTTTGGGTCTGTAATCCTGTTATAGAACAAAATAAAACATGATTTTCAAAACAAAAAAAAAAAAAAGAAGAACAAAAAAAGAACAAAATAAAATATGGAAATATAATGGGTGAGAGTACTATACAAAAATTATTAGGTGGTCTAGGTAGACACCAAATGTGAAGTCCCCTATTGTTCCTATGCCCCAACACAAAGTCATGAGGCCCACCCCTCCAATCACAATACTCCTATGACATCACCTAACCATGCCCAGGACAAATGAAAAACTTTTAATAACTGTAGGTCGTCCAGACCAAGAACTGTTCTTAAATGTCCATGTCCATGTCCATGCAAAAACACAAAGCTACAACAGACTGGTCTGTTGGTTGCCTGTTGGATGATGGTCCACCTACAACTAAACAAATCCCTGTATTGATGTCTACTTATGTTTGACCTTTGCCTCTCCTCATATTCAAACAAAACTGTCAATTTCTGCAAATTAAATCCACCATTTGTAAAGGATTCCACACAATCAACAACAATATGGTGAAATATAACCCAATTTTTTAAGCACTTGGATCCAAAAAATTACAATAGTATATAACTTAGATTACAATGAAAAAAAGCTAGAAATAAAATAAAACTGTAGTGATAATTTGTGAGATCCAGAGTACAATTGGTTAGTACAAGGGGAAAGGAAAACTGCCAACATATTTTCACTCTTCCATTTACGGTTGAAATAAAATGGGAGCCTAGCCCTGTAACTTGAGAACATAAAAATTACTTTCATGCTGCAAAAATGTTTTCCTGCCACAAGAATTGCTATTATTATTTCACTTAAAAAATACAAGATAGAAAGATGTGACAATGCGGATCTCACCATGCCCGGGAAAAGAGGAGGATGAGATTTGATTATCTTCACAGAATTCTATGGGAGGACTTAAAGGGCTTTTTTCACGTTAAGGAAGTTAGAACGTTCCTTGTTTGCAGCATCAACATCATCTGGAGATGCCACCGCAACCACAACCCCTTTATCTTTAACTGCCTCAAGTGCACCCGCAAATTCCTTGAAGTCATTCAAGCTTTGGAGAAGGGAAAAAAAAAAAAAAGAACAACTATAGTCAGATTCAAGCCATTTTGAACAGAAGAATTTCTATAACTATGCCATAGAACCAACAAATGGAATAATTTGAATTTTGAAAGTCATCATTGAAGAAAAAGTGTAGATTATACTCCTAAAGAGAATTCGCAATACTAGCATAAAAAATTTAAACTCATTCCCAGTAATTTCATGTTGGTAAAATATATATTTTTTGATGAGTAAAGAATTCATTAAAAAAGCGCGATATGAGAAAATTAAATTCTCTATCAGAACTCATGAAAGTGCATTGGCAGCATACTGGTTTTTTAAGGCCTTGAAAGTTCATGCACACACTACCTTGCAAACCAGTAGTAATTTTATCCAAAGAAACGTAGAGCATGTTTGGTACAACGGAATGGGATGGAATGGAATGCCTATTCTAGCTTTATATTCCCTTTCCTTCGTTTGATATGCTTTAGTTAAGTGGGAGTAGTTATTCCATGAGAATGCCTATTCCAACAAAAAGTGAGAATACCTATTCCATATGTGAAGCTAATGAATAGCTATTCCATTCTAACATGGAATCATCATAAAACAAAATAACGATCTCTCTCATAAAAATAAAAAACAAAATGATTGTTTTAGGGGGAAAAAAATTCTTCTCTTCCAATCTTTCTCTACGAATACTCTCACATACTAAACAATCAACCACAGATAACTCCATCATTATTATTCTACCAAGTTCAATATATATTTTTTTAAATTATGTTTCAATTTATTTACATGTTAGTTGTAAGGCATGTATATATATTAAACTCTATGAAATCATAATATTCTATGTATAATAGAACATATATATGTATCACAACATTTTTTATATATAGTTTGTTTGCATCTTTTTTTTTTCTTTCTTTTTTTGATTTAAATTTTGTTTCACATACACAAGATTGAGTGATTTGTATCTTTTGTTTTACGTTTTTTTTTTTTCTTGCCATGTGAACTAATTTGAAAAATTAATTTTTATTCCATGCATAAACACTACACAAGTGATTGTTATTTCTTGTTGAAAGATTAAAAAATTTCTGCCTAAAAGATATTCCTGATTTTTTACTACAATCATTCTAGCATAAGTTATTTTTTAAAAAAATTTATTGCTTTAATGAATGTTGATTAAATAGTATTTCAATTGTTTTTAATTCAGGCCTCGCCAAATTTCCCCCCCAAAGAATGAATATTTTTAATGCAGTTAATGAATATTTTTATTTTGTGATTCATGAATACTTTTATTATGATTGTGAGTATTATCCGATTTTAAAATTTATTATTTTGCTCATATTAGTGAATTTTTTAAAAAAATTATTCATTTTTTAAATTTAATATGATTATACAATATTTAATCTAGTCGTTATTAGTTTGGTAACCATTCTATTCCATTCAATTTACTTAACAAACCAAACATGGGAATGGGAATGGTAATGGTCATTCCATTCCTACATCATTTTACTATGTCAACCAAACAGTGCAAAGAGAATGAACATTCCATTCCATTCTACCATGTATTCCATTCCATCGTACCAAACGAGGCGCTAGTGTTAAAACATCACAACAGCACATTTTCAAGATGAGAGCTGTGACTGTATTGGAGGCTTCAATATGCGATGCTATGGTTGGTTGGTGTATTTTACGACTCAAGTCTGGGTCAATGCATTTTTGTCTTTTATATTACCCAGAAGGCAACAATGCATTTATTGTTTGCTTTGGATTTTCAAATCAATTTTTGAGAGCTCAAAATCCAAAATTTGTTTCAATCGTTTTTTTACTCTTACGCCCATTTATTCTACTACAAAACTCCAAATTTGTAAAACTATGTTCAAGATATACAACCCAAACAAATTTTCAAATTTTGAAAACTATTTCCAGAAAATTCTCTCAAAATTGATCTGAAAACCAAAGAAAACACAGCCAAAGAATTTGTACCTGGTTGATAATATCTCTTCACGTCTCCTTTCCCTTTCTTCATCTGTGACTCCAAGTAGGTACCGTAACAAACTGAAAGGGCGAGTGAATGCCATTAATTACACAAACACCAGTCAAAAAATTAAGAAACAAGAAAGGAAAGATCAGATATCAGAAAACTCTAAGAGGTTTCTAACAATGCATCTGCCTTCCCCACCAGTTTTAAACCCTGAAGTCATTTGTTAATTTACTTTCACCTTCTTACATTTTACTTTTTCCTTTTCCATTGAATATATGACAGTTCATTGTCCAAAAGTTATTAGCATCCTGACAGGTGCTGCTTCACATAATGAGGAACTGTGTTTATTTTTCAGGAACCTTACAAGGTCAACACCTTGAGAGTATTATGAAAAACATCTAGGAACATATCAAATACATACATAGGACACACACACACCCCAGCCCCACCCACCCACACACAAACATGAGAAGATTGAAACAATACCAACTGCTGGTGAAAGTGACTGACACAATTGCAAAAAACTTCAGAAGGGATGATGCAGTTTTCTCCTTTTTTAATACATTCCCACTGTTAAGCCCTCAATACCATTTATCATAACACAATGATGGCCCTTGACATAGCAAAAGGCCGAAAAATGATTCATGTAGCCAACCCTACCTAATTGGGACATGAGGCTTAGTTTGATTTGGTTTATGTCATAACAATTAGATCCATAACCTCCCAAAACCTTCTACCATTAAGATTTTGGGGAGAAGTACAGATAATTCATAATGCAAAGTTTATAGGACTTGTGGATACTTTTGTTAGAAAAGTAGGACTTATTTGTACTTTTCTCAAGATTTTATCATTCTCCTGAAAACCTCTGAGATTAAGAACAATTGAGGACAGAAACCAATTGTTGTTTTTCTAAACATTATTTAGTTCACTGAATTCTTTCTTAATAGATTAATTTGTTCCTCCTGCAAAAGATTTATCACATACAGACAAGCAGGATGACTTGCAGAACAAAACAATAGCAGGCTGCTGACTTACCTACTATATCCTTTGGCATCTGGTAACTGATATGAATCCACATCTCCAATGGTCCCAATAATTGCTTTTGTAAGAGTATCATCATCCATTTCCAATTCACGCAGAAAATCACTAGTTGCATCATACACATCAAGTGTCTTCAACAAATTGGGGTCTCGATAAGATAAGAATGAGAAGACCCCTAAAATGGGAAATCGAAAAGGTGTGAGTAACAGAGAGTTCACAATTACAACCGTCTGCCAACACATTAACCCAAAATTGTACCTGAGTGAGTGTCAAAATCACAGAAGCCTCCATAAGCCCCACCACTAACACGTACACGATCCCACAACCATGTGTTACTAATGTACTTAGAAATAACATATGCACTCCCATCAAGTTCATAACCAGTCCCATAGATGTTAGCCGCTTTTCCAACATAATTGACCTATAAATATAGAAAGTGGTGAACTCTGTTATACATGGGTCTATCTAGATTGACATCAGTACAAGATGGCAGTCATCAGTTTCTGCAAGCCCAATGTAAATACGGAAGAAATGCAAAAAGACAAGAAGTTGGACAATAGTTATATGGTTTACCTGAGTGGGTACCACAATGGCTTCATTTATTGAAGGAAGTCGAGCGTTCCAAGTAACTGATTCAACAGTAGAAGTGCTTGGAAGCAAGTCAAGAAATTTGCTAACATATTTCTCCGAGTCCATAAGATTTTTTCCATCAGCAGTCAAATTTACTAAGCAACCTTTCCTTGAAATTAAGGACCTGCGGATCTCCTCAAGAGATAAAGAGATTCCATCCCAGTCCTCGTCAACTCTCTTTTCAAGAGCTTGTAGAAATTCCAGGTAACTTGTAAACACACCAATATTAAAAATGTGAGTTAGTTCTGTTCTCTAAAAGCTTAAATCTTAACATGTTTTGTCAGTTAAGAAAACTTGTATAACCTTGGAACCATTCAAAAAATCAACCATACCAGAACTGAAATATAACAGTTCAACATCACTTTGAAACATTCAACTTAATACACATGAAAATGATGGGAAGGTCCTAGAAATTAACACTAAATTTTCAAAACACCTTATACTTTGTTATGAACTAATGAATGTCACATATTGCATATCCTATACATTTCCTGCCTATTCAAAATATACATTTGTGTTTCAACAAGCTGACAAATGACACTACTATACACCATTCAGTCAAACAAGCAAATTAAATCAATAGATAACAGTCCAGATAGCTAACCTAGCGCCACCCATTTGTTCAGAAATCCACCCTGCAACATTTAACTTTGCATCCATCCTTGTGGCTGCAATACCATGACCACTGCCTCTTAATCGGTTCTGATAATAAAACAACTCATGGAATTAATTAATTAATTAAAAATTAATAAAGTTCACTTTTAATGATAATTTGTTCAAAAACTGCAAGATATATACCTCCATTCTAGCCTTGCTTTGGGAAACAAACTGCTTAAACCGCTTCTGGTCTGTAAATTGAACATCTTGAAGAATGCAGTTGACCTACAACCAACCAATGTATATGAGCTCCTCAATTTATTATCAGTAGGCTATTGCTTGCTCAAAGGGTAAGTTACAGATTAAATCAAAAGGTAGAGCAATAACTTAAGTCTCGCGGTATGTTAATGAACACAGGGAGCACAGAACAAGCCTCATATCATGGCAGAAATAATAAATAATAAAAACCTATCCACAGTGAGAGCTTAATAGGCCTGCCCATACATCATGGGAAATAGAAAACTAATTCTTACACATGTAATTTCAGAAACCTATGTCCCTGAAGCACACATCCTATATAATAGTTTTTGTATAAGTACATTATAAATAATAAAATTTGTAATAATTACTTGAATAATAGTACCAAATTCTAAAGAGCACTTCCACCAATGCAAAAAGATGTAAACATTGTATCCTTTGGTGGTAGGCATGAAGTAGTTAAACCTCTACCAGCTATGGTACAATAAACCAATCAACAAATTCACATTAAGCAGTCCAATCTTCTACACTGCCTGAAGATCACTAAGGGAACAATTATAAATATATACAAGTACACAAACATGTATGAAATTAAACAGGCAGTACGCCACCCAACAGACTCTGACCCAGGTAACAACCATGGAGAAAGACGAAGGATACAACATACCTGAGTGCAAAAAAAGTAATATGCATTGCATATTATTTTCCAATCATTATGACTCAATTAGTATCCATGTTTCATAATGATTTCTTATTTTGAGAAAAGTAATTATAGCATGCACATTAAGCAATCTCATACTCTACATTGCTTTGAAGATCATTAGGTGAGCAATGTATCCATATGCAATTTCACGTTATGCAATCCCATACTCTACATTGCCTCTCCTTAGGGTTGCACTCCTTTTTTCATTCAACAAAATTTCTAATAGAAACAATCAAAAGAGGAGAAGATTATCCCTTTGCCAATAACCAAAGATGCCCCTAACTCCTACTCCAAGTTACTCTTACCATTTTCAGTACAAGCATACATAATCACAACCCATATGGGCACACAAATATAAAGGATACCCCCTATAGAGATAGAATATGTACTATAACTATAATTATGAAATTGCATATTCATTTGCAAAACTTGACAACAATGATATACCAGGCTAAACAAATCATCAGTGCGTCCTGACATGGCTTTTCCCCGAACAATTATATGGCTACACGGATCTTCCTTCCCCCGTACTGATGACGTGAAAGGATATACTGATATTCCTCCAGTTTTCCTTCCAATTAACTGATTAAGTTGCACAAAATCCATGTCCTTTGTGCCCATCTCCAGCAATGATTGACTGTTGAGCAATATGAGTAGCCACAGTTAAAACTATCCAAGCAAAACATTTAAGTCAATTTTAGTTGGCCAAATACGTAAACAAGTATAAGATCTTTTTTCTTCTGTTGTTTATTGTTTTGTTTATATCATGTTAGCATGCTAATTTCAGAGTCCATTTTCGAACGTTTGACTAAATGTTTTAAGCTGGAGTCTATCTAAGCTCTCCTCTATTACCTAACAAACTGATTGAGTAAATCTAAGACAGGACACGAGCATATGAAAAAATAAGTTTGCCTTTCATTCTAGGATATCCGCAATGGATGTTTCTTTCTTGGGTGACCTATAAAAGCCTCACAAAACAAAAGGACCCTCGTGTGATATACATTAACCTAGAAAACATAAAACACCCAATAGAGACATGTGATACATTAAGGAAGGATGGGAGTGCCAACTAGGTATATTGATGTGCCTTAGGACATGTAAAAGAAGAGGTTCCATGAGTTCTGTTTTTTATCACAAACATGACCAATGTGTTTTCTTTGCTCGGATGTCCACAGCTATGAGGAGGATGTCTGATTTAGAGAAAAAAATCTATAGAAAAACCACAAGAAGAGCTATGCGTCATAGAATAAAATGTTGAGTCATCAAGAAATGAAATGTCTGTAAGTGGTGAGCAATGAGCATGATGGAACCAATGTTGAGATGAATGATTTGAAAGACAATAGAGTAGAAGGAAACTAATGCAGCAAAGATGAGCTAGAACTAGTATAAAAGAAATGAGAACGAGGGAAGATTGGCTAAGTGGCTTTCCCTGCACAGCTGGACAATGGAAACACTAATTGCAGAGGGAGTGTTGGCTTAAGTGGAAAGTTATCACAGTTCCAGCATAGTTATATTTCTTTTTTTTTTGGTACATTGGAGGTTGTAGCCTAGGGGCCAGGGACTCTTGCCACACACTTGAACTCTTGTTGAAGTGCTAGGGGTTTTGGCCACAATTGAGCTGTGAGAATATTTCAAAAGATGATACAGCCCTCAAATCAGCTGAATCACCAACAAGATTCTTTATTCTGAGTTCCAGTAGAAAGGATAAAACTTTGCAAACTTAAGACGAGCAATACTATGGTATACATTGTTCATATTTCTGTCATCCTTTATTTTCTCTCTTTTTTTTTCATTTGAGGGTTGAGGAGGGAGGGGGTTAAAATGGACGTGTAGTAATGAAGATTAAGAACATCATCCAACTAAATTTTCAAACAAAAAGTGCTGTGATGAGAGAAATTACTAGGCAATTTACAGGTTGCAAAATCCGAAAAGCAGGTTTAGCACTTCACTACTAAATAAGAAACAATAAATTAATGAGATGTTCAAGGCATCTCACCAAAAAAGTGGTACAAGAGGAAGAAGCTCTTGCTTCAGTGAGCTCATATTGAAGACAACTTCAGTGTACAGCACATCATTGGTGAAGAGGTCATGCTGCAAAATCTTCACCCCATTTATATCCCTAACCTACAATCAATGAATGCAAGCTCATTAGTTCAGTCAGATTTTCCAAACCTGAAAGAAACAATCTGGATCTTCAACTGCAAGATAATTAGAACCATGATTACCTCCGTGGGAACAAATATAGGTTTTTTTGGAATATCATTTAAAGAGAGGCTTGGTACAGTTTTCAAAGCTTCTGGTGGATCAGGAGTTTCCTGCTTCAATCGTAACTCATGTGTGGCACGTGCCAGCTCAGCAAGATCTTCTTCAGTCATACTGGCTTTAATTTTACTTAAAATTTCTTTCTCAGCCGCTTCATCTCGAGAAGCCTTCTCTGGATCAGGCTGAAAAAATAAATAAATAAATAAACACCCAATGTTATTTTATACAAGTTACAACCAGAATAGAAGTATTACTAACAATAACTCAAATTCTTAGATAATTGCTCACCTGCATTTCTATGGTTACACGGTGAGGATTATTTAAAATGAATTTCTCTATTAAAGGAGCAAAAACAGATTTGGAGCCTTCCTCAGCTATTCTGGCTTTCAGTTCCATCAGGGGTTTCTGATATTTTAATGGTTGAAATGGATCCATATCATATACCCATTTTCCCTGTAAAACAAAAATTCACACCAAAAAAAAGAAAAAACCGTCTTTCAGATTTAGGGAGGAACAAAAGGAATGTCATTTTGGCAAACAGCAACAACCACAAAGCATACTTACAATGGAGCGAAGCATCAAGGCTAAGCCACGAGGGAATGACCCAGTATTGTTTTCTCTAAGAGAGAACTCAATTGTATTCATGGATGCCTCCACAGCATCTGAATCAAATCCTTCCGCTGCTAAATTTTTAAGTGTATTCATGATCAATTCTTCTACCTTTGGAATGTTATCTTCAGAGACACCCTTCAATCCAATACTAAACTGGGGCTGAAGAAGTTCATCTTCAACCCCACCCCCAACAATGGCCTCTCCTAAACCACTTTCCAGCAGGATTTTTCTCAAAGGAGATGCAGGTGTACCCAACATTAGATGATCCAAAAACCCCAGTGCTAGCTCAGTTTCCAAGTCTAGAGGCTTATCATGAAGCAACCAATTAAGGCAAACCATGTGCTTTTTTTTCAAGTCACCACCTTCAGCAGCAGGATATTTCTCAACAATCCTGACTGGTTCTGAAAATAATTTCTGTGGCTCAATTCTAGATTCGCTGGGAGCAGAACTTGCATCAAACATATCTAGATACTCTGTATAAGGAAAGGGAAGAATGAGATGCTGCATTTTGACATGAAGTTGCCAGATTCCCAGTCTTACTCATCATTAAGTAAAATAAATAAAGCAATAGAAAGATTAGGTATGCATAGGTTGTCAGTACTAGATTACAATAACTACATTAAAAAAAAATCAATTCTCATGAACTTTCAGCACTAATGATTTGACCCAATGTCAATTTTTACCTAAGCCAGGCATAGAGGTAGAAAAGCATGTGATTCATGGCTTAACCTCTGGTTTACTGGCCAGACCAATGAAGTTTCCTAAATGCAGCTAATATTTGCAGGGATAATATCCTTTCCAATATTCTTTTAGGGAAATGCACAATTGGTATAGTTTACATTTAATTTAATTTTTTTTTAAAAAAAAAAGAAAAACAAAACAAAACAAACAAACAAACAAACAAAAACAGATGACATTTATAATTAGAGCAAAGGGAAAAATACCACTCAAAATGCGAAGACGTTCACTGGGGTCATCATCACCATAAAACCAAATCCTTGCATTGCTGGGATGGTAATATCTACGGTGAAACTCCTGCAGTTTTTACAGAAGCTAAATGCATGAAGTCCAAAAAATAAATAACACAATATTGAGATGTACAGTAGGTATCCATTGCAGCACAACTACAGCATAGACGGTGCAGAATTTGTATTTTGGGGTTTTCACTTATACTCTTTGAATCTAAACTTTCAACAGACACTGCAAAACATCATAATTACGAACAACATAATAATGGATATTTCCACCATGGTAGCATTTCCATGCTTCATATTCATGATTGCAATACCATGCAATCACATAGCACACACATTATACAAAGTGTGCATTAGTCACAGTACCTTGATAATTAAAGTCAATTTATTGAAGAAATAAAATATCAACCTCTTTTGGATTAATTTAATAAAAATTTTGATTTTCTATATATCTCAACAAATAGTTCTACCCAAGACCTAATTTATTTCCCCAATGAGAAATCATAATCATCACATCAATTGGACACTGGTCCCAGCACATAGTAAATTAAATTTAGGAGGGTGTTTGGGAAGTGCTAGATTAGTATAATTTTTGACTTTTTACGAAAAAATGTGAAATATGGGTTGAGTTTGAAGTGATGTGGTAGAAAGGTGATGTGACTCAAATAAGATGATTGTGACCAAGGTTCTGAAAAGCGGTTGCGGTCACCATAACGGTGGCGGTGGCGCGGTTGCGGTTGCGGAGTGTAAAGGCCGTAGCGTAATGATTGCGGTAACCGGAACCGTGAATTTTTTTATTTTTCGCATAATTTGAAAAAAACTTACCGATACACACATTTTTTTCCATGATCATATTTATTGGGTTTTAAAATAAATATTGATCAATTTTTATAAATTTTTAAGTTTGATCCAATATATTTCATATTTTTAAATCACTATAAACTGAGTTTTTTACATTTTGTTTTAATAATTAATGACTTTATATTATACAAAAAATCAATCACTAACTATTATATATAAGATAAACAATGACAAAAGTAAGAGAATAAATAAAAGCCTAAATATATATATATATATTTTTTAATCAAGCCAAATAGATAATGACTACACTTATTATTATTATTATTTTCAAAAAATATATAGATAGACACACACAAACAAAACAGTTGAGTGATAGTAGCTGAATAGAATAACATAGGTCTTACAGTTTCAACAAATCAATAATATGTTCTTCATCTTCCCTCTTCTCTCTCTATCTCTATTCCCCTATTTTCAACTTTTTTTTTGTGTTCTTTTGGAAGAAGCAATTCAGAACCGTTACGTAACGGTGCGTAACAGGCTGTTACGGCCGTTACGGCACCGTTACAACCGCTATAGCAGCCGTTACGGCTGACACACCTATGAATCTTAATCACACTACAAAAGCGGCCGTAACGGGTGGCGGTAACTACCACAACCGTTACGTAACGGCATCACGTAACGGTTGCGGCTGCTTTTTAAAACCTTGATTGTGACCCAAATAGGATAATGTGTTAAAATAGCATGTGCATTAACAACAGGAATATAAAAAATTAAAATTAAAATTTGAAGTCCAACCGAAGAAAACTAGAAACTTCTATAACAAAATTCTGGAAAAAATGTAAATTAACATGCATATGCAACAAACCTTGAATTCCTCAAATGTGAGTTTGGGAATAACTAGTGGATCACCCCCACTATCAACACCATATGTATTGTCTGGAAAAATAGCCTGTCAGGAATATAGTGCAACATCTATCAATAAAATTGTTTTACTCAGACCGTGTGAGATATCAATAAAATATATTACTCCAATTTTTACAGAACAAGATAAAACATAACAGAAACAGATTGGAGGCAATCCATGATAAGCACTAGTAAGAGTATCATTCACAGAATTGAATCACATTCTATAAGCAGACATGCGATCATCCAAATATGATAAAGTAGGAGATACAATCGGAAAGCCTAAATATTGGCCACAACTTCCTAACAGCATGTATTGAGTAAAAAATAATGCATCTGGCAGTCTATTCGGTAGCTTGATAATTTTAAATCAAGCGAGAAGTGCCTATGAAATGAGTTTGTTGCACAACCAAAAAGGAACTAACAACTTTAGTACCACCTAAAGTGAGATAGAATAAAAAATAATTTGAAGCCAAGCAATTTAAATTTTGAGCAAATTTCCCAAGTATCATTTTAAAAGGGGAAAAAAAAAGAAGATAAATGACAACAGCCAAAAATGAACTTTTCATACTCTCAAGGCTCAGAAAAAGAAAATAAATGAATCCAAGAGATAACCATTTTGGAAATGACAAAAAGAACATAAACGCATATGATTATCTACAGTAACTAATCTCATGTCCTAGATAATTCAATAATGCACAAATTCTGTTTGACAATAACTCTGCAATTTATGAAGTACCAAAATGCATTCATGACCAGGAGCAGAATGCTTGCCTGTTGTGATGCCCGGCCCAGTATGTTATCAGGCTGGGAGTATACACCTTTCATCTCATTAAAAACAACACCTGTTGTTGACCATGAAATCGTTTAGAAAGAAAATATAAGTTTTACGTGATTGCACAAGAAGACCCTAAAATACAAAAGACTGCACAAGAGGGGGAAAAAATAATAAAAAACCACCTTTATAAGTTATGTCCTCTGAAGGGTTGTTTAACTCATAATGCCAACCCTCTTGTTGAAAAGTCTGGAAGTCCTCTACACATTTAGGGAAGAAGACAGCATCCAGGTATACATCTACCAAGTTATAGAAATCCTGTTTAGAAAATAATGACAATACATTAATGTGAAATTAGATCCAAGAGAGAAAAGCATCCACATTTTTATTCCAGAAACTTTGTAGATAGATTTTATTTTACCTTTGAATTTGTGGAAGCAACTGGATAGCAAGTCCTGTCAGGGTAGGTGAATGCATTCAGAAATGTGTTCAAGCTCCCTTTCAAGAGTTCAACGAACGGTTCTTTCAAAGGATACTTTCTTGAACCACACAATACGCTGTGTTCCAATATGTGAGGAATTCCAGTTGAATCTTTCCTGCATTTACAATTTAGTTAGAGCAATGGTAACATTTACACCAACAGTTCAAAGCCCACTCAAATTAAGGGTTGGTTTGGCATGTTTAAAAAAAGTCAAAAAGTTAAAAAGCCACTATCCTTTTTAAGTCACATCATCTTATTTAAGTCACATCATCTCTCTAATACATCACTTCAAACTCAACCCATATTTCATAAAAAGTCAAAAAGTGCACTTATTTAGATTATCCCAAACTTGCAGAAGTAAATTTGGATCAACAAACCACATTCTTCTTGGCCTTTAAGATTTTGCTCAAGTTTGCTACTCATTTAAGGATTCTCAACACACAGCAACAATTCATTTAACCAATAAACTTTTTAAAGGATTGCCTAAATGAATTAATTGGTTCCAGGACACAACCTATGACCACTCAATACACTGGAAACATGGATATATTCACCGATAATGGCCATTTCGTTCACAACTTCTAGTTTGATATGCAGGCAGAAAGGAGGTGAATTTTTTTTTAAAATATATTTTACCAAATTTAAATTTCAAGTCCTCAATGGAGATTTACAATAGATAGATTCACCAGATTTTTGTTTTTTTTTTGATAAATAAGAATACTTTATTGAAAGAGCATCAAGACGATGTAAAGAATACAAGAATGCAAAAGATCAAAAAGAACTCAAACACCTAACCATTATCATCATCCAAAAAGTCTAAAAAAGCAAATAAATCCGGATCCACTCTTCTCTCTAACCAACTATACAAAGTAACTAACAAACGATTCTCCAGCCACGATTCACCAGATATTTGTTTTTTTTTTTATAAGTAATTACTTTTATTAGAAAAGCATCAAGAAGATGCAAAGAATACAATGAACCTAGAACTCCTAACCAATAATTTTATCCAAAAAATCTATGAAAACAAATATATCCGGGTCGGCCCGTGACTCCAACCAAGTGCATAAAGTAAGCAACAAGCGATTCTCAAGCCAAGACACTGAATGAGTAATGTCGAGAAACGTCCGCCGATTCCTCTCCAACCAAACCAGCCACATCAAACAAAAAGGCACGACGGACCAAATCCACCGACGTCAACAACCAACACGAGCACCTCGCCAACTCCATAACATCTCCAACACCCCCTTGGGCTGCACCCAAACAACCCCAAACAAAGAGCATACCAACCCCCATAGACGAGATGCCACATCACAATGAAGAAATAAATGATCCACCGACTCTGCATCCATACAGCACATACAGCAGCGATTCACTAAGACATGACCTCGATGAACCAAATTATCAATAGTGAGATTCCGGCCCAAAGCAGCTGTCCACAAAAAGAACACTATCTTAGATGGAACGCCCGGAACCCAAATGCTTCGCCAAGGGAACAATGTAGTTGCCGCCCCCCCCCCCCCCACCAGACTCCGATAAAAGGATGACACCGTAAAGAGGCCTTTTGTACCCAACACTGTCCACACCACCCTATCCTCCCCTCGCCCAACGGGCCCCAAACCATATAAAAACCCCAACATCTCCTCCAGTTGAGTAGCCTCCCAATCCTGAACTGGCCGCCGCAGGCGGACATCCCAGACTACCACCTCTTCATTCCCCAAACAGTTCGCCACAGTCACCTCAGGCTCCGCCGCAATGCCAAAAATCAAAGGGAAACGATCTTCCAACAACATCTCCCCACACCATTTATCCCTCCAAAACCTAACCCTCTCCCCATTTCCCACTCGGAAATGCACCCGATCCCAAAACTCATCCCTCCCAGACCAAATCCCTCTCCACAAACCCCGCCCATGAATTCTTGTAACTTTTCCCGTCCTCCAATCCCCGCTATCCACCCCAAACTTTGCAACAATCACCCTTCGCCAAAGCCGGTCTCGCTCCCGTGCAAAACGCCAAAACCATTTACCCAATAAGGCTCGATTAAAAGTAACCAAACTCCGGACCCCCAAACCACCCGCGTCTTTTGGAGAACAAATCCGATCCCCCATCCCACCAAATGATAACGGAAAACCTCCTCTCCACTCCCCCACATAAATTCTCTCTGAAGTTTCTCCAAACGTCGAGCCACCGAAACCGAAATTACTTGTACCGACATAAAGTAAGTCGGAATACTACTCAGCACACTCTGAATCAAAGTTAAACGTCCCCCTTTTGACAAATATTGCTTCTGCCAGCCGCCGCTGCACTCGCTCCACCACACCATTCCACACCCCTTGCGACTTAAAAGTAGCACCCAACAGCAAGCCTAAATAAGAAACTGGCAGAGCCGACACCTTGCACCCCAAAATAGCTGCTGACATGGGGACTCTGTCAACCTCCCCTACTGGGATTAACTCAGACTTACTCAAATTCACTCTCAGACCCGAGACCGTCTCAAAACACAGCAAAACACACCGCAGATAGCCCAACTGCTCAGCACGCGGCTCGCAAAAGACCAAAGCATCATCTGCATACAAAAGATGCGAAACACCCACCACTCCTCCGCCCGAAGATCCGACTGAAAAACCCTCTAACAAGCCTTCAGCTACTGCCCCCCCCAACAATCTAGTAAAGGCCTCCATTACCAAGAGGAACAACAATGGCGACAAGGGATCTCCCTGTCTAAGGCCACGAGAAGTAGAAAAGCATCCCGCCGGTGTACCATTCACCAATACAGATAACTGGACCGTAGAAATACAGAACTTCATCCACCGACACCATTTCTCCCCCAAACCCATCCACCTCATAACGTAGAAGAGAAACTCCCAATTAACACTAACGATTCACCAGATATTTGTTGTATCACTAATGGCACCACAAAAGCTGAGCATTTTGCTATTGTTCAAATTACCCAAATACATATGCATGTGGACATCTCCAACACCTTCACGTGTTGTGCACACATAATGGCACTGTGTACTTTACACATCGGATTGGGGACTTACATGTGTCAGCCTTTAATAAGGACATGTGCCTAGGCAGTATACTCAGGAAGACTTGAGAAAATGGACCAAAGTCCAAAAAGGGAGTTCATACCATGCAAGCATTAGTTATTGCAGTGGTTAAACCAGACAACTCAAGTAATCTTACTTGACTTCAATACCGCAGTTCCTGCACTGCACCATTCTTACATACCTAAGTCAAGAAACCTAACTTAGGTATGTTAAAGTCTTTAGCAAACACACTGCAAGACTGGAATTTAGTGGCTTGGTAGCTAGAGGGAGTAGTGCCCCACGGGTGTCACTGCCTTAGGCCAACCCCGCTGAGAAAAGAAAAACACGTTGCTAGATTAATGTATGAAGGCTTGAAGATAAAGGAAAATCCTAACAGACTGATATACTCATTAGCTGGCATATACTAATAGAATTCCGATATATCTGAGAAGTTTGTTACAGTCCTATAAATAGGAGGTAGTACTCCTTACTTTGCATCACAACAGATTTCTACACGCAACCCTAGATAGATCATTCTTGAGCTCGGTAATTTGTGTATTTTCTCACACTACCATCTCCAGCCTCTCTCTCTATTGGGCTGCTCTATCTCTCACCCAGCCATTCCATCTGTCCCGGTGTATGCTTCCACTCTCCACTGACCCTGATTAGCACTACCCACAATGCCCATTCAACTTCTTTCCCAACATTACAATTTATACTTTGGAAAGCAATTACCTTAAGGGTGTGTGTTTGGTTGGAGGATTTGATGAGGAAAATGAAAAGGGAAAGGGAAAGGGAAATAGAAAGAATTGACAGGACTCAAATTCCAAGTTATGTTTGGTTGAGTTAGGAAATGGAGAAAGAAAAGAGCTTGCTGTGTTTAGTTCATGGCTTTGGAAGGGACTTGGAAAGAGAAAAGAAAAAGGTAGGTGAAATATGAATGAAATATAATTACATTTCACATCATTTTTTCTTTCTTTTTCCAAATCCCTCTCAAACCAAACACTGCCTAACCATTTCAAGTTTCTCAACGCCAAGCCCAAATCAAAATTTAATATCCCATCTAAAAACAAAACGATCAATTGGCAATAACAAAGGCATAATCTTATTGAATTTGAATACCAATCAATGTGTTTGGTTTGAGTTTTTTGAGTTAAGTTTTTTGAAAATTAAGTTTTTTGGTTTTTGTGTTTTTTTGTTTTTAGTGAATATTTTTAAAATTTTAAACATTTTTTTATTTTTTTAGATGCTCCTTACTTAGATGTATCTAAAAAGTAAAAAAATTATAAAAAAATATTTTTAAAAATTAATAAATGCATAAAAATATAAAAAAAAATACTGAATTCTCGTATTTTTTTGTATTTTTTGATATTTAATGAATTTTTAAAAAGTTTTTTTCAATTTTTTTTTATTTTTTAGATATATTTATGTTAGGTATGTCTAAAAATTAAAAAAATTGCTCAAAATATTAAAAAAATTTAATAAAAACAAAAAAAAATACGAAAAATAAGAAAGTATAATTTTCTGAAAAGTGCTTTTGAAAAGGGGTAACCAAGCATAGTGTCCCACTATCTGAATTGTATACTTACGGAGGAGTGCGAAAAACAATACCAAAGACCTTATTCTCATCGTCATTGAAGACCGACATGATTTCGGCACCGGTCTTCTTATGCTTGTAAAGAACAGCTCTTGATTTACACTCTTCAATGAACTCTTCCGACACTTTCTCGAACCCAAGCTTCTCAGCAACCTCATCATCGGCACCAAGCATTTCTACAACAATCCATAAAACCCTAATTCAGCCCACAAAATATATATATATATATATATATATACGACAATCAAAAATAGGGTTACCTGGAGAGGGCTGTGTAGGTGGAGTGGCAATAGCTCTGGTAGAGAGACTCGAGAAGTGGCTTCTCAGAAGCGAACGGGGTGAGGAGGCTGTGGAGAGAAGCCTCAGATGGTGCCGAAGAAGAAAGCGGCTATGGAGGTTTGGGATGGAACGGTGACGTCTAGAGAGAGAAGAGAGACGAGTGAGGTTGTGAGAAGAGCGAGAGAAGATTCTGGTGCAGACGAGTGGAGTACATGAGAGAGAGCGAAGAACTACGGCTCTCTCCATCGATGTGCTCATACACAGAGCTTGCTTGGTACAGAGAGAGAAGATGAAGACAAGAAGAAGATGATGAGAGAGAGAGAGAGAGAGAGAGAGAGAGAGGGGGGTGTTTGGGTATGGGTTTGGGGTTTTGATTGGATTGGATTGGAAGGGAAATAAAATATCAAAGTTAAGAGGCGTTGTTGCAAAATTCTGGTCCAGAAATTTGTATGGCAATCCACACCCCATTTAGCGAAGACTTGCAAATTACGAAAGTGTTTCAATTGGGCTTTTGACTGTAGTGGATGTGGCCCGTCTGAGCTTGGCTTGGGCCGTGGCCAGTCTAAAAACTTAAACTAAGCCCATTTTTGATAATTGAAATTGAAATAATATATGGTCACATCACATCTGATATATTTCTTCATAAATTATTCTCTTCTCACAGACACAATAAACCGAGTCTAATTTTATTCACACATTAATAAAATATTTTTATTGATTAAAATAGTTAATTTTTTTCACTTTAAATATGGTCCATCTCATTTTAAATAGTCTACATACTATTTTGGGGAATTTATCGAAAAGTCCTATGTAGCTAAATTATGGTCCGTTTGGTCCCTTGGATTTTTTGTTCGTTCGGCAAGTCCTAGTGCGGTGTGATTGCGTACTGGGAAGTCCTTTTTTGAATGTTTGTGACTGGTTGTTTGATGGATATGTCCTCACGTCGATTATGGAATGTTTGTTCTGTTTTGGTACGTGTAATCTCGACTTTCTTGGGAGGTGGGAGTGTTGTATATTCATTGGTAATGTTTTGTAACTAGGGTTTTTGTTTGTAAGTGTAGTCGTATTCTCTGGCCATTGTCAATTTTGCACTTGACGTGAACACCATTCAGCGGCACACAGGTATGTGGTTTATTATGCATTGTTCAGTGATCCCCATCATATATCGTACACATTCACGACAATTTATACGACCCAGTGATGGTTATAACATAGTGTATGGGATGGGAAATCATTCATTGACTAGTTCATTTTTCAAAAACTCATGACTTTATAGGGTAGCTTCATCCCAAACCGTGACAGACAGTCGGGCTTTCAATAGTATTCATATGTTAATTATTTCATTTCGTTACAGAAGATCTTTTTCAAATGCTTAACTGTGCGTACTTGTGCACAAATACATATGCTTTTTACAGATGAAAGACTTCATGATGCTTCTATGTTGTTATCGGTCCACAAATGTCGCATACAATTTGCAATCGTCAGACACATTTGCCGAACTTGTCAATTATGTGTGTTCCAAGTTCGACGGCCTACTTCCGGGAACAATTTTGTTGTTCTACAAGATCCCGGGTTACAACAACTTCTCGTTACAGAACGATGTGGACATGCGGAATATGATTTGCCTTGCCCGTTCATTTCGATTGCAGTTAGTTGACGTACTCATTGAACTTCACCAATGTAGGGGAAACAAAATTCCTGACAGTGACCATGCGGCCATTCACGCCCACAACACCGCGGGAGACAAGGTACCAAGTGAGTTAGAAATGGACGACAAGGTAGACCTATTGCAATCATTTTGTTCGTAAAAAGAAAAGGTATTCCTTTCCTCTCTCTAGGCCAATGGATTTACCCACATTGGACAGCATTTCGAATGTAGGGCTTCCGAATTTTGCAATGTCTTATGGAAACACGCCGTGGAATGTGGCTTCTAATTCAGGTTTGTCAAAAATGACTCTGTCCGGGTGACGGCCATTTATGCTATGAATGATTCGAAGGGCTGCACGTGGGTTGTCCATGCAAGGAAATTAGAGGCCAACGGATTTTTCTATCTCCGTAAATGGAACAGTGAACACATTTGCGGCGTTGCTGTCCGTACGTCCACAAACCCTCTTGTTGGTTCTGAATTTGTCGCAGACATCATAGCCGAACGTGTGCGGGACAGGCCACTAACATGTCCCACCGAAGTTATATTGGACCTGAAACAAGATTACAGGCTAGACATCACGTATCGTGTGGCGTGGCTAGGGGTCAAAAAAGCAAGAGGCGAACTGTTTGGTGCACACCCCATTTCGTTCGATCAGTTGCGTTGGTATAGTACTGCAGTAATGAAACATAACCTCGGAACCTACATCAACATTGAATATGATGACCACACACACCGGTTCATACGGTACTTCATATCATTTAAAGCATGTATTGATGGGTTCAACCATAGCCAGCCATTGCTTTTTCTCGATGCCACGTTCCTCAAATGACGATCTAAAGGGTTTTTACTTGTTGCCACTACGAAAGACAGGAACCAAGGTCAGTTCATTCAAACTTCCACAATGACATTGCAACATTGACATGCACCCAAACATATCACATTCATAATCTGTATTGCTGTCATTCACCTACACTGCTAAATTTTTCATAATACAACTTATGTACCTAATAACATCAACCCCATAATTACTCCTGTTGTGCAGGGTTATTCCCTTTAGCTTATGTGGTTGTTGACTCTGAAAACACAGTCAACTGGTCTTGGTTTCTTCAACATCTTGCCCAGGTGGTGCATGAGAATAGACCCTTCACATTCATATCAAATAGGAATCTCGGGCTGCTTGAAGCAATGCCCACCGTATTCCCAAATGTAGAGCACGCTTTTTGTCTCCAACATTTGCAAAGGAATCTAAGGGACAGACTGCGGTACACAAACAGTATGCATTGAGCGAGTTTGGTAAACAAATTACGCCATTGCACTTACGCACTAACTGTTACCGCCTTCAACCACAAAGTTGAACAATTCCATAAATTAGGATGTGTAGTAGCATCCAAATTCTTAGCAAATGCACCTCCACAACATTGGGCAAATGCATTTTTCAGGTCCGTCATAATTGTTAATCACATCATTCACATGTACCAAACATATTAACATACCTGTCGTATTTATTTTCCAAAAATGCCACCTCATTTCCAGGGAGCGTCGTTACGGTGAGATGTGTTCAAATGCTGTTGAATCATTCAACTCATGGGTACGGGAAGCACGCAACCTTCCAATCACAAGAATGGTTGATAGTATTAGAACGAAATTAATGCGACAAATGGCGAAGCATAGACTTGCAGCCCAAACATGGATTGGCATAATACGTCCCAAAATGGAATCCTATCTTGAAAAAGCATTCAACGAAGGGAGGTCATGGAAAGTTAGCCAATCTAATAAGGACGTGTATGAAGTCCACTCTTTCCCGTCGGTCACTGTTGACATTGGACACCGCATCTGTTCATGTTTCAAATGGCAGCTCAATGGGTTTCTATGTTCTCATGCCATGGTTGTCGTACGAGACAACCATCTTCTCAATTCCTACCGTGGAGCAGCCGCCATTCAACCCACATGATTATGTTATCTACTCACCCGCCGTGAAATGTTCGCCTGGTAGGCCAAAAAAGAAGAGAATTCTATCGAAATGAGAGCAAGTGTAGCAAATCAGATGCTGCCGATGTGGACGCATAGGGAACCACAATAAGAAAATGTGCAATGAACCAATTTAAAAACGACGTCACAGTCAGACCCGTCTACAATAATACCTTAGCTAGTTTAATGTTTTGAACAAGCACTAAATAAAAGTCATCCGCATATGCAATGTTGATCGGAACAATTATATTTGCATGGCTCTTTTTGGGTAATCGTGTGCGACGACACACGACCATTTTTTTGTTTTTCTAATATTTAACATCATTTGGTACTCTCAGTTATTAATATCTTTTTTTCGTCAAGTAAAAATGCATCGCATTACTTGAAATATTTGCTAGCTTTTTTAAAAATGTTGCAACCACACCTACATTTATGGTTGTGTGCAAATGTGTGGTGTAAGCAGGATTCAATGTGTATATGTGGTTTGTGGAGGGGCAGAAGGTTAGAATGCCAAAAAATCACAGTTGCAACACTTGTTGGGTTATAGGGCCAACTTCAGGTCTTTGGTAGTTTTACGATGTAATGGTCATTAAAAACGGTACTTTTCAACTCCAAAACTAAGTTGTTAAATTCTGTACATTACGTATTTCGTACCGGCTGGCCGTCGCGAACTGCCACACTGACCATAAAGCAACAAACGTGGGCCGGTAGAAATGTTCGTGTAACTACTCCTGAACAAGCTTTGTGTCACAACAGTCTTAACAAGTTACAATGTGAACCTGTCCTACAAGCAGTCAAACTCAAACTTAAAAGCCACATGCAACACATACACACATTCACTCCCCCTTAAAACAAACACTTGCACACAACGCTTATTACGAATCGTGGGTTGTTGACAACTCGTCAACGTGAACAAAAACATGTCATTGACACACCAATCCATACGTGAAATTTCACACACAATTCACAAAACATACACATCACCACAAACTTAAAAATCAACAACTCCAATCCCCACAACGCAGTTTCGTCATTAAACCATTTTAAACACTTACTACGAATTATGGGTTGTTGACAACCCGACAATGTGAACAAAAACACCGCAATCCATTCGTGAAATTTCACAAACAATTCGCAACACATACACATCACCACAAAATTAAAACAACAACAACTTCAATCCCCACAACGCATTTACGTCATCAAACCACATAAGCAAAATGTAACGTAAACTACACATATAAACCAAAACGTCAATATCAATCTGTGATTATGTCTAACAAAAACATCCCTAACATAAACAAACGTCAAACTAAAACTGCTAAACAACCAAGACATATGAACTATCCAAAAATAGGGAATTGTTGAATTCAATTGGGTATACCAATGTTACTTCAAAAATACTAACTTAACACTACTGCTGCAATTATTCATTGTCCATAGTTATGTTATTTTAACCCAAATGCCGTCACCTCACCCGTCGGCCTATGTTGCTCACTACGCCACGTACAGGATCACTTACGAAAACCCTTACCATGTTTGATCGCAAAACACTACAGTTACCTCCTTCCAAAGAACGCCCCACTTCTACGTGATGTACATATTGCCGCATTATAGCGCAAACGATGATTGCACAGTCCATGCTGCAACAAGAAACACACTTCCATTACGTCAACACCATACGTATCACATAATACACAACTTCAGCATCATTACAATTGAATCTGATTCGCTTAGTTGTCCGGACGTTGCTGGGGGCACTTGGCGACTGATTCCACTGTCCTGTCAAACTCTTGCGTTCTAACTGTCTATTCCAACCCATGCGCTGCCATCGATTGCCGTTGCATGTTGTGACAATGTTTTTCTACACAATGTCATGTAACCAAAATAGAAACCATTAGTTAACACTACATTAATATTACAACCCGCGCAAATAATCCACAAGTGAAATTAACTCACCAGTTTAACAGCCTCGGCATAATGAACCCCACCAGTCCCGGACCTATTCTGCATGAAATTATAATGCTTCCAACTTCCATCCTCGATGTCGTACACCACTAAAGACCAGTGCTCTAGGTGGCATAGGGGAAAATGTATGTAACGCGCACCCCTACCAGCGTGTAAATTAGTAGTCAAATATTTGAACCTTGCATCCATATTCTCACCTTTCATCACATCCTGCACATAACCACCATCAAACCGTACCAAAACCAAAATCAGCATACTCACAAAACCAACCGACACATGCGACTAATAGGAACAAAAACAAATACATACCTAGCAGATGCTGCTGAAGAAATAAGAATTTTTCCGGGAAATCTTTTCCCACATTCAACTTTTCTTGCTCGTCAGATAGCACCTCTGCGTACGGGTCAATAACCTGTGAACACACATGCTCACCAAACAAACTAATCACAACCTGACTCACTTAGACAATTACAAATACAGCAAGTAAGTACACATATTGGCAAACAAAATACATTATGTAACACTTACATTTCCCCTAACACCTTTATGTTTCATCATTGCTCGAATGTCAGAGAAGTATATGGCATTCCCATCTTTCCGTCCCATTCCACAAGTTAAAACAAATAACATTAGTATATACACATGTGACCAACATAATGCGTTTGACAGTACTTGGCAAAATACAAAAACATAATAGCAGTACGCACCTATCACCATAACTGTCATAGGCAGCAGTGATCACATCTTTCTCTCGTTCTGACATCATCTTCTATACTATATTCCGATTTGTGATTCCAAATCCTATGAATATCTTTTTCCCATCCGCTACTGTCTCGACATCAATCACATCCTCACATTGCAAACCTACCACATCATACCCAACCACAACAGACATCGAATTGCTGTATTTCTTTTCCACCTTACGCGTCCTACCCCATACATCTGGGTACTCAGACCCTGGCAACTTCAGATTTTTCCTCACTTTTCCCTTGATATTATGCACGAACACATTCACACCACCACCTTTACTACCACTTTCTGCCTGCAAAGGTCTTACAATAACCACGTCATTGTCATTCGGTTCCATGACATCATCTGTTGCGTAACTGTCCACTTTAGGGACGTACGCGATGGGAGATGCGTCTAACATTATGTTATCATAGACTGGTGGGCTGTTATTACTTTCGCCTAATGCGACATTGACATTGCCACCCACCTCTTCAACCCCATCTATTTTGCTTACGTTAACACTATTGAAACGTTGCGTAACATTGTGCACAGCCTGCTCGACGACTTGCTCCTCAAGGGCTGCAACAGTTCTTCGTAACTCTGCATTATCAGCTTCTAGTTTTTTGCATTCCTCGTCTTTCACCCTAAAAATTCTCTCAAAACTCCCCACCAGGTTAATTGCTTGCATCTCATTCTTCTATTTCAAACGAGCAACTTTAATTTTCAGCTCTGTTATAATCTGGCTTGTAACACCATCCCCCAACGTCATTTTGGCATCAGACGGATCAATGTGAACACACCCGTCCCATCCAACTTCACTACTACACTGTCTTATAGCTTGTGTACATAGCACAGCATAATCCTTACCAGCTTTTTCTCCATGTCGTCCATTTTTCATATTTGAAACTGGCGTCCTCAGGTCGGTCAGTATGTTCCTGCAAAACTCGTTACCAAATTCAACGCCAAATATGTCAACATCTTCAGTCATGTTACGAACACCACCCGACGCTGTACCCCCCGTCAGCACCCACTCTAACAACTCCTTCTACTCGCACAGACTCCCCTTCCAATATCATCAACTCATGCTCCTCGGCAACTAATTGTTCCGTCACCACCTACAGCAAACAGTAACACAATTAACCTACCACGCATGTTGTAATGAAGATACATAACAGTTACACCTCTAGAATAACTGGCGGCTCAAAAGAACATGCTAATCCAAAAAAACGTACCTTAAAGTTGTTTGGGCCGGATAGTTTCAAACCATGCAAACGTGATACCACCTCACCAATGTCCCACTTCAGGAACTTGGGAAATCTATGCGCATATTTGGCTTTCACATTAGACGTGTGTTCACATAGCCAAAACTGGAGTGCAATCAAACACAAAACAAACCCAATCAACCACCAACCAATTAACTAACAAAAACCATAACAATGGTAAAAAAATAAAAAAATACCAATCGAACTATTTACAAAATAATTACCGTTAAAGCAACTACACATCCGGTCACTCTTTCCGGTTTCTGATGGAAATTCCTCACTGAACACATTAGCGCGTTACGTACAGCTCCACTCCAATCATACAATTTCATCGTATCAATGTTGTCCACATACCGGATGAACGTCCAACTTATTGTCTCTCCGGATGTTGCAAAAAACAATTTACCACCCATATATAGACACAGGAATTTTGCAGTGTCCTCATGGTCACGGGGCGTATCACCCGTTATTGTCTTGGTTAGCAAATCCCTAACAAGTTTCGCAGTAATGCGGCTTGTTCCGAGGCATCTACGCTGTACAAAATCGGATGCAGGTCTCGGCCTTGGCGTCAAATCAAGGAATGCATTCCCAACTTGTAAACCAAACAGCAACTTCACGTCTTGATCCGTAAAATTAACACCTCATCCCCCAATAACAAACTTCCCCTCCCTGACGCTGTATGACCTTATAATTCGCACAATCAAGTCGTCCCCTTTCTTCAACTTCATGTGATCAAGCTAATTAATTAATATAGCTTCAATCATTACCCAAAAAGGTGTCTTCCTCAAATGTGCCAGATGCACATCCCTCAAGTTCATAGCGTAAACCATTTTAATGATTCCGGCAATGTTAGAATGGAAATTCAGTCTTGGTTTAGGCCATTTGCTAGCAACACCCGAACGAGCCTCAACGTTAGGCTGCTTGAACAATACTCGTCCTGGCATGTTCACCCCAAGTTTACTTGTAGACGCCAACCCAGCAACGGTACGTTGTTCACGTTCACTTGACCTCATCCACGGACTAGAACCCATTTTCGTACTTGCAATTATCAATCTACCATAAGTAACACTTACAAATTAAAATAACAAACTTATTAACCAATCAAACAATAATCAACGGGACTATAGTAATTTTATTTGTTTGACAACAACTTGACAATAACAGAGAAATCAAATGCACTGCGACTCAAGAACATTTTCCACTTCAAAATAAAAACAGGGACACAAACGACAAAATCACCGATACGTCCATCAACGACACAAAACAATCGACCAACATTACCGTCATTCGTAAATTCACACAACCAATTATATTGAAGTTCTCACCTGTACAGTAACACACCCAATTGGACTATAGTTATTACAATCGTTCCACAACAACGTGACAACAACACACAACCAAATACAGTACGACCCAATAATACTTACCAATTCAAACAAGAACCATGGACAAAAACCAAAAAAAAAAACCTACCACGTCCAACAAAGACGGAACACAACTAACCAACATTACCATCATTCATAAATCCACACAACAAATTACGTTTTAAGTCTTCAATGGTATAAAAACACATTCAACATTCCAGTTAATGTACAACTGACACATCATTAACCATTACATATAAATATCAAGTCAAGGAAACTAGGTGACAATAAACCCTCAAATAACAAGTACTTTGCAGCCATTAAACTCCCTCCCACAAGAGGACATTTACTAGTCTTTATACAACATATCCCCACCACAAAACGGTTACCAACACGGACACCCCCGAGCTGACATTCACATAACCCCACATTACCACATACACATGCACATCCACACAATCAGTGGTCCTGCATATACAAATGTGCCCCACATAATCATACAAAATACATGTCCAAATAACCATACATATGTCCAACCCACTATCCAGACAACACATTACATACATTGGTAAACATGCCAAAAACCAGTTCACTAATATAAAAAGTATACATCAAAAAGGGGATACCACAACCCAAAACTAACTAAACCCTAATCACTTCACAGTGGTCCTAAAAACATAATACAAACAATGAACAACTTACGTTTATGAGACATATGAATACGATTTCTGCAAACACCGACAATGCACCTCAACTCTGATCGGGGTGTTCACACAAAATATCCCACAGTTGCAGGGATGAATTAGGGTTGTTCACGAACATGACTTCAACGAAATCACAGATCATACAGATTCGGATTCAAACAATAGTTGTATCAAATATTCCCTTTATCATTAACGTGGGTTTCAGAATCAAACTAATTTGAAATTCAAATCTACAATGACTAACAAATGGTAGGGTTCTTCTTGTCAATCATTGTCGCTTCATCTGTCCAAAATGGATATGTTTGATTTGAATTTGGAAATACAACTCGCGGGTCGGTTATGCCCACGAACGTGTTTCGAACTTCTACGCGGGTTTCTCACTTTCCACAATTCACGTTCACCACACGTGCCACTAGTCCATACCAACTAAAAACATTACTAGTGCGCTTTTTCCCTTATGTGAATGTCAAACACATCCTAATTCCCATAAACAAATGCGCCCCCACAATTCCTGAATTAACTCATAAGTGGCAAAAATGTAAACAACCAACGATAAGGACTATACGGTTCAAAAGAAAACAATAAGAACCATATGATCTACAAGATCACAAAATGGGATTTACTAGTCAATTCTCTTACTATTTTAGCCAATTAAGGGGTGAAGTAGTTATGTCTTTCAACACGTTAAATATTTGTCTACCTTAACAATAAACTCTAGGGATGTTCGTAGTTCGGTTGTTGCTGGGGAACCTCCAATTCGTCATCTGTTTGTTGAATTGGTGACTTGAAAAAAATTAATCCGCATCTGTTTGTTGGATTGGCGGATGTGGATCGACAGATTGGCAGAAAGATGCGAATCGATTTGACGATTTCAATTTTTACAAATTTTAAATATAATACGACAACTTATCACATTTTTTTTAAGATAATAATCCAACTCAATATAACCAAAAAATTATCAAGTAAATTGTCAAATACCAATAATAAATACATATAAGCAAATCATCCATTATCAAAACTATTTCATTACTTTTTTTTTTTAATTCAAAAACTATTTTATTTGATTTTTTTTTAAATGTCAAAATTAAGCCTTATATTTTTTACACAAAAATACCAAATATCAATACTTGTCATTTGATAAAAGGATTTTCAAATTGAAAATACAACAGAATATCTAAATTATTTTTCAATTAAAAACACAAATAAAATATTTAAACAAATTGAAAATATAAAATCTTACAAATTACTAGGAGTGCTCACGGTTTGGCAGTTCGGTTACGGTTAAAGGAATCTCAAATCCGTCATCCGTCCAAAATTAGGTAGATTGAAAAAAACCAATCTGCAACTATTTGCTCGTCATCACGCATCTGTCCAAAATGTAACAAATTGGTTCAAATTAATCGATTTGAACGAATCAAAACATCCGCTAAACACCCGTAATAAACTTTATGCTTTAACGGTCTAAAATAAGAATAATATAGGTAAATCACAAAACATTATTAGTAAGATACACAATCACATGATGTTTAGGATGATGTTTAGGATCTATGTGATAATTATCTATGTAAGGGTAAAAAGGCGAACTAAAAAAAATAAATCAAAATGAGTCATCATATGTTAGAAGGGAAATTTTTGCAATGGTAACCCTAGCCTTCACAAAGGCCTAAAAAATCTAATAATATAACAAGACAAAAATACTCCTTAAAATTGAGGTGGACGTAAGATTGATGGCCGGCAAAACTTGCTCCATAAATTTTGTAGGCTTAATAAGGCAATAAAATTGAGGTGACAAGAGTCTATAATTTTATAGGGGTTGCACTTAATAGTTAAATGTCCTTACATCATTTTTAATGGTTAATTAAATTCATCATTAAATTTAAATTTAATAAAAAATTATTTTTATTTCTTTAACGGTCCATTAAATTCATCATCAAATTTAAAATTTTATTTTTTTATCAAATTGAGAATTAATTTGCCTTTCATTAAATTACTGCTCATTGCTGTTGGATTTTCACTACTGAATATCTCCTCGAATGACCACCTCAAGGCAAAAAATTGTGAAAAAATTACACTAACCAGTCAATCGGCAAGTCGTCTGCCTGGTCAACCGGTGGTTTGATGAAATTATAAAATCTTCCATTGGAGCACTTGATATTAAAATGAGCTTTTTTACTCAAATTTTTAATTAAATTTGGTGAAAAAAATTGATACACTGTTGGAGATACCCTTATAGATAGGTTGGACAATTTGTTTTTTACCCAATTTTATGCAGATCAAGCTTTTAATCTATTAATTGTGTGTGGGCTATATAGGGCCTTATTTGGGAAGTGTCTTTTTTTTTTTTTTTGATTATTTTATTATTTTAGTAGGTTATTTTAGTTTTTTATATTTGGAAAGTTAGATTAAATTTTTTTAGTTGATTATTGTATTAAAAAATATGTTTGAAATAATGTTTGAGGCTAAAATAAGAAATTTGTCCCTAACCTAAGACATACACGTTTTCTCAAAATTGGTGTAAATAGGCAAAATTATCATTTATCACTTGTGGTGGCAGGTTGTCAACCACGTGACAGTGACTTTGGGGTAATTCTATTTTCACACATCATTTACCCTCTGTACATACACTTAATGAATTAATTTTTTATTACTATTTTACCATTAAACAAAATGACCACTATAGACATCAATACACAACAAATCTTAAAACTAAAATTTCACTGTACACATGTTTGGGAATAAAAATTCTCAGTGCACATCATTTGGAAAAAAAAAACACATACACACACATATCAAGGTAGTTCTACATTGTTCTTTCACTATTTTTTCGCTCTCACCATTGTTGCACTCTATTCACTACAATAAAATGCACCTTTGGCAACCAAAATTGGCGACTAAAAAAAATTTAGTCGCCAAAAGGTGTGGAATTGGCGACTAGAAATTTTTTTAGTCGGCAAAAGTACAATGTTTAGCTACTAATTTTTTTTAGTCGGGGTATATTGATTATTGGTGACTAAAAAAAAATTTAGTCACTAAAAATAAAAGAATTGGCGACAAAAAAAATATTTTAGTCACCGTATATTGAGTTTTGGCTACTAAAACAATTTAGTCGCCGAATGTAAAATAAATAATTATTTTTTATCTTTGGCGACCAAAAGTTTGGTCACCAAAAACATATTTTTAGCGACAAAAAAATATTTTAGTGGCCGTATATTGAGTTTTGGCTACTAAAACAATTTAGTTGCCGAATATAAAATAAAAAATTATTTTTTATCATTGGCGACCAAAAGTTTGGTCGCCAAAAACTTATTTTTAGCAACAAAAACTAAAATATTTGGAGGGACACCTTTCAAATTTTGAAAGAATTTATAAAATTAATTGACAACTAAAAATATTTAGTCGCTAATGGTGTAATATATATTATTTGGTTTCCAAACCCAAACCAGCGCCTGTGTGTCTCTCTCTCTCTCTCTTCCTCTCTGCCTCTCCCTCTCTGCCTCTCCCTCTCTGTTGCTCTCTCCCCTCCCTCACGGTCGCCAGCAACCAGAGCACCGATTCACCTTGTTGTTGCTCACCGTCGCTTGAGATCCATCACCCAAGGAAGCTCGATCGGCGGCTTCTCTCTCGCAGCTCCTCGCATTACAAGGTTTTTATCTTCCTCTCTCTAATCGACTGATATATATATATATATAATAATAATAATCTCTACACCGATTGTGAGATCAATTATTGTTGCTTAAACATATTGATCTGAGCCATTGTTGGTTTTAATTTCTCTGAGAATCGTTCTGATTGCCTATTACATGTTTATTTATATGCCAAGCTCAAGTTGAAGTTCTCCCTGAAACTACCTACTCAAACTTCCTACATATCTGATTTTGGACACAATCTGGAGTTAGAGTTGGAGGTGGTGATGGTGGGCTCATCTTCTTCTTACTTCTTTGCTTCTTTCAACTTTGAATTTTTTAAATTTTATGTTAGGTCGTCTAACTAAGTTTCTGTAGATTTGACAGTGGTGGAGTTCATTTTTTTTTTTACTTTTTTTATTTTATTTTATGACATTAGAAAGCAACCAAGACCCAGTTCAATCTGATACTATTTGAACTCTTTTCTGGTTACTGTTGTGGATGAGTTTTCTTCATGTAATTGGGTTTGGCTTGAAGGTTGGCCCCACCTACTGTTGATGCTATATTGTTGGCTTTTCTCTGTGATTTCCATGAATTGGTTCATTAATGGTGGAATCATGGAAACCAAGACTGGTTTTCTTGGTGATGATGCAAAGATTTGGGTGAAATTTTAGGAGATGATCTCAGAAATCACGAGTAAGATCCACCGTCGATACTACTAGTATATTGGGTCCAAGAGAGTGAGAAAAACATGGTGGAAGAACGTTTTGGTCACTTGGATTGTTTCCTGGACCTTAGCATCTTTGTCTGTGTTATGGTACATGAGCTCCCAAGTTGTGGAGAAGAGGAAAGAAACCCTTGCAAGCATGTTTGATGAGAGAGCTAGAATGTTACAAGATCAGTTTAATGTCAGTATGAATCATGTACAAGCTATGTCCATTGTGATTTTAACTTTCCACCATGGAAAAAGGCGATCTACTATTGATCAGGTATAGTTTGATCTTCCTTCATTTCTATGAAGTTTATGATACCAAATTGGGGCAAAACTTCGATCAACGAGATTGAATGAATTGGTAAGACTTGTGTTACCTATCTGAAATGCACTAATCTGTGAGCATTTTATTATCCTTCCATAAGTTTCTCTGGCATGTTCTGTTATTATATTAAGTTAATTAACTCTATGCTTGCCTTTTGGAGTCAAGATTGCTCTTCAAAATATCCACCACATGCACTGTACATAGATGGAGTCAAAACCGAAATATGTTAAATAGGTTTATTGATGAATGCTAGTGATTGTTTTGGTTGATTTTTGTTGGATGGATATGGGTATTAGCTCTTTGCCTTTCCAAGGATATCCACCACTTTATACATCATCGTGAAATCAGATTGCTTTCTCATAGTGTAAACTAACCTCCATCTCTTTGTGTTCCGTTTGCATATGTTGTTTAGGATACTGTTGAGATAGCCTCTGTTATCCATGCTATCTATAGTAGTTAATTTCTACTAGTTAATTTACATGTTCAATGCAATTATTGGTTGCTTCTTCATGTGGTTGTACTAATTATTTTAATAATTATTTAATGATCGTAATGAATATAAAAAATCATAAATCACTCTATTGCAGAGCTTGAGAACACCCAAATAATGAAGATTTTCAATATGCTGCCACATTTCATGATCTCAACAAAATAGGAGTCACCGTTTGGCTTGGGCTTAAACAAGCTATTCTTTTTTTTTTTTTCTTCCCCCTGTCCTTCGTCTCCCCTGTAACTACCCCTTTTAAATGTGGAATAAGACTTCATTTGTTTTCTACCTTTGTTATATCCCACATTTTGACCTTTTTTTTTATTTTTTTTTTTTTTTAAAAGGGTTGTTGATCTTATAGTCCTTTATATTATGAGTTCGAAGTAAGGGTTATTGGATAATAATACCTGCATCATTCATTAACTTTGATTTTGTCTTGCACAATTTTCAATCAAGTTATGAAGAAGAATTATCTTTATGCATATGTTTGTCTAATTTTGAGTAAAGGAAAATAAAATCCAATGTGCTCTACGTTATTTATTGTATATACATAGTCATTTTATGTTGTAGGATCAAGATAGTAATGCTCATATGGCGTATTGGCTATCAAATACTTCTGTGTTGTTGTTTTTGCTTCAAAGGACTTTGAAAGCTATTGGTGGGAAACCACCAACTCCAACTTCATTCTTTGGGAGGATGACTCAAGTAACGAAATTCCTATTTACTCATTTATTTATAACTTTATTATGATTTCCTTTTTATGGGATTGTAGAGAAATGATTGCACTATCACAACAAATGGAGATTTAATTGATAAAATCTTTTATTGCATTATGTAAAGTAATTCAATATTTAGCATTTCTATGAAATTTTCTGAATACAATTGATATTTTCTCAGGGATTTCGATCATCCCTTTCTTCTGCCAACCTTTCTTTCTGCGGGCTTGAAGTGTACCAGGCTGAGGCCAAATATCCAGCTTTGCATTTCAAGCAGTAGCTCACTACTTATGTGGAGAAGATATATGGAATAGTTCGAGACAATTTGAAGAAGGACTTGTCCCCGTTTCTTTCTTCCTGTATCCACGTACACTGTCTACCAAAGTTTGATCTTTCAACTGCTTGTATCTGGATTCTATTTTTTAGGGTAACCAATCATATGGTTGTTCAAAGGTTAAGCACTTGAACTTGTTCCAAGTTATGAATGATATATTTATTGGTTGGAAATTTTTAGGAAATAAATTGTTTTGTTGAATGGTTTTCAGTCCTTTGAATTCTCGACATTACATTATAGTTTTGGACATCTTTTTCTCTTTTATTCACCAGATGTATTTTTCTGTGAGCCTGTCTAGGATTAAAGATAATAGATCCTTTGTCAAAAAATCTAGTGAAGATGTTAGCTAGAATGAAGTAGTAACATTAGTTTCAATTTTCTACTTCAGCTGGTCATGGTTCACATTCTGTTACTTGCCATGTAACTAATAATTGTTGTTAATAAATTAGGCTTTGTGAAACCAATTACTATCAATTAAGGGATTTTATCGTTTATGTATACTGATAGTTAATCTCACATTGCTTGTTGAAATCAAAATTGCAATTTATCTCTCTTGGGTAGAAAGTTTTGTTTTTTACTATTGTTTTTATTTCAGGATTTTGTTGATTGTTAGGAATTTTAGGTAGCAAGTAAGGAAGAAAGCTTTACATTATAAAGCTAAAAGTCGTAGTACATAAAACACCTAGTTTAGAATTACATAGTTTTGTCCTCTCTTTTTTCTTGGGTAAAAGTTTTAGTTTAAAGACATATCAAGTGTATGGTGTATTGCTGTTGAATCATTGTGACAACCTCACCACTGTTTACTGATAATACCACTGATTAGTGCTAATCTATAATTAAGCATGTTAAGTGACTGATTGACTGAAATTCTGACTGATTGATTGAAGTGTATTAGTTAAACACATTTTTATTTGTTTGATTGTTAATTGATCTGTTCATATTTTATGTTTTAAATTGCAAATTAAAGGCCTTATCGGCGGCCGAATCTGAAATTGATTAGTGTTTCATGTTAATTAGAATTTATATGATTTTATGGTATGTTTAATTGAAATTTGATTTGGTATGATTAAATTAGATTAAAGAATGTTAAATTACATTAGTTTGAATAAACTACCATTTTGCCACCTAGTGGGCCACTTACTACGGCACCTTGAGACTTATTCAAACACATTTCCTCAGCCATTTGAGACCCACAACCAAGTGATAGAGAGAGAGAGAGAGTTAGGAAAGCTTGATTTCATTTGTGAATTGCTTGGGAAACTTGAGAATTGAAGAATAGATTGCACTCTTGGGCTTCTAGACTTGGAATTGGAGACTTGAGGTAAGAGACTCACCCTTTTAATTGTGAGTTTGAGTTGTTCTTGCATGATTCATGGTAAGGTTAGTGATTTAAGGCATGAATTAGCTTAATATGTTGAATTGGAGCTTAAATCATGCATGCATGTTCACATTGTTGAGTTTTGAAGTCATTTTCATGAGAATTTCTTCATGCATGTTCATATTTTTGGTCTTGATCCATGAACTCACTATGCTTTGAAGTTAAACATTGCATTTGATCTTGTTTTGTAGCATAAGAGTTCTTGGGAACTCATGCATGTAAGAGTTTTGCATTGTTCCTCATGTTCTTGAATTTTGAGTTGAAGTTTGTGTTTAATTGACTTACCTTTGAGCTTGATTTTACAAAATTGATCTTTGAAACATGTCATATTATGAGTTTTGAAGTGTTTTCCAGAAAATTAGCCCAAAAGGATCGGATTTGATGCTTTAAAAGTTGATTTTGAGCTTGGAGGTTCAATCTGGAAATTTCAGATTTTGGACTCACGCTCGAGCGTAAGACTTCACGCTCGAGCGTACACTTTGAATACATGCAGTCCGCTCGAGCGGGGAAAGTGACGCTCGAGCGTAAAATGCGCGTATCCAGTACTTTGCATGTGTTTACAGTCCGCTCGAGCGAGGGAATGCACGTTCGAGCGAGGACTTGTGTCTCACGCTCGAGCGGGGGTCGAGCGCCCGTCGAGCGTGAATTTCTTGCATCCAGTACTTTTGCAGTCCGCTCGAGCGAGGAAAGTCACGCTCGAGCGAGGCTCTTTTGTCTGCATGTCCGCTCGAGCATAGAAAGCCACGCTCGAGCGGGACCCCTGTTTCAGCAAAAATTTGAAAAGTGTTTTAAGTGCATCTTTGCATCCTCATTCCATCCTAGGCATTTCTAGGCCTAGTTTAAGGCATCTTAATGAGGATATTGATGTAGAACCACACCGAGTCAAGATAGGGACTAAGGCATTGTTTTCCAAATGTGTAACTTAGTGTGTGTTCATTCTGTAACTGTGTAGGGTTGGCATTCGGTGACGCACACTAGCTTATCTGTAGCCCAGAACTCTGTGAGTAACAATGTTGTAAAGATATATTCAATCATGAATATTTTCTGAATGATCAACTGTACTGCTTTCAGAAATGATATTTCTTACTGAAGGAATGCTTATCCTATTTGTGAACTGTATTTGTGGCATCCATAGCAATTTACTGTTACTGTACTGTACTATTACTGTCATAGAGATCTTTCTCGGTTCCCATGTTGGAACCACTACTGTTTACTGATATGATGGCCATCAACTGACTGTTCGGTCTGTTAAGACCTACTGTACTGTTTGCTATTAGATGTACCACTTATGACTGCTATGATCGAATAATTGATATACTGTTCAAATGACTGTTTTAAATACTGAAAGGACATTCATTCTTAACCTCTTTACGCACATGTTATTCACTGGGTTTTAGCTCACTGTTTATATATATATATATATATATGTAGGTGTCCAGGCACCGGACCGGAGCTAGGAGCGTCAGGTTAGTTCTTGTTTTGTCAAGCCAACCGTTGTGCCTCACTGCGAGGTTCCAAGTGCTGCCAAGCCAAGGCTGCTTGGGGGTGTTTTAGATTCCCCCTTTCTGTAATTGTTTTGTATCGACTGTATAGACTGTTACTGTACTGTTATGTAGGGATTTGGGCCCTAATCGGAACGCCTACTGTTTTTGTTTCCAAGGTGATTATGTTATGAAAAGTCTTTTTGCATATAGACTATCACAGCTCATTGGACATCTTTTATTACTGTTTTGGCTTCCGCCAGCCCCTGTACTCTGTATTACTGTTCAGCAGGCCTTCGGTAATCACGGATTACTGGCCGGTTACGGTGCTAAACCCATAAGGGCGGGTTTGGGTCGTGACAGAGTGGTATCAGAGCGATACTAAACCACGAGTTATACCGCACACACGTGTCCAAATGAGCTATAGGATGTCCTAGAAAAGCGATTAGGGCATTGCATGAGCATTGAAAAAGTGTGTGTGGCCATGACATGTTTATATGTGTTAATATGTTAAGTATGCAACTGTCTATGTTTATAATTGCCATAATTGTCTATAGTGAAATGGAGAATGCAAGAACTACTGATGAAACAGAATCATCTGATGCCAGAATGGCAAGGCTTGAAAGAACAGTTGAATTGCTGACCGAGGCCCTAAGGCAACAACAGAACCAACAGCCCACACCTCCTCCGGTACAGCCGGAACCGAATGTTAATGATGACATAATTGCTTTGACTCAGAAGTTCAGTAAAATGAAACCACCATCCTTTCAGGGAGGCCTTGAACCACTAAAGGCCGAAGCCTGGGTTCTTGAAACAGAGAAATTGTTTGAAGTTTTTCCGTGTTCTGAAGCACACAAAGTGCTACTGGCTACCTTCACTCTACAAGAAGAGGCCAGAAGGTGGTGGATGCTGGTCCGCGACACCAATACTGCCATGGATTGGGCTCAGTTCAAGGGAGCCTTATTTGAGAAATACTTTCCACAGTGTGTCAGGGACCGAAAAGTGACTGAGTTTGAACAACTGAAACAGGGCACCATGTCGGTAGCAGAGTATGAATCTAAATTCACTGAACTCACCAGATATGCACCACATGGTTGATACTGATTACAAAAAGGCCAGGAAGTTTGAAGGTGGCCGTAATGTTGAAATACTTGACAGGATAAATGTTCTGAAGTTACTGAAATACGTGGATGTTCTTGACCGAGCAATAATGGCTGAGTCAAACATCGAGGCACTGAAACAGACTGAAGCGCCAGCAACTGAATGGCGTGGTAAGAGACGAGGCTTTAAATTTAAGAAAGGCCGGAACAGCCCCTTGAACAAAAAGCGAAATATGGGGTCAACAACCAGTTCCAGTCAGGGAAATAGTTCCATACCGCCCTGTTCTGAATGTGGTAAGAAACATAAAGGGGTTTGTTATAAAATTTCAGGTGCTTGTTACAGGTGTGGCAAGGTGGGCCACATGGTCAGAGATTGCCCTTCTGCTCCTCAGGGCAATAGTAAAGCTGCAGCCAGCGCCGCAGCATCAACTGTTGCACCAAAACCTAATCCCAAAGCTACTGGAAAAGAGCCTATGAGGCAAGGCCGAGTGTTCGCACTCGTACCGGGAGATGTACAAAATACCGAGACCGTTGTGTCAGGTATACTCTCAATCTGTACTCATAATGCATATGTTCTGATTGATTCGGGGTCTACACATTCATATGTATCGCATGCTTTTTCGTGAAAATTAAATAGACCACTGGAACCTATGAACTATCTGTTAGCTGTATCTTCACCTGTTGGGGGATCCATGACTTGTACTTATATGTACCCTGCATGTGAGATTATTGTTGGAGATGCGCATTTGTATATTGATTTACTGCCATTGAACATTGACCATTTTGATGTAATATTGGGAATGGACTGGTTAACAAAATATCATGCCACCATAGACTGTGTAACAAAACAAATTGTTTTCCGTCCACCTGGATTGCCTGAATTCGTGTTTAATGGAGTTGGAGTAGTACCTCCCCCATATTTGATTTCATCCATGAAAGCTTTTAAACTGATTAGAAATGGGTGTAAGGGGTATCTATGTTCTGTATTGACTGTACCTACTGATGCTAACGCTGATGTGAACAGTATTCCTATAGTCAGAGAATTCCCAGATGTTTTCCCAGACGATTTGCTAGGGGATTTGATTGATAGGGAGATTGAGTTCACCATTGATGTGATTCTGGGCACACAGCCAGTATCTAAAGCTCCTTACAGAATGGCACCGACTGAATTGAAAGAGTTGAAAGTTCAGCTGCAAGAACTGTTAGATAAGAAGTTCATCAGGCCCAGTACTTCGCCGTGGGGCGCTCCAGTTTTATTTGTGAAAAAGAAAGACGGCTCATTGAGACTTTGCATTGACTACCGCAAAAACAAATATCCATTGCCTCGTATTGATGACTTATTTGACCAGTTACAGGGTGCCCAAGTGTTCTCCAAAATTGACCTTAGATCTGGATACCACCAGTTGAAAGTCAAGACAGGAGACATTGAAAAGACTGCCTTTCGAATGAGGTACGGACATTACGAATTCTTAGTTATGCCTTTCGGAGTTACCAATGCACCTGCTGCATTTATGGATCTTATGAACAGAATTTTCAAACCATTCCTAGATGAATTTGTAGTTGTTTTCATAGATGACATTTTGATTTATTCCAAAAGCACGGGAGAACATGAACGTCATTTGAGAACTGCCCTACAGACCTTAAGAGAACAGAAACTGTATGCTAAACTGACAAAATGTGAATTTTGGCTTGATAATGTTATGTTTTTGGGACATGTAATCAGTAAGGATGGAATTTCAGTTGATCCGCAAAAAAATTGAAGCAGTAGTGACTTGGCCTAGACCGACAAATGTTACTGAAGTCCGAAGTTTTCTAGGCTTAGCCGAGTATCACAGAAGGTTCGTCAAAGACTTCTCCAAAATTGCCTTACCATTGACTCAATTGACTCAAAAGGGGGTATCATTTGACTGGACCGATCAGAGAGAATCAGCTTTTCAAGAGTTAAAGACTCGACTTGTGACTGCACCGATTCTTACCCTACCCTCAGGTACGGATGGTTTTACCATATTTAGTGATGCTTCTTATAAGGGTTTGGGATGTGGTTTAATGCAGAATGGTAAAGTGATTGCGTATGCTTCCTGACAACTGAGACTGCATGAAAAGAACTACCCGACCCACGACTTGGAACTTGCTGCAGTAGTGTTTGCACCGAAAATCTGGCGTCACTACCTTTATGGGGCAACATGTGAGGTGTATACAGACCACAAGAGTTTGAAATACGTCTTCACACAGAAAGAACTGAACATGAGACAACGGAGATGGTTAGAACTAATAAAGGACTACGACTTGCAAATTTTGTACCATCCAGGAAAAGCTAACACCGTTGCCGATGCACTGAGTCAGAAATCGATTGGAAATTTAGCCTGTTTACTCACCGGACAGAAAGAATTGCTATGTGACCTTGAAAAATTTGAGGTTGAAATTGTTTTGTGTGAACAAGGTGGAACCTTAGCCGCTATTTCTGCTCAACCGGCACTGATTGAGGAAATTAAAGAGAAACAGCAACATGATGACTTTTTGAAAAAGATCATTGATGAACGGGAGTCCAAACCGAGGCCAGACTTTAAGTTTGAGAACAATGTATTGAAATTTCAGGGAAGGTTGTGTGTACCGAGTGATTCTGAACTTAAAAGAAGAATTCTGCAAGAGGGCCACAATTCAAAATTGTCTATCCATCCAGGAAATACGAAAATGTACCAAGACTTGAAACTGAATTTCTGGTGGCCGGGAATGAAGAAAGAGATTGCTGACTTTGTATCGAAATGTCTTCATTGCCAACAAGTCAAAGCCGAACATCAACGACCCGCAGGCTTACTGCAACCCTTACCGATACCGGAGTGGAAATGGAAACATATCACTATAGATTTCATTGTTGGTTTACCTCGCTCCAATAAAGGTATGGACTCAATTTGGGTCATTGTTGATAGACTGACTAAATCTGCTCACTTCCTACCTGTCAAAACAATCTATAATGCGGACAAATTGGCCATAATTTATATTGATGAGATTGTTAGATTGCATGGAGTGCCTGTATCTATTGTTTCTAATAGGGACTCGAAGTTCACCTCGAGATTTTGGCAAAGTCTGCAAACAGCATTGGGTACTGAACTGAGACTAAGTAGTGCATTCCATCCCCAGACAGATGGCCAGTCAGAAAGAACCATCCAGACGCTGGAGGATTTACTGAGAATGTGTGTCCTTGATTTTAGGGAAATTGGGAAAGCCACTTATTGTTAGCTGAATTTGCCTACAATAACAGCTTTCACTCGAGTATTGGAATGGCGCCTTTCGAGGCTTTGTATGGCAGGAAATATCGGTCACCTATCTGCTGGGCAAAAGTTGGAGATGGGCATTTGCTGGAGCCCGAAATTGTACAGGAAACTACTGAAAAAGTGAAACTGATTCATTAGAGACTGATTCAACATGTCATATTATGAGTTTTGAAGTGTTTTCCAGCAAATTAGCCCAAAAGGATCGGATTTGATGCTTTAAAAGTTGATTTTGAGCTTGGAGGTTCAATCTGGAAATTCCAGATTTTGGACTCACGCTCGAGCGTAAGACTTCACACTCGAGCGTACACTTTGAATACATGCAGTCCGCTCGAGCGGGGAAAGTGACGCTCGAGCGTAAAATGCGCGTATCCAGTACTTTGCATGTGTTTACAGTCCGCTCGAGTGAGGGAATGCATGCTCGAGTGAGGACTTGTGTCTCACGCTCGAGCGGGGGTCAAGCGCCCGTCGAGCGTGAATTTCTCGCATCCAGTACTTTTGCAGTCCGCTCGAGCGAGGAAAGTCACGCTCGAGCGAGGCTCTTTTGTCTGCATGTCCGCTCGAGCATAGAAAGCCACGCTCGAGCGGGACCCCTGTTTCAGCAAAAATTTGAAAAGTGTTTCTAAGTGCATCTTTGCATCCTCATTCCATCTTAGGCATTCCTAGGCCTAGTTTAAGGCATCTTAATGAGGATATTGATGTAGAACCACACCGAGTCAAGATAGGGACTAAGGCATTGTTTCCCAAATGTGTAACTTAGTGTGTGTTCATTCTGTAACTGTGTAGGGTTGGCATTCGGTGACGGGCACTAGCTTATCTGTAGCCCAGAACTCTGTGAGTAACAATGTTGTAAAGATATATTCAATCATGAATATTTTTTGAATGATCAACTGTACTGCTTTCAGAAATGGTATTTCTTACTGAAGGAATGCTTGTCCTATTTGCGAACTGTATTTGTGGCATCCATAGCAATTTACTGTTACTGTACTGTACTGCTACTGTTACAGAGATCTTTGTCGGTTTCCATGTTGGAACCACTACTGTTTACTGATATGATGGCCATCAACTGACTGTTCGGTCTGTTAAGACCTACTGTACTGTTTGCTATTGGATGTACCACTTATGACTGCTATGATCGAATAACTGATATACTGTTCAAATGACTGTTTTAAATACTGAAAGGACATTCATTCTTAACCTCTTTACGCACATGTTATTCACTGGGCTTTAGCTCACTGTTTATATATATATATATATATATATGTAGGTGTCCAGGCACCAGACCGGAGCTAGGAGCGTCGGGTTAGTTCTTGTTTTGTCAAGCCAACTGTTGTGCCTCACTGCGAGGTTCCAAGTACTGCCAAGCCAAGGCTGCTTGGGGGTGTTTTAGATTCCCCCTTTCTGTAGTTGTTTTGTATCGACTGTATAGACTGTTACTGTACTGTTATGTAGGGATTTGGTCTCTAACCGGAACGCCTGTATATGATGTATGTACATACTGTTTTTGTTTCCAAGGTGATTATGTTATGAAAAGTCTTTTTGCATATAGACTGTCACAGCTCATTGGACATCTTTTATTACTGTTTTGGCTTCCGCCAGCCCCTATACTCTGTATTACTGTTATTACTGTTCAGCAGGCCTTCGGTAATCACGGATTACTGGCTGGTTACGGTGCTAAACCCATAGGGGCGTGTTTGGGTCGTGATAATCATGAACCTAGGAGGGAGGTCCATTGCTTTGTTACAAATCTTGAAAATCAGGTTTCAATGTTTATGAGTTAAATTTTATGTAGTCTTAGTTTGTTTTAGTTTTTAAATTCAAATGCAGAGGAAGGCGCAAATGTGACGGTTGGCTGAATTTATTTTCTTTTGTTGTATGGGTATGTAGGGTTGCTGCAATTTCAAGAACCAAAGGTATCTTCATTGTAATCCTTTTTAAAATTTTTTTTTTTATTTTAAACAATCCATCTCTGCAGTTATTTTCTTACAAAGTTCAGTTTTTTTAATTATGTGGTTTAGAGAAACTTGTCTAAGAGATCACTCCACAGTAATGCAGGGAAGTTTGAATTTCAAGCTGAGGTGTCTCGGCTTATGGACATCATTATCAACTAACTTTACAGCAATACAGATATCTCCTTTAAAGAATATATTTGGCATGGTAGTGAATATATTTGTGTACGGAGGACATGTTTTGTTCTGATTCTCTATTTTGTATGGAATAATATTATTATTTTAGGTTGGAATATACTTAATTTGTATGAAATTTGACATTAAAAGTTATTCTTTTTTGGATGGTTGGAAATGAAATGGATGCAAATTGCGAAATGATTTATAATAGATGTATTATTTTATTTATATATATGTATGATATAGGTTGCATGGAATACATATATGTTGTGGACAAATTAATTTAAAAATAAAATAAAATCATATATTTGGCGACTAAACAATTAGTAGCTAAAAATGAAGTAAATATTTTTAGTGACTAAATAGTTAGCAGCTAAAAATAAAAATAAAATGGAAAAAAAACTTTTGGCTACTAAATATTTAGTAGTTAAAAATAAAAATAAAATGGAGAAATTTTTTTGGCTACTTAATATTTAGTAGCTAAAATAAAAGCAGACTTTAGGCAACTAAGAATTTAATAGCTAAAAAAAATAAAATGAAAAAAAAAAGATGAAAAAAAATAAAAAATCCTTTGGCAACTAAAACTTTGGTCGCCGTAGATACTTCAAGTTTTCGTGACCAAAGTTTTAGTAGCGGAAAATAAGATTTTTAGCGACTAAAAATATTAGTTGCCATTTATAGGACTTTTGGCGACTAAATATTTTTTAGTTGCCCATACCTTCCCCGACAACCTTCCTACGACCAATCCGGTGACCAAAATATTTAGTCGGGCAAAATTTTCGGCGACTAAAATCGTAGGTTTGGCGACTAAAAATTTAGTCGCCAACAGTGAAATTTCTTGTAGTGATTGTTCCTCTCATTATTCTTGGTTTGTGTGATGAAAGATTTGCAAAATAATAGAAGTATAAATTTAGAGAAGAATATGATTGTTTACAACCCATGCAATGATAAAATGGTGATCTTTCATGTGCGAAAATTGATTTTTTTTCTTTTTCTTAATCCTCATCCAGGAAACTAGTATCGAATAGGTGCAATATATTCAGAAATCAACAACCAAATATATTTCATTCATTTTGAAATATCTAATTTCATTCGGTTTATGCATTTCAGATGTACAGAACCAAATGGGTTCAAATCGTTTGGTAGTTGTGTGTCAAATGTAGTAATTTGGTTCGAATGTTGATTGTTGAACAAAACTAATTGGTTATTTTTGTTTATTTGCCAACCAAGTTCGAATGACTATTGAAAATGGTAAAACTACAACTTATTTTTATAAATTTATTCTATAATAACCACAAAATGTACATGTAAAAATTACTAACATCCGACAATGTAGTGAAGCTCAATGTTCAATAGAGCTAAAGAACTGCTAAAAATGTGTCGAAGGATTGCTGGGTATGTCGGAGTTACATGTGTGATATATGTAAATGTGTTTTGTATGGTGTGTGTACAAATTATGGGTTAAGGATATATTTGGAACATTTGATGTGTGGAATGAGAAAAACATAACGTAACTAAATTAATAAGTATGTGAACTTAGAAATGATGTGCACAAAGTGTTAATGGGATATGAAAATAGAATTACCTGTGGGAAATTCTATTTCCACTACCCTGATAAACTCAGTCAACACACTTAATGAAAAATTAAATTAATGACAATTATATCCTAATTAAAAATTACTATAATAGCCATTTCTCTAATTTTAAAGGTAATTCTATTTACACATCATCATTTCTCTCAATTCACACCATTTCTCTAATTTTTTTATTACATTTCTATCCTTTAATCAAATTACCAATACACCCCTCCATTTCTCTCTCCCTCCCTCTCTCTCTCTTAACTCAACCCTATCATTTGCCATTGCCGACCACCCAACCAGCTCTCCCTCTTCCGATCATCACCACCTTCATAGCATTTCAGTTACATGAGCTCCTTCATCAATATCCTGTAAGCCTACAGCAAAAGCTGCAGCCCGACTTTTACCCATCTCCTACACAACTCTAGCTGCTGCATGAAGCACAGGCCTAGAGTAACTACGGAAAGAACCCTCCAACCTGAAGCAAAATCAGAATTGAAAAATGAAGCTCCAGATAAAATCATACAAAAACACACGAGTAAAAACCTACGACTGTTAAACCCACACAGTCACATTTCCAACTTAGAAGATGATATTCAAAAGCCTCACCATTGAAATATATATAGGGTTAGGGTTTGTTGGACAAGATGAGGGTAGTTTAGTATTATTTGAAAATTATTGGTGTGTATTGAGGTAAAATTAAAATTTTTGATTTGTGTATGGTTTGCACAGAGTAAATGATGTGTGCTAAGATAAGTAATGGTATATAAATAGAATTACCCTAAAGTGTGTGTACATATGAGTGAAGGATTTATTTGTAATTTTAAGGATGTGGGTTGAGATAATTACTTAATAATTAAATTAGTAGAGATGTGTATTGAGAAAATATTTGCCTTGAGTTTTTTAGGGTGGTGGAAATAGAATTTCCCATTACCCGTGACTTAGGCTACTATTTAAGGCTATTTGACTTTTTTGGTATTTGAGACTATTTTAGCCCCAAACTTGATTCTTAACAGCACCAAACAAATTTATATTTTGGGTAGTTACGAGCTGATCTTCTAGATTTGAATTAGTTATTAAAATGCCATATTTTAACTTTTAGTGATAAGTTTATTATTGTAAAAATATTTTTAAAATATATAATTTAACTATTTTTCACATCGTATTGTAATACAAATTAATATAAATAAAATAAAAATAAACCAAAATTCATAAACAAAAATCAAAATGTCATATTTATGTATCATTTTGAAAATTTTATTAGTATTATTATTAGTCACAAATTATCATTTCACAAACACAAAATACATTTAAAATGTTTCAAAATTTTTTTATTATCAAAATAAAAAGCAAATATACATACTAATAAAAAATATTCAAAACTTAATTAGGTCTAATCAATGTGATCTACTAGTTATTATCCCTTCAGAAATGATAGAGACCCCTTTTTTCTTTGACCCCCACAATCCCACAGACACATGTCAGTGAGTGATAGGAGAAAAAAAAAAAAAAAAACAAAAAACAAAAAGCAAAAAGTTGACCAATCCTAATACATTGGGGTGGTGGGGGTCAAGGAAAAGAGGGTATCAACCTTTTTCCTTATCCTATATATATATATATATATATATATATATATATTGTGGGTGTTGATTTTTGACCACACAACCAAACAGGGAAACTCAGCAGGAGAGCACTGGCAGAATAGATTAAGCTCAAACAACTTAACACAGAAAGATAAGAATCCAGTGGTGGTTTGTCCACCCGGGGGCACTCTGACAATCAAGTCAGTAATCAATATCTCTCAAAGATAACCAATAGTGCTTAACCCACTAGACAGAATATAAAAGCACACCTTAGACTCACGAGGGTGTCTTACTTTTATAGCCAGCACTAACCTGATCCCTATAGAAGCCTAGTTTAAATGGACTTTGGCTCAATGCTTATCTTGGACTCCCAACTAGATAGAGATAAACTCCCTAAGAGCTTTACCTTTATCCAAATTGAGGTCCCCCTCTATTCTAGGACTTTTCTCCCTTATCTGCTTACCTTGGATTCCGGTATCTCTGCAGATAACCTCGGCCTAGCCGAGATCACCTCGGCATCAGGACTATGCCACGTGGTACCTCGGCTGACACTTCAGCGTCACCTTGGTCACGTGCTGTCATTCACAAAATATGCCCCCACAACTGCCCCTAGGTTCTATTACCTCAGCAACCTGAGGTGATGGAACCTACATCGCTAGTTCATTTACAACGTCGGCTAAAAATTCATTCATTCCCATTAACCGAGATCATTACTTGTCGGCTTCAAGTGCCCAGCACTTAACTATCCATTTTTATTAAGGGCCAAGAACCAAGAATCAAGTTCTTTAGATATTCTAGCGGAGGTCGTTCCTCTAGCCGAGGTTGTTGCTTCATTAACTCAAGAACTCTACAAGTTTAATCTGCGCATGAGCTGTCACGCACGGCTTCCTCAACTGTTTCCGCCACGCGTCCTTCTCTCATTAGTTCGTACCTGACACGCGCCATCAGGTCGCATCATTTCTGCGCACGCCACCTGACAGACAAGTCATCTAAGGCGTATTCATTTCCTTTTGCTGCCTTTTTGAGTTTCAACAAAACTCTCTCTCTCTCTCTCTCTTTCTTCGTCTTCTCACTTCGTATTCTTGCATTCTCTCTTTGCTCAAGATTTTCTCTTTCTAACAATTCCTCAACTCTACAACTGTGCTCCGTTCACCTCCTCCGGCGAAGCCTTTTACTGTCTTGCTCTACTCGTCGTCACCTTCTGATTCCGGCGATCCTCAAACCTCGACCTCGGACCCAATTGGTGAGTTCCTAGTTTCTTTCAATTTCAGTTTCAGCCTTCCATTATTTTGAATGTATCTCCTCTTTGCTAAATGTCTATTCTGTTGCTATTTAAATCTGTTTTCTTGGTTGCACTCTGTTTTTTCTTCGATTATGAATCAATTTCTTGTTCTTGAACCTTGAATCTGTGTAATCTTTTGAAAATGCCAATCATGTTTTTTGCTTAAGACATTTGTACACTGTTCTTCACACACTCACTCAATGTCTTGAAGTTTTGGATGTACACACCCGTTTTTCTGTTTCACCCCTGATTTCTGAATTACATTTCTTTTTTGGTTTTCTTGCTTTGTTTCCAGATTCTTGCCTTTGATTCTTGTTTCCATATAGACTTAGGCTTGGGAATTGCTAGAAATCACACGCTTAGGAAAAACTGAAACAAATCCCTCATAATTCTCATAGATCCTCATCCCAGTGCTTTCTAGGGTTTAGCCGAGGTTTTCAAACATTTACTAGTTATCTTCTTCTGAAATCTTGTACCATCTCCCATTTAAGCCGACGTTATGGGCATGTTTAAGTGGATGGTAGATACCCTAGAGAAACTTGAGAACTTCAGGAGAGAGTTCTCTATCCTAGCTGACGTCCATATGAGATTGGTTGGGAAAGAGGACTCCATTATGCCTGATGGAAATCTTATGCCTTTCCCAGTAATTGCCTTTGTAGAATGTGGACTCAGGTTTCCCGTAGACATCCTTTTTAGGGTAATCCTCCACTATTATAAGCTCAACCTTATGCAACTAGCCATCAACTCGTATAGGGTTATCAATGGCATCATAGAACTAGCACACCGAGAAAATGCTAGGATCACGCTAGCTGACATCTAGTTCTATTACACCATGTGTGGCCTTAAGTCTGAAAAAGGCTACACTTATTACCTCAAGTCTAGATCCACCGCCTACAAAATCGTAGCCAACGTTCCTAACTCCAACAAGGGTGTTGGGGATGACTATCTAATCATCTCGGGCAACTTGGGGTTTGCACTAGACAACAATCTTCATCTCTTCCCACTGCGCCGAAGAGTGTTTAGAGAGGATGAGGGTAAGAACTGTGCTTCATACCAACTTTATCTCTGCCAAAACTTGTTAGCCTTTATCTGTTCATGCTAATGTTTCTTTTATTTGCAGCTCTTCTTCAGTCAACAAAAGACTTTCACCAGATATTCTTCCCCAGTAAAGACCTAAAAAAGCTGCTGGCTTTGCCTATCGAGAAGCGTAAGGCCCCATTGCGGCTTGACTACATCCTGACGTACAAATCCGCCTTACCTGATGTTCCCTACCGAAGCAAAACTCCCTCATCTGCAACAACTCCACCATCTGCATCATCCCTAAGGCCAGACCAGGTCTCCTCATCTGACCTAGTAGAGCTACTCTCTACTTCTGCTCTAGCTCAATTAATCCCACTATCTTAACGCCGACACCGATGTAGAGCTCCACCAAACACTCCAACTAGCAGGACTCGCAACCGCACACGCCGAGAATCAGTATCCTCGGCGTACAACCCAGAAAACCCTTCAACTACACTTCTAGCAATTCACTTTGGTACCCAGGTTACTGTCGCTGCAACATCCGCTGACATGGGTCGCAAACCAGCAGTTGTTGAAGATCTCCTTGCCACCCTTCCAAGGGTGGTGACGCTGCAATCCCATCTTCTCCATCCCAATCAAAGCCAAAGCTAAAAAGAGTGAAGAAGGCCAAGGCGAAGGCCACAGTGACTCAGATTGACTCTGAGGACACTATGTCAATCTCAAAACTAGCTGAGGTCGAAAAGAACCAAACTGCCCCCGAGAAAAGGCCAGCCGAGGCTGATGCATCTAATTCCCAACCATTTAAAAGGCGAAGGTCTGACCAACTTGAGGGTCGCAACTTTCCTCGCAATATGACCTAGGCTCCCGAGATCATGGTGGGGGACAGACCCTTGACAACTAGCGACAGCGCAATTAATGATGTCCAGGTCGGTGCCGCCCTGTCAACAGCCGTGTTTTTACCTGAGGATATAAATCACATGGCCGACCTCCATGTATATGAAAACTTTGGCCTCATGATGCAACACTCAATCTTGGTAATTTTGCTAGTCTTGGTAATTTTGCTACCTGAGGATATCCTTTTTATTTACTCTTTTATAGTCTTTCAACACTTAGTCAAATTTTGCTAATCTGTTTTACTTCTTGCAAGCTATCCAACATACGTATTCGTATGCGGTCAAGACCGAGATGACAAGGAAGGAGTTGGCAAAGAAGACTAAGGAAGTTGCCAAACTCCTCTCCTCGCTCAATCATGCCGAAGCCAACAATCGATCTCTGTTGGACCAACCCAAGGTTTCCAAAGCTGCTCAGCATTAAGCCGAGGAAAAAGAAAAAATGGCTGAAACTGAAGCCACAACCTCCAAAGCCGATCTTGAGGCTATCCAAGCCAGAGAAACTGAGGTAAAGGCCAAGCTCCAATAGGTCCTTGACTCAAAGGAAGCCGAGGCCAAGGCGGCTGATGAGAAGGCATTTGAAGAAGGGCAAGCCGCCGTCCGAGATCAATACAAAGAGCAAGTCAACTTGGCTTGCAACAAAGGTTATTACCTCGGTTAGACGGCGGCACTAAACAAATTATCCGTTCCAATGGACTCTGACCTCTGAGACATCACTCAACTCCAAGTGCCTTTCCTTCCAGCGCCCAAGGATTCTGGCTACGAAGCCGACGAGGATGGTGATGACAATGAAAAGGAAGAGGAAGCTGCCACTGATGCCAAGTCCCCCACCCTAAATGAGCAAGTCCTTGACTTGACTCAAGATGAGGAGGATGACTTGGCTTCCAAGGACGTCTCTCCCAAACCAACCATTTCTGAAGCCGAGGTCCAATGTGCCAAAAAGAGTTTGGACTATACTCTGCTTGAAATAGATGTCGAGATAGCGGCAGAGAAGAATGTAATGCTGGCAACCAAGGCCGATAAAACTCCAATAGCTGAGGTTGAGCAATCCCAGACCAATCCCAGTGCTTAGGATATTTTTTCTTTATTTTGTACTCTCTCTTCCTTCAGTTGTGTTTTGTTTTTTGTAAGTTGAACATGTAACCTTCTAGGCCAGGTCGAAGTGCCTTCTTGTCCTTAAAACAATTTCATTTATGAATGCACAGTTTCTTTTGGCTAAGTGTTGAATGCTTTTTTCATACATGTCCACTGCTTCCTTTCATGCCTTAGAATATTTTTGTATTTCTTCAAAGTATGCCTTAACTGCATAGTAACTTCGGGATATAATACCTCAGATATAAACCTTGAATGTTTTCTTCGGCTAACCATTGGCATACCTCAGCTAACATTTTAAAAATACCAAAGTATTTTTACAAGTGTTATTCAGTATTGCTTTTTTGCCTTCATATGCTATCTTTTTTCAAGACTTCACCCTTTCCAAGTTTGGATAAGCTGGTTGGTTACCTCGGGTAATATATATCTCGGACACTTCATTCATAAGCACCTCGGCCAACTCCAACTTGTAAATTTTTCTGAAATTTCAACAAGCGTTAATCCTTTTCTAAAAATTCCAACAAGTGCCAAGCTCTCAGGTTTATTTATCATTCCTACTCCCTGCCCCCTAATGTGAACCTAAGTTCCGCTTAAGTTCACATTAAGCGTGTGTCAATGGTCTTTCGTCGAAGTTAGTTTCAAACAAAGATTTGTCGAGGTGTTTCGACCTCAGTTTCTCTATGAATGATCTTAGTTCTCTTTTGAGTTTGACTCTGCCGATATGGCAAGTCCAGGTTAATTCAACTTAGTTCAATTTCTTTATATGCAAGTATAATTCAACTTTGCCATATAATGAGTCTAAGTTATTTGTCATGTTTCACTTAGAAACATCGTTAACTTAGTTCAACTCTATTATATGCAAGTATAATTCAACTCTGCCATGTAATAAATCTAAGTCATTCGTCATGTTTAACTTAGTTTAACTCTATTATATGTAAGTATAATTCAACTCTGTCATATAATAAGTCTAAGTTACTTGTCATGTTTCATTTAGAAACATCGTTAACTTAGTTTAACTCTATTATATGCAAGTATAATTCAACTCTGCCATATAATAAGTCTAAGTCATTCGTCATGTTTCATTTAGAAACATCGCCAACTTAGTTCAACTCTATTATATGCAAGTATAATTCAACTCTGCCATATAATAAGTCTAAGTTATTTGTCATGTTTCACTTAGAAACATCGTCAACTTAGTTTAACTCTATTATATGCAAGTATAATTCAATTCTTCCATATAATAAGTCTAAGTTATTTGTCATGTTTCACTTAGAAACATCGTCAACTTAGTTCAACTCTATTATATGTAAGTATAATTCAACTCTGCCATATAATAAGTCTAAGTCATTCGTCATGTTTCCCTCAGAAACATCGCCAACTTAGTTCAACTCTATTATATGCAAGTATAATTCAACTCTGCCATATAATAAGTTTAAGTTATTCGTCATGTTTTATGCGGAAACATCGCCATGGGACTAGTCAATCCCATCATACAAATTTCAGATTCATCAAACTAAAATCTTATTATCACTTCGGCTAATAAAATTAAGACATAAATTTCGAAAAACCAAAAATCTAATGATAGAAAAACTTCAAGTTGCAAGTGTTCCAAGGTCTTGGCAACTTTTTGCCATCACTGTCTTTAAGCTGATATGCCCCATTGTCGGCAACCGAGATGATTCTATAAGGCTCCTCCCAATTTGGGCCAAGCTTGCCCTCTTTGGGATCCTTCTTGTTGCCGACTACTTTTCTTAGCATAAGGTCCCTAACTTTGAACTCTTTTGGGTTGACTTTCTTGTTGTAAGCCCTAGCAAGTTATTGTTGGTATGCCCCCAGTCGAATTGTTGCTCTCTCTCTTTTCTCCTCCAGTAGGTCTAGATCTTGGGCTAGAAATGCCTCATTAGTATCATTTTTCACTCCCTGGGTTCTGTTCCCCGGAATGCTGACTTCTAGTGGGATAACTGCTTCAGTGCCATAAGCCATGGCAAACGGAGACTCCCCAGTTGATCTTCTTGGTGTAGTCCGATATACCCAGAGTACATTGGGTAACTCCTCCACCCATTTTCCCTTTGCTGCTTCCAGCCTCTTTTTGATCCCATCCAAGATAGTCTTATTGGATGCTTCTGCCTGACCATTACTCTGAAGGAAACTTGGAGTAGAGTAGTAGTTCTTGATTTTGTACTTTTGATTAACTTACTGTCAAACTGTGTACCATTGTCTACTATTATTGCCCTTGGGATCCCAAACTTGGTGATAATGTTTTTCTATATGAAACTCTTCACATTAATATCTTGAATCTTCGCAAGGGGTTCAGCTTCTACCCACTTTGTAAAATAATCAGTTGCTACCAGAAGGAATTTCCTTTGCCCAGTTGCTTGGGGCAGTTGTCTAACAAGATCCATGCCCCACTGGGCAAATGGCCAAGGGCTGGACACTGGGTTCAAATCTGCTGCTGGTTGATGTATCAAAGGTGCGAACCTTTGACACTTCTCACATTTTATGACGTAGGCTTCAGCATTCTTCTACATATGGGGCCACCAGTACCCCTGAGTAATGGCCCTATGAGCAAGTGATCTGTTCCCAACATGGTTGCCATATATCCCTTCATGTATTTCATACAAGAAGTCTTCAACCTAGGATAGGTGCACACACCTCAAAAGGGGGCTAGTAAATGACCTTCTGTAGAGATGTCCTTCTGCTGTTAGGCTAAACCTTACCGACTTTAGTTTGGTCTTATGTGCCTCTTTGCGATCATCTGGTAGCTTTCCGTACCTAAGAAACATCATTATTGCATCCATCCAATTTAGACCCATCTCTACACACATTGCTTCATACTCGGTGATTAGTGGTTTCACACTTGGTTCTGACAAATAATTAACCATTATTGTCATTGTCTCCCCTGATTTTATTACACTAGCCAAGTTAGCCAAGGCATTAGCATGACTGTTGTCATCTCGGCTAACCTGCTGTAGTCGGCAATCCTGAAACAAGGCATTCTTTCATCTCGGACTGCATATTCGCCTGGTTCACAATAAGTTGGGAGTCACAGAAGACTACCACCTCGTCGGTTTCCATTGCTGCTACTAACTTTAACCCTGCAATTAATGCCTCATATTCTGCTTCATTGTTTGAGGCCTTGAACCCCAAACGAATAGACTGCTCTAACATTCCCCTATTTGGTGATACCAACACCACTCCTGCCCTTGCTCCTTGACGGTTTGAACTTCCATCAACAAACAGGCGGAAGAAGTCGCCGATGAAAATATCGCAGGGCTTGGGTTTTTTTTTTTTCCTCTGTTGTGGGGTTTTCATTCCCAGCTAGGTCTTTTCTTGTTCTTCTAGACACCCTAAGCCGCGGTTCACCGGAGCTTGATGTGGGATGGCACTAGGTGTGAACTCGGCTACAAAGTCGGCCAGAACCTGACCTTGATTTCCTTTCTGGGTCTAAACTCTAAGTCACACTGGCCCAATATCATTGCCCACCTGGCTACCCTTCCTGTCAGATCTCCTTGCTGTAATAAGGACTTCAAGGGATGCTCAGTCAACACCACAATCCTGTGGGCTTAGAAGTAATGATTCAATTTTTTGGAAGCCATCACTAAAGCCAGTGTCAATTTCTCCAGGGACAAGTACTTGGTCTCTGTACTTGCTAAGGTTTTACTCACGTAGTATACTACCATTTGTTCTCCCTTCTCTTCTCTGATTACCACTGTGTGCTCTGAAACTGCAAAGTATAGGAACAATTCTTCTCCAGGAATTGGATTTGAAAGAACCGGAGCTGTTGTCAGGTACCTTTTTAAGTCGGCCAAGGCGACTTCACACTCCTCTGTCCACAAAAAATCTGTGGCTTTCTTCAATAAACTGAAAAATGGTTTACACTTATCTTTACTTCTACTTATAAACCTATTCAGGGCTGTAACCCTTCTTGCCAGCATCTGTACTTGTTTTGCCGATGTTGGGCTCTTCAAGTCAAGGATGGCCTTGATTTGATCTGGGCTTGCCTCAATGCCCATTCTAGTAACCAAGTACCCTAGGAACTTACCAGACCCAACTCCAAATGCACATTTCGAAGCATTGAGTCGAAGCCGATATGTTCTAAGAATATCAAACACTGCCTTCAAGTTGGCCAGATGATTTTTAGGTTCTTTGGTCTTCACGACTATGTCATCAATGTATACTTCCACTATTTTGCCGATCAGATGTCTGAACATCTTGGTCACTAACCTCTGGTAGGTTGCTCCTGCATTTTTTAACTCGAAAGACATCACTCTGTAGCAATACAACCCTTTTGGGATGATAAATGAAGTCTTCTCCTCGTCGGGGGATACATTGCTATCTGATGGTACCCCCTATAAGTATCTAGGAAGCTCATCCTTCCATGTTCCGAAGTGGCATCCACTAATTGATCGATCTTGAGGAGTGGGAAACTGTCTTTGGGGCAAGCCTTATTCAGGCTAGTGAAGTCCACCGCAGACCCTCCACTTTCTATTCTTCTTTTTTACAACAACTGTATTAGACAACCACGTTGGGTAGTTTACCTATCGAATGGCTCTGGCCTTCAACAATTTGTCCACTTCCTCCTCTACTGCATCCACATGAACCAAGGTCAGCCTCCTTGCTCACTGAATGACAGGTTTAGTCGACCTGTCTACGTTTTAGTTTGTGGCATATGACCTCGGGGTCAATGTCAGGCATCTCGTAGGGCGTCCAGGCAACACCTCTATGTTTGCTTGCAAGAATGCTTCTAACTCCTTTTTTCTCCTTCTCGGCCAAGCCTGAGCCGATAAAGAAGAAGCGCTCTTCATCCTCTTGCTGGACCAGAATTTTCTTCAAGGCTTCCTCGCTTTTGTTAGCCGGCTCCTTGTCAACGTCCTCCAGGACCTCTATGTCCTCATCCTCAATCTCTACTGTTTCTGCTTCTCGCACATTGCAGGCGGATTTCATTACTGCCATGGAGCAATTCTTTACCTGCACTTGATCCTCTCCGACTTCCTCAATTCCATGCTCCATTGGGAACCGCAATAGCTGGTGCAGTGTTGAGGGAATAGCCCTCAATGCGTGCAACCATGGCTTTCCCAAGATAACATTGTAAGGGGAGGGGGTGTCAATTACTGTGAACTCTGTGCTTACTTTCTTGGTGCCTGCCTGTACCTCCAAATTTATAGCTTCTAGGGGCCATGTTGACGTTCCATTGAACCCGACCATTGGGCTATTAGACTGCTCCAAATTATCTTGGTGAAGGTCGAGCTCCTTGTAACATCTGACATACATGATGTCACACGAGCTGCGTTGGTCAATCAGAATACGCCTTACTTGGCATTCTCCAATCTTGAGGGTTACTACCAGAGTATCATTATGTGGATGCTGTACCATGTCTAGGTCTGCTTCAGTAAGGGACACAATTGGTCCCTGGTACTCGTTTGTCCTAGGCCTCTTTTGATGGACCTGATACACATGCTATAAGTGCTTCACCCTCTAAGTCTCCCTACGTACCTCGTTCTCATTGACCCTCGAATGAATCACATTAATCACTCGAGGTCCATCTGCTTGTGGTTGTGGTGCTGGTGGAGGTGGTGTTGCTGGTGCCTAGGGCAGCCTTGCTTGCTCTTCCCTCGTTCTAGCCTCATCTATTAGGTCCCTTAAGTGACCTTGTCTAACTAGATCTTCTAAATGCGTCTTCAGGGCTCTGCACTCCTGAGTCAGGTGTCCATCCTCATTGTGGTAAGCATAGTGCTTCCCAAGGTTTCTTCCCATAAATTTGCCAGGAATCTTTTCTGGTGCTCTATAATATGGCTGGTTCCTGATCCTTTCTAGGACTTTATAAACTGGGATCCGGAACACAGTGGTGACTGCCTGTGCAACCCTCAGTCATGTTTCTTGTCTATTAAAATTTGTATTACCTCGGCTTTGCTTCGGCGAGCCGTTTTTCTTCTCTTGCTTTGACGCCTTCGTTCCTGGCGTATCTTCTTCTACTCTCGTATATTTCTCGATCCTGGCCATGAGCTCCTTCATACTCTTTGGCAGAGTCTTTGCCAATGACTTTCGAAGCATGTAGTCATCCTTCAGGCCATTCTTAAAAGATATGATCGCCAACTCCTGGTTGCATGCCTGGTATTTGGTTAAATACCTCGTAATACCTTTTGGCGTAAGCCTTAAGGCTTTCACCCTCGCCAATTTTTAGAGCCATTAGCGAGTTTACCCTTAACGGCTGCAATTTGTTTGTAACAAACTTGGCCACAAACATCTCGGCTAGGCTTTCCCAACTCTTCATAGTTTATTTCGACAACTTGTGAAACCAATCTGATACAATTTTCCTAAAGAATAAAGAGAACACCTTGCAGAGCAACGGTTCGTTCCCGGTATACAGTGCCATTGAATTCAAATATAAGCTGACATGAAAGTTCGGATTGGACTTACCGTCATATATCTGAAACCTCGACAAATGGAACCTTTTTGGGGCCTCAAACTTATCCAACTCCACTGAAAATGGTGTTTTCGGTTTGACCAGAGATGTGACTTTGGCATTCTGTTGCTTCCTCTGAAGGTAGTCCTTCAAATCCTCCTTAGTCCGACCAGAAGCTCGGCTGTCAACGGATTTCAGCCTTTTTGGTGCGCTGCTCCCGACGTCGTTATGAGTCCTCTTGGACTTCTCTTCATTCACCGTGTTAAAATAAAGTTCATTCGCTTGAACATGCCAATGTTCCTTGACATACGTTCCTTTGGTACGATGCGTCCTCTAAGACTCTCATTTCATTGATTTTGCTCGTCCGACGTCCCGTGAAAGCCGATGTGAGCGTTCCTTCACCCTGTCATGATGAGGGACTGCTAGGACGGCTTTCTGTCTTCCTTTCTGGGCATCGTTTTTGGCCGCTGGAATCGGCATGTCCTTCAATGGAAACGGTAGCTGCATGATGTTGTTCTGCATCATGAAGTTGACAACCGATTGTAGGTCTGCCAACTTGTTTGCCATTCCCTTCATCTTGTTGTCCCTTCTTAGGCATCTATCTTTCATACCTGGAGGTCACTTTCGTTATAATACCCGCCTTGATATGCTTTCTTCGGTGCGTCTCCCTCTTGACCGACGTCCTTTTCCCCGGGATTCTGATTCCGTGGTCCTTTATTACAGTTCTCCTCCTCTACATTAGGATCGGCTTGTTTGCCATTCCCACTAGGGATGTCGTCCCCAACCTTTTCTTTCTATCCGTCGTTGGCCATCTATTCTCCTTACTTTTCCACAAATGGCGCCAAGTTGTGGGTGTTGATTTTTGACCACACAACCAAATAGGGAAACTCAGCAAGAGAGCACCGACAGAATAGATTAAGCTTGAACAACCTAACACAGAAAGATAAGAATCTGGCGGTGGTTCGTCCACTAGGGGGCACTTCGACGATCAAGTCAGTAATCAATATCTCTCAAAGATAACCAATAGTGCTTAACTCACTAGACAGAATATAAAAGCATACCTTAGACCCACGAGGGTGCCTTACTTTTATAGCCAGCACTAACCTGATCCCTGTAGAAGCCTAGCTTTAATGGACTTTGGCTCAATGCTCATTCTGGACTCCTAGCTAGATAGAGATAAACTCCCTAGGAGCTTTATCTTTATCCAGATTGAGGTCCCTTTTTATTCTAGGACTCTTGTCCCTTATCTGCTTACCTCGGATTCCAGTATTTTCGCAGATAACCTCGGCCTAGTCGAGATCACCTTGGCATCAGGACTATGCCACGTGGCACCTCGACTGACACTTTAGCGTGACCTTGACTACATGTTATCATTTACAAAATATGTCACACACACACACACACATATATATATATATATATATATATATATATATTTGATTTTCGGTGGACATGAAAATAAAATGTAGGCCCAGTGTTACTAATAATAGTGTACTTGCCCAATTATCGTGTGTGAGACTAGACTGACTTGAAAGAGAGCTAACGTGGTCCACAAAATGTCTCTACCCACTCACATCAACACCAAACTATTAATAATTTTGGTATAAGGGAAATGATAATTTGGTTATTGTACAAAAGATTCCAAGCCATTAATAATTATTTTAGAAAGAATTCATACCTAATGTACTTACTTTTAAAATATATATATATAAATTTACTTTTTATCCTCACTTTTTAAATTTAATGATTCACAATTAAGATAATTAATTAATAATTAAAAAAATAAAAAAAAATAATACATAAGAGTGACTAGTTAGCTGATGATTGATGTTGAAAAGTATATCTAATTTTTAGATTAAAATAACACTACTCAATTTTTTTTCTCCATTAATTCATAATTAATTTGTCTACTCACTAGGGGTGATCATGGATCCATCTAATCTGTCTAACCCGATCGAACCAATCCAACTCAATTCATTTTGGGCGGATGCATGTTTTTCGACGAACGGATAAGGATGAAATATTTCAAAATTTGTAGATACGTTTCGGATGACAGATCAACTATCTCGTACCTGCATGAACCCGATCCGCCCGTAAATGAAGTTCAAGAAAAAAAAAATGTTAATAAGTAACAACATAGAATAGAAATAATAAAATATATATTTTTATGAAAATGAAAGTAATATCTTAAAAATATGCATGCATAGTGTCATGACCTGTTATAAACAAATAATACATATTTTTTTAGATTCCTAATTATTGAAAATTGTAAAAATTATGAATTATAATTTAAAAAAATGTCTAAAATTTATAAAGTCCAAACCGTCAAACCAATCGCATCTATCCGCCAACCCGCATGATCCGCTCAATTCATATCCGCCAAACCAGTGAATGGATGAGGATTAATTTTTGTCAATCCGCTTAATTTTAAACAAATGACAAATAAAACATCACCTGACCTAACTCAATCCGCGATCACCCTGATACTTATCAATTTTGTTGTCACTTTTCCTTAAAAATAATATTAGGGATTATAAAATATTTTATGAAATTTTTTTATCATTTAAATATATAATATTTTATTATATTTATAATCTAAAAATAAAAAATCCTTCATAAACACGTTCATAATATTTTTTTAATGATGCACCACATTACTCGTCCCTTAAATTTCCATAACGAAAAGACGGACGGGCAAGCATCTCTGACCTTTACCTACCAATGCACGTTGAACTTGTGCAACGCAACGCGCGTTTGCTAAATGTGAAAACAAGAAATATCCATCCAGATTAAAAAAGAAAAAAGTAAATTACAAATATACTTTTTAAAATTTGTTAAAAATATATATTATTTTTTGTGATTTTAAAAATTATAAATACCTTCTTATTAGTATTTTGTATTTAACATAATTAATTAAAAAAATATTATTCATAATTATTCTCCTATACAATAATAAAATTATCTAAATTATTAATTGAAACATATATCTAACATCATTAAAAACTGTTAATTGACTTGATGATTTATTAATAAAAAGAGCGATTTGTTATAAAATTAGAAACCTCAGAGGGTGGAATGTAATTTCCCAAATTACAGAGGGCGATTCATATTTTAATCAAATCTCAGGAAGTGTATTTGTAATTTACCCAAAAAGAAAAATATAAAAAAATTCACAGTGTGATAAAAGTATATTAATTTTTTTATAATTTTAAATTATATAATACTTAACTCTATTTTTATTAATAATTTATTAGTTATATAAATAAAAAATGATGTTATTTTTTTACACAAAATGTATATATTTGATATTGTTTATTTTTGTAATATTTGCATTAGTTTTGATTCATTTAATTTTACTAAAACGAATATTAATATAATTATGTCTAGCAGTATGCGCGGTGCTATTTGAGAGTAAAATTAGAAACCAAATGGCGGATTAGCGGATTGGTAGATTAAAGAATATTTTAACTAATTATCAAGCTTTTGCATAATATATAATACTAATTTGCATAATATTTTTCATATATATAACACAAATAATATTGTTCATATATATATATATATATAACTACTAATTTGTAATAAATTTCACATGTTAAATCTCTTTCAAACATAGTTTTATTTTGATATTTCATTATAGGTTAAAAAATATATGTATTAACTATAGCGAAATAGAGCAATTTCGAAAACGGATTATAAATTTTAAAGTTTTAAACCGCGGTTAGTGGATAGAACGGTGCAGATTGATGCGATTTTAACGGATTGGGCGGTATTTTGCATAATCCTCATTATGTCAACATTGTGAAACTTAATGTATTTTTCTCAAATTTAAAATAAAATCAGTATAATTTATCTAAACATATATATAATTAATTTTTTTTTTCTACTGTAACAGTCATCACCAAACAAAAAAGTTAATTATAAACAACTATTTCAAAAAATAATATACAAAGGTGATAAAAATATGAGTGATATAAATTTATCAAAAATTTTCACTAAAGAGGGTGTTTGGGAAGGGCTTTTTTGGGGCTTTTTGGGCTAAAATTCACAAAAAAAAAAAGTAGACTAAAATAGTCAATAAGACAAAATGTCACATCAAACCCATAATCATTTCACTTTTTCTCTCACAAACATCACATCTAATTACAAAAAAATCCAACTATCTTCCCAAACATAAAGGGCTTGTTTGGTTTGTTTTTCAGAAAAAATTTTAGGAAAAATTCTCTATAAACAAATTTTCAAGAGTAATCAAACCAAACAAGTTTTTTCAAAAAAAATCTCAAAATTTTATTTGGTTACCTACTTTCCAAAATCACTCTCTCTCTCATATACATCAAATCAATCACTTTTTTTAAAATTCTCTCTCCAAAACAATTTTTCAAAATAATTTTTAAAAAAATGCAAACCAAACAAATTTTTGTACTTTTTATCTAAAAAATTACTCTACAAACATAAACCAAGCACACCCAAAAATTTTAACTTACTAAAATAGCCTATTAAAATAACTTCACAAACACCCACAATGTTGACGTGTGTGTGACGCAGGTGTGTAATGCAATTATGCAAGTCAAGCCCAACCTCGGCTGGCTTTCTTCCTTTTTAAAGCCAACAGATGCTTTACTCACCACCACCATCCAACACTCTCTTCCACATTCATTTTCTTCCACCTTTTCACCATCCTCTCAATCTCAACTCAACAACAATGGATTCAACCAAAAACGACGTAGCATTCGAGTTCCTTCCCTATTTCCGAGCATACAAAGACGGTCGGGTCGAGCGGTTCTTCGGCACCGACAGAGTTCCTCCTTCCACCGACTCCAAAACCGGTGTCTCCTCCAAAGACATCCTAATTTCGCCGGAAACCGCCGTATCAGCCCGCCTCTTTAAACCCACCACCACCAACCCACCACCGCAAAAGCTCCCCCTCCTCATCTACTTCCATGGTGGAGCCTTCTGCTTCGGCTCTCCCTTCTGCTCCACCTACCACAACCACCTCACCTCTCTCGTCGCCGAAGCCAATGTCATTGCACTCTCCATCGACTACCGACTCGCCCCGGAACACCCTCTTCCTCTGGCTTATGAAGATTCATGGGCTGCCCTCAAATGGGTTGCTTCTCATTCAGGCCGACAAGGTCCGGAACCCTGGCTCAACGACACAGCCGATTTTGAAAGAGTTTTCATCGCCGGAGACAGTGCCGGGGCTAACATAGCCCACAACACGGCGGTGAAAGCAGGTGTTGAGGCGGAGGAGTTGGTGGGGGTGAAGATGGTGGGAATTTGTTTGGTTCATCCGGACTTTGTGGGTAGAGAAGGGAATGTGAACAAGTCATGGTTTTTTGCTTGTCCCGAGACAAACGGGTCGGGTGACCCTAGGATTAACCCGGCTGTGGATTTGAGGCTGGGGAGGATGGGGTGTCGGAGGGTGGTGGTTTGTGTGGCTGAGAAGGATGGGATGAGAGAGAGGGGTTGGTTTTATTATGAGACTTTGAAGAAGTGTGAGTGGGATGGGGTGGTGGAGATCATGGAGGCAAAAGGGGAAGAACATGTGTTTCATTTGTTTGACCCGACTTGTGAGAATGCTTTGGCTTTGTTGAAAAAGTTGGCCTCTTTCATCAATCTAGAGTAATCTAATAAGGCTTTACCTTTTTTGTGTTTTGTGTTGTACTGGTTCATGTGTAGCCTATTTGGACACCAAGAAAATTCACAAGTTTGTAACCAAGGTGTGAATTATCAAGTCTACAAAAACAAAAATCATTTCTTAATTTCATAGCTACACGTGTGGGAAATTTATTTTTTTAGAGGGTATCGAATCAGTAATTGACATGCAAGACTGAGACTTCTTGTGGAGACTATTTGAAGTTGTTAATTGCTCTCATTACCAAATAGTTTGTTGACAAGTTTGAATAGCAACATGACTCTAAGATACGGAAAGGGTAAAACAGAGTTTACAATTGGTTTTAATTGATGTATATAAGTATGAGAAAGAAAGGGACCTGCATGTGGGCCGGGGGAATCCGAAATCCCAAGATATGATAAAAAGTTATGAAGATTTTGTCATCCATAATCTTACCGATCTTATAATTTGTGTGTTTGATTCTATGTGAATAATATATGAAAGATTTGAATTAATGTACATGAGTTATTATCATAAGAAAAAAAACAGACATATGAGACAGGCATTAAGTATAAAAGATAAAAAATTCAAATTGAATTTGTTAACATTTAATTTTACAATATACTGAAATTTGGCTATAAACCCCCTTTGCCTTCCTTTCATTGTTAAAAGGACTAAGAAAAAAATTATACTTTCTAAACCCTCTCATAATTATAAAGTCTTGCATAAAGGATAAATTTATTATTTAAATATTTTATATGACTATTATACCCACTCTCTTCCCCACTCTCTTCTTTTCCATCACCGTCTGCGCCATCAACAATGTCGGAATGACAAATCTGCTCTTCAAGCAAGCTGTGGTGGGAATACTTATGATGATTGTGTTTTATACATGTATGTGCTCACCGAAGCTACCAGATTCTCTTACATTCCCTTCATAATAGTTCATTGCAGTACTATAGAAAGAAATAGATTACATATATTTATATATATATATTGAAGGCTTGAGTAATTGTTTTGATTGGTTTGCTTTTGTTCAACAATGGCGAGATGATGATTTTCTTATTGATTTATTATTACTTTCGATTTTTGATTCTTCATTATTTTGCTTTCATATTAGCGATTCAACGATCATTCAGAGGAATTGTGGAGTCCAGTTGCGTCTGATGAAGGCATTTCAGTTTTTTTTATTGTTGTTGTTGAACAGATCTGTGTTAAATTTGCTTTTTGTTTTTTATTTTTAGATTTGAAATTGTTTTCCATTAACGGTGGATTTGAGCAAGTTTTCTATAATTATTGTAGATTAAAGATCCTCAGTCTATTTTCGATCTTCTCAAATTCTTTTTTTTAATTATTATTATTATGTAAGTTTAGATCATATTTGAACACAGTTCTTTCAGATTTTTCATATATATATATATATGTGTGTGTTTGTGTGTGTGTGTGTGTGAGGGAGAGATTTTTCATTTGGATAGTGTTGTTAAGTTCTTAAATTGATCTATTGATGAGTTGTTACTATGTTTTCTCAACTTTTTGTTGTAAAATTGTTTTTGATTTTGATAAATTTTTGTGTCGTGAGTGAGCAATATGGATTGTATATATGTAATAGATAACAGAGAAGCCAAAGAGGTGATACGAAAGAGGCAAGTAACTGTGAAAAAACAGAAGAACAGTGGTTGTGAATGATCTAATTTCATTTGATAGAACCAGAGTAAAATTTTATTCTAGTTCTATTGCTCTGTTTTTTTCATTTGACAGAACCAGAGTAAAATTTTACTTTTATATAGAGTAAAATTTTACTTTTAGTTTCAGAGTCTCACAGTTTACTTGTTTTTCAGAGTAAAATTTTACTTTTATACAGAGTAAAATTTTACTTTTAGTTTCAGAGTGCAAAATTTTACTCTTATTCAGAGTCAAATTTTACTTTTATACAGAGTAAAATTTTACTTTAGTTTCAGAGTGTAAAATTTTACTTTCATACAGAGTAAAATTTTACTCTAAAATACATAGTGAAGATGGCTTAATAGGAGAGCTGATAGATATGAGGGTAATATAGTAAAAGAAACAAGTTTTAAAATATCAAGGGGTTTTGAAAGTACTTATATAATTCTTGTCCTTTTAAAAGACAAATTAGATAATGAGGGGGTTATCACCAAATCCCCCAAAAAATTATACTTTCACCATGAAAATCTATACAATAAAAAATATAAAATCTTGAAATAAAATATAGGAAATTTATTTGTTCCCAATTACTCTCGCTCCACATTTATCCACAGCCAAATAAAGGAAAATCAAGCAAATCATATATAGCAGCCAGACTTGAAAGACCTCATTATTTTCCCTCACTTTCACTTCTCTTTCTCTACAAGCAAACATAGTAAGGAACAATGGAACCAACCAAAAATGACGTAGCCTACGAATTTCTTCCCTATTTCCGAGCATACAAAGCCGTTCTGGTCGAGTGGTTCTTTGGCACCGACAGAGTTCCACCTTCCACCGACTCCAAAACCGGTGTCTCCTCCAAAGACATCCTAATCTCCCCGGAAACCGCCATATCAGCCCGCCTCTTCAAAACCACCACCACCAACCCACCACCTCAAAAGCTTCCCCTTCTCGTCTACTTCCACGACGGAGCCTTTTGCTTTGGCTCTCCCTTCTCCGCCACCTACCACAACCACCTTATCTCTGTCGTTGCCAAGCTAATGTTGTCGCAGTCTCCGTCGACTATAGACTAGCTTATGAAGATTCATGGGCTGCTCTCAAATGGGTAGCTTCTCATTTTGATGGACATGTTCCTGAGCCCTGGATTAATGATTATGCCGATCTTGACCGGGCTTTTGTTGCCGGAGACAGCGCCGGAGGTAATATAGCCCATAACATGGCGGTGCAAGCCGGGGTGGAGGATTTGGAGGGAATAAAGTTGTTGGGAGCTTGTTTGGTTCATCCAGGTTTCTGCTCAATTCAAACTCCTTAAAGAAGAATCTTATATTAAAAATTAGGGTAAATTATTAATACATCATGTGAGAGTTTGCTTAAAATATGAATTTGTCTCACGTAGTTATGAAAATTACATCTTACTCTTTAAAATTTTCAATATCATAACAAATAACACATTTTATTAATAAATCATTAAGTCAATTAGTAGTTTTTATTGATGTCAGAAATTTATTTCAATTAATAATTTAACTAATTTTATTATTGTATAAGAAACCAGTTATGAATTATTTTTTTAATTAATTTTTTTAAATAAAAGATTTTAACAATGTGGTATTTATAATTTTTCAAACTATAGGAGACAATCTGTATTTTAAACAAATTTCAAGAGATGTATTTGTATTTTATCCTAAAAATTATAAGGAAAATAGCATCTCAGTGATAATTTTAAAAAATATATTATCACTTTCATCAAAAGTTTATATATTTATTTTATAATGTTACGAAGTTTTTCATTAATTTTAAAATATTTTTCTTAGTTTCCACTTTAATGATATTTTCCCAAAATTACAACACTACATTAAACAAACAAAATAGAAAAAAGAAAAAAAAAAAACTTAAGAATGTAAAATAATGTGTGAATAAGGTGAAAAAAAAAAAAAAAACTGGTTTGTTTCTCGTCCTCTGTTGAGGTGTTAATGGATTGAAGCTATTTTAATATTAGGGAATTGAAGAAATTTCAAGAAAAAACTCAATTTGTTTTAGTGTCTTCGTCCATATCGTGTTTTACAACTACTAGGATTCGTTTGAAATGAAATTATTTTAATCAAAAAGTTAAAAAATAAAAAATGAAATCAATGTTTAAAATAAAATTATGCCTCTTTTGCTTAGCATGTCATAGTGATAGTTGAAAAAATTATGCCTCTTTTGCTATATGGATGAATTGATCTCTTGTTAACGGATTCTCATGTCTACTATTGCACCGAAGAAGCGTCTCCTTCGTGCCAACCTTGTTAACATCACTTTGACTTTATTCTCATTCTATACCCATGGGGAGGAGGGGTCCCTGCTGTGGAGCTTTCACAGCAGTCACTGCTGTGGCGTAAAACGGTGACGTTTCAAATTTTTTTTTTTTTTTTAATTAATGGCAGGGTTTATTAATTCTTCTCATAAATAACAAACAAAACAATACGCTATTCACAGCAGTCACTGCTGTCACGTAAAACGGTGACGTTTTAAATGTTTTTTTTTTTAATTAATGGTAGGATTTATTAATTCTTCTCACAAATAACAAACAAAACAATACGCTACCGTTTTAATTTTTTTTTTATTTAATTAATGTGAGGGTTCATTAAATCTTCATTAATTCTTTTACTGTAACAAACAAAACAATAAAGAATTAAATAACTGAATATAAATAGAAAACATAATAAAATAAAGTTGAAGGGGGTGAGTTTGTGTCAAAAAAAAATTATTTTATAAATAGAAAACATAATAAAATAAAAATAATTCATGGAACAAATCAATTTATGAAACCAAATTGTATTGTTTTAAAAAGATTAATTTTAAAATTAAAATCAAACAAACCATACATGTTTTGACTTTTTCAAAACTGACCTAAATGCATCAAAAGTGAAATTGAAAGGGAAAAAAATTGTATTTGAACAAATCAATTTATCAAACCATAAACAAAAAAAATATAACTTCAAAAAAAAAAAAAAACCAACTTAAGGCCAAAATATATTCAATTCACATCTAACATCTATATAAAAAAAATAAAACAAAATTCTGAGACATTTAAACTTCAAAATCTCCTACCAAATATCCCAAAATCTGTCTCAACCATTCTAAATTATCCAAACAAAATTCTAAAACCTTCAATTTGAATTCTCAAAACAAAAACTACCAAGTGGATCCCCATGTCAATTTTGTGGAGGCGGTTGGGAATAAATAGAAAAATCAAAAGAACTCTCATTTCTAAATTCGGTCTCCATTGGATTGTGCCCCACCGGATTAAGTGATATTCCCTATAAAAAAAAAACAAGAAAAGAAAAGAAAAGAAAATTCATTAGAATAAATTTTATGGATTAAATTACATTACAAACATATATATATATATATATATATTACTTACTTGAGAACTTTGTGGACTATGTGATGCTTGGAAAGACAAAGGTTGTGATTGTGGATACCTTGGTGAGTATGAATTAGTATCATGTGTGAGAAGATTATACCCATAAGTTATCAATTGTGGCCAATAGAGACTCCCACCATCCTACTCCATAAAACACCATGAAAAGTAAATACGCTAATACAATGTAGTCTAAAAAATAAACAAAATAACATAAAACAAGAGCTAACCTGTGGTTGACTTAAAGATGAATTTTGAACATTTGCGATATTGCTTGATTGACCAATAGTCTACATAAGTTGTTAAATTTATCAATACATTACACAATTTATAAAAAAAAAATAATAATAATAAATAAATAACATAAAACAATAGCTAACCTGTTGTTGGCTTAAGGATGAATTTTGAACATTTGTAGTATCGCTTGATTGACCAATAGTCTAAAGAAATTCAAAAAGTTATCAATACTTTACACAATTTATAAAAATAAATGCATGTCATTTGAAATTTCAAAAGTACGTAGGTAATACCTTACTAAGGCGGGTAGGTTGTGAAATAACTTTTGTCTTCTTATTCATCATCTCATGCCAAGGTTTTAATCTACCCCTCCCTTTGTGTCCAACATCTTTCTTCTTTATGCCCTTAACTTGTGCAAAGTTGGGGTTGTCCACATCTAATTCATTGGTACCAAAATTTCCAACTCCCTTCATCATATTATTTACTTTTACACACAATTCCTTAATTCCTTCATCAACCAATTGATAGGCAGGTTTGTGCATAGATGCTTGAGTTGCTAGTTTCACCATTCTTGGACAAAGATCTCTATAACGTGCTAATATTAACAACTTCGGATCATCCTCATCCACTACAACATTTTTCTGTTCAACTTCACAATCTTTTGCATCCAATCTCCATCGGCCTAATATATACCTTTCAGGAATTTTCATAACATTCATTCTATCAAGTGCTTTGATTGCATGACTACATAAAATTCCAAAGTTTTCAAATTTCTTACAAGTACAATGTATTTCTTGACAGCTTTTTTCTCCTCTTAGCCCAGTAACTTCCACCCTACCCTCCACAATATACTCTTCACCATTACCATACAAGCCAATCACGTACTTAACTTCTCCTTCTAACTCATGGAATTGTTTCACTTGACAACAAAGGGACGTATCCAACTCACAATGAAATAAATCAAAGATAGGAGGGGTGTACAAACTCGCAACTTGGATTAAAATGGGAGACTTTTTCAATTTCATTCTTGGCAACTTTTGTCTAGAATCATATATTGCAGAAATTTCCTCATACCGCTTATCTACAACAATCCGATTGAAGTGAGTAAAGAATTGAACAATGTTATGATCACCTTTCAAATATCCCCTTAATGTTCCATTTAGACTTTCACTAAGTTGTGTGCTTCGCATTCCTCCAGTAAATACCCACTTCATATACACATGCGCCCACTGCTCTCTTTTTCTCCAAGTTCTTTTCATCCACTCATTCTCTTGCAAGTTGTATTTATCAATCAAAGAATTCCAAGCTTCAATTAATTCATGCTCATTCTCGTAGTCATAAATGCAAGCTTTTAAATCGCTACTAAATTTTGAACCACTCTTGAACAAGTAACCTAAATGCTTCAAAGCATTTTGCATTAGGTGAAAAGTGCACAACCCATGAAAAACCTCAGGCATGATTTGTGAAATTGCCTTAGCCATTGCTTGATCTTGATCTGTGAAAAAACTAACAGGCTTTTTTCCTGACATTGCATCCAAAAATGTTTCAAATAACCATTCAAATGACTCTGCAGTTTCATCATACAATAATGCTGCACCAAAAATCACTGTCATTCTAAAGTGGTTAAAGCCAGAAAATAAAGCAAGTGGACGGTACTCCTTATTTGTTCGAAAAGTTGTGTCGAATGACACCGCATCACCGAAAAGCCCATAATCTGTTATCATCTGATGATCAGCCCAAAAAATATTAGTAATCATCTCATCTACATCCAACTGAATGGCATAGTAAAAATATGGATTTTCTGCCACTTGCTGCTGGAAATATCTTAACAAACTCCCTGCTTCACCATACTGCAAGTTTCGCTGTCTTTTTGCACGTAAGTAGGTTTTCTGATCCTCTCGCGTGAACCCTACAAATTCCTTCCCTCCTGCTATAGCACTAATAAGATCATGTGAAGCCTTAAGAGATATTCCACTCTCATCAGCTATGTCAATATTTATACCCTGAGCATCACATACCTTTCTCTGAGATGGCATCAAATGAGTACATTGAGGAAGATGCAAAGGGTGGTTGTGGTTGCTATCAAACTTCGACACAATCCACTTCGACAAGTCCCGCTTAAAAGATATATGCATAAATGCTTTACAATTTGTTCTTGTCTCACTTCGAGGATTTTTTATCATCGTGTACCGTTTATCTTTTTCCCTCTCTCCCTCCTTACAACAAACAAACTTTCTACTAGTCATAACACCATCTTTCTGACTTCTGTTACAATAATCTCTTCTAATACTAAACCCGACAATTCTTCCGTATTCATTATAAAACTCATATGCAGCTTCTTCTGATGGAAACTCCATACCAAGATATGGTGATTTATCCTTGGCCAACTCTCCCAATTCTTCGATGCATCCCTCAAGTCCATCATCATCCATTATACTATCCTCCATTTCAACACTAACAAACATGGCGAAAAAAATATATATATATATTAAATGAAACAAGAATCTGAGCAAAAAAGTTATTAATTAATTTTAAATGCTGAGTAATTAAACAATTCAATGAAATCTAATAAATCAATTAATAATGTAAATTAATTAAAAGGATAGGGGAGAAGGAAATGAAGATGTGTAATGTGTAAATTAATTTTTGATATATGTTTTGTATTTTTGTTACAAATGTTATGTCATTTTTTATTGAGTTATAACAATTTATGATTAAAAAATTAAATTCACATTTTATAGTAAGGTTATAGATTTTTTTATTAAAACTTTTTTTAGACCACAAAATGCATAACATTATTACAAAAATAAATAACATTGTTATAAAAATGTGTAATATTTTCACAAAAATACATAACATTGCTATAAAAAAAATAATTATGAATTACAAATTATCGTAACTCTTTAAAAAAATTATATAATATTTATACAAAAATACATCATATGTACAAAACAAATTACATAATAAATTTTTTTTTTTATAATATACAATTGTGTTTCTCAATCCATTCACAAAAAACAAACCAAACTATTATACTTGTTGAACCCACTAACATACTGTACAAAACAAAATACAAAACATATATACATATAATATATATATATATATATATAGATATACATACCAATTTGTTGAACAATAATGGTCTGTAAATTCAACAGAAGAATGGTGAAGCAAAAATAGAGAACACTCTTCAATCTGTTTGAGAGAAGACAAAAATGTTAGAAAATAAAAAAATAAAAAATAAAAACTAACTTTTCAATCTATGTTTTTGCTTATGAAGACGACGGCCTGTACAAAAATGTTAAAAAATAAAAAAAATAAAAAATAAAAACTAACCTTTCAATCCATGTCAACAGGGACTTTTTTGTTTACAGTGAAGACGGCGGCGGCCCTCCTTAGGTTTATTGTTTTGTTTGTTATTTGTGAGAAGAATTAATAAACCCTGCCATTAATTAAAAAAAAAAAAATTTTTTTGAAACGTCACCGTTTTACGCCACAGCAATGACTGCTGTGAAAGCTCCACAGCAGGGACCCCTAGTCCATATCGATGAATATGGATTCGATCCATTCTTCAGAAATTAAAAAAAAAAAATCAGTAAAAATAAATCTAGAATATTAGTCAACTTAAAAGAAGGAAAAATTATTTATAAGTCCTATTAGGGAGACTTATGCTACATATGGTCCTACTAAAAAATTTATGTTCCCATAAGTCCTGTGAGAAGTTTGTTGACACATTTACCCTTAATATTTGTTGTTAATATCATAAATAATAGTAAAACCATATATAGGAAATTGAATGTTACCATAGATCATATCTATATAAACGTAACGTAACGTGATACCTGCATAAATGTAACGTGACACCTATGATCTATATATAGGAAATTGCATGTTGCCATAGATCATATTCACATAAATGTAACGTAACGTGACACCTACATAAGCGTAACGTGACACGTATGATCTATGGTAACATTCAAACATTCAATTTCCTATATAGGAAATTGAATGTTACCATAAATCATATTTACATAAACGTAACGTAATGTGATACCTACATAAACGTAACATGACACCTATGATTTATGGCAGCGGTCAACTGGTGGGTCATTCAGCCAGACAACTGGTGGGTCATCTGGCAGGTCAACCGGCCTCGTCTGTTCCAACTTCTAGCAAGTTGGAACTCGAGGCTGGGCTTTGGCTATCTGTTGCTTACCTTTGGCACACCATTGCTATACATTTTTTATACATTATTGTTACCTTTTGCTATCTTTTTTCTTATGTTCATAAGTCATGCCGAGAACAAAAAGAGCCAGACCAGAACGTGGCTAAACCTCTAACCCCCCACCATACCAACAAGAGCAGACTTATCTAACTATTGATTTTCTCACGTACGTACAATCATGAACAAGTTTATCCAAATTTTGCCAACTGACCAATTGTTATCGGGAGAAGGGTAAATCTACCTTCTTAATACGATTCTTTGTTGGTTGGCAGACTGAAGACGATGTGATGGCTATCTTTAACAAATTTATCACAAAAGGTATATCCACGTCTTGTGTATTTATTTTACCTTCACTTAAGACTTACTGAGGGACACTATAACAAAAAGCAGCATTGGCGACCAAAACTGTAAATTTCGTCGCTGAAAGTAGGACATTTGGCGACTAAAATTGAATTAGTAGCCAAAAGTGAAGACTTTTGGCGACTAAAACAGTTTAGTAGCCAAATGTAGACTTATTGGCGACTAAAAATCAGATTAGTCGCTGATTACATGGGTTTTAGCGACTAAAACAACTTTAGTAGCCAAATGTGCAGGTTTTTGGCGACTAAAAAAGATTAGTAGCCAAAAGTGTAGGTTTTGGCGACTAAAAAATGGTTTGGTCGCCAATTGTAGGTGTTTTACCGACAAAAAAAAAATGTTGTAGCCAAAAGTAAAGGTTTTTGGCTACTAAAAAAAATTTAGTAGCTAAAAGTGGACATTTGGCGACTAAAATTGAGTTTAGTCGGCAAAAGTGGCAGTTTTGGCGACTAAAAATCAATTTAGTCGCCGAAAGTGGTAATTTTTAGGCGGAAATTAATTTTTTTAGCGACTAAATTATTGGTAGTAGCCAAAACCAAGGTTTTTGGCGACTAAAAAAAAATGTAGTCGCCAAAAGTGGCTTTCCTTTTTTTTTTAATAAATAATTTATTCTTTACATAAATTATATTTAAATAAAAATAATTATGTTTATATATGTAGTTAAATATTAATACGGGTCAAAGTAATATATAAATAATATATTTTGCATATATGTTCATGAGATGGTATTGGGGCATAGTGGAGAGAGTGTTGCTAAAGTGTTAGAGTGGAAGGTTAACCAACGTCTGTGGTTCAAAACCTGGGAAGAACAAAGGGTTATTTATTTATTTTTTTTGAAATAACCTTTTGGCGACTAAAACGGGTAGTCGCCAAAAGCTTCACTATTGGCGACGAAAAAAATAGTCGGCAAAACCAAAAATTAAAAAAAAATAATTCACTATTGGCGACTAAACATTTAGTCGCCAAATGTATAATTTAAAAAAAAAAAACAAGTTTGGCGACGAAAATTTTGGTCGGTACAGAGTTGGTTTTTGGCGACTAAAAGTTTTTTAGTCGCCAATACCTTCCGCGACAGTTTTCCAGTGACCAAGCCGGCGACAAAAAAAATTAGTCGGGAAAACTCAAAACCTGACTTTTGGCGACTAAAAAATCACTTTTGGCGACTAAAAATTTAGTCGCCAAATGTGTTTTTTTTTTTGTAGTGGGAGCAGTTAGAGAGAATAATTTGACATCTTACGTGAAAGGTAAACTAATCACACTGAACCCCCACACTTTGGCACAAATTATTGGAGTTCAGTCAAGGGATTTACAACAAAAATAATTTTTTTAATATATATATATATATTTTAAAATTGTGGTTGCTTTTGTAAAACACCAATGGGGTAGATGAATTTTAAAATGTTTTTTTTTTAAAATAATTTTGTTTTACTGAAATATGTTAATATTTTACAACGGAATTTTTTTTAAATATTTTTTTAAAAATTATGGTTGATTTTGTAGCACACCAACGGGGTAGATGAATTATGCTTTTTTTTTAAGAATTTTGTTTTACTGAAATATTTTAATATTTACAAAAAAATTATTATTTTTTATTTTTAAAAAAATTATAGTTGATTTTGTAGAATAGCAACGAGGTAGGTGAATGTTAAAATGCTTTTTTTATTTTATTTATTATTATTATTATTATTATTTTACTGAAATATTATAATATGTTACAAGAAAAATAATTTTTTTAATATTTTTAAAAAAAATTATGGTTGCTTTTGTAGAACACCAATGGGGTAAATGAATTTTAAAATGATTTTTTTTAATAATTTTGTTTTACTGAAATATTTTAATATTTTACAACAAAATTAAATTTATTTGTATTTTTTTTTAAATTATGGTTGATTTTGTAGAACACCAACGGGGTAAATGAATACCAAACTGTTTTTTTTTTTTACTGAAATATTTTAATATGTTCAATAATAATTTTTGTAATACTTTTTAAAAAAATTATGGTTGATTTTGCAGAACACCAACGGGGTAGATGAATGTTAAAATGCCCTTCTTTTTTTTTTTATATTATTTTTGTTTTACTGAAATATTATAATATGTTACTGTCACGACCTGCTCCCTGTTCCCAAGGGTTAAGCATCGTGATGGCCAGTAACTGAAGTTACCTACGGCCAATTCTTAAACAAATAAATAAACGCGAGCGGAAGTAATATTTAAATGAGGGTACCAAAATAATCATTGAAATTTCTATTTTTATTACAAAATTTATTGACCCAAAAAGTTCGACATTTACATATATAAAAATAATATAAAAGTGTTGTGTGTGTCTATTCCGCAGCCCTGCATTTAAGACTTTCCAAAAACTATTTCTGAAGTGCGTTGTTTCTTGAAAATTTGTAAACAGCTATAAGCACATGGCAGAGTGAGAAATATTATATCAAGAGTATAAGGGACACGAAATAACCATGGATAGTTAGTTAGGCCAAAACATTTAAGATAACTTAGTCGAAACAATAATCCTTTAAGTAGCAAAACTGAGATTATGTACATAAATAACCATAACCACGGTAATTTGGTAAACAAATCATTTAAGTGGCAGAAACTAAAATACCGAAATTATGTAAGTAAATGACCATAACCACGGTACTGAACAGAACAGAACAGAACAGAACAGAGGCCACAGAAGTGACAATCAGAACAAAGGTACAAATTCAAGAGGTGGCTCCCACAATAGTGTAGCACTTAGCTCCACACAGCACTTTGGTCCGCATAGAACAGAGGTACGGATTCAAGAGGTGGCTCGTACGGATTCTAGAGGTGGCTCCTACAATAGTGTAGCACTTTGCTCCGCACAGAACAGAGGTCAATGGATCCATGACAAATAGAGGGCCACAAAGTGGTCAAACAGAACTCAATGGTTATTTAAGTCCCCAAGGCGTGGGTCTCCCGTGGTGGTACTTACAAAACATAATTGTATATAAGGTCATAGTCAAATATTCTTTAAAAGATAAACAAACATATCCATGGGTTTCCTTTTAACAAATAGGGTTTAGAAAATAATCCACGTAACTGAAATATTAATATAATTTATAATAGTTTATAAAACATAACTTGTATAAGATAAATATGGTAAGTCAAAACATACGTAAAATATATTTTAGTAACTCAAGGTATAATATAATTCACCTTAACTTTAATATCTCACATTTTCTTTCAACTGTCAAAGACTCTTTCACCTTCCACTATTATTTCTTTCTTCGTCTCTTTCTTTCTTCTTTTCTTTTCTTTTCTTTCCTTCTCCAGGTGTGACACGCCTCCCTTAAATAGAGAGGAGAAACCACTCTCTAGCCAACACGTGGCTGAGCCCCAAATCATTCCACAGATTCTATAATTAATTATATAGATTCGTTCTTATCTTTAATAGATATTTAAGATAATTACCTTTTAACCCAATATTTTAATATAATTATATAAATAATTTAATTTCTAATTAAATTACACTTTATCGTATACCAATAGAAAATTAATTATTTATTCTAGTACCACACCTATTATTATTATTATTATTATTATTATTATTATTATTATATTATCTATATTATTATTATTTATATTTTGACCCCTAAACTTTTAATAATTATATTGTTTTACAAAATTACACATAATAATAAATAATAAATTATATATTTTCCTAACTGAGATTAAATATTATTGTATAAATTCTACAGAATAATTAAAAATCTGGGTTGTTACAATTACAACAAAAATAATTTTTTTAATATTTGTTTTTAAAATTATGGTTGCTTTTGTAGAACACTAACGGGATAGATGAATTTTAAAATGGTTTTTATTTCCACGCCAACAAGAACAGACTTATCAAACAATTGATTTTCTCACGTACAATCCCACGTACTATTAAGGTTGATTTTTTAGAACACCAACGCGGTAGATGAATTTTAAAATGCTTTTTTTAATATTTTTGTTTTACTAAAAAATTTTACAACAATTTTTTTTTTAAAATTATGGTTGATTTTTTTTAAATATTTTTGTAATTTTTTAATATTTTCAAATGTTTTACACATTAAAAAAAAAGAAGTCAAATTTAATAATATATACAATACTACGAAATTCACATTATTTCTTCATATCACAAATCGACCCATGGCCAACATGATTTTGCCACATATTAGTAGCAATTGCATCCTTGAAGTTCGATTGATACGTCAACCCTTGTTGTGACATGTCAACATAGTCAGCTTAACCTCCAACAAACCCATCTGTTGTCGCTTCAACTGCCATTTCGTTATCAGGTTCAATGAAGAATGGGTCCATAGCTGTATGCAAACAGATCCAATTGTGCACTACACAACATGCAATCATGAGGGGTCCTTGTTTTGTGGACTTGTAATTTGACATGGACCGCAATATTGGAAACCACTTCTTCACAACACCAAATGTTCTTTCTATGACATTGCGTAACGACGAATGTCGATGGTTAAACAATTCCTTCGGTCCAAAATAATGACGGCCATGAAACTCTTGCAAGTGATAGCGTTGGGAACGAATGGGGCAAGAAATCTAGGCATGTTCGTGAAGTCGACATCCACTAAATAATACTTGCCTACATGTAAATAATGCAGGCAATGCTTTGTCAAATATATGTACAAAAAAAGTCAACATTTAAGACAGTACAGTGTATTATTTGGTGATACTCACCATGGGGTGGGTGTGAGAAATGTAGATCTGCTCTTGTAATTGAGTCAACTAAAATTGCGTTGTCATGGGCGCTACCTTCCCATCTAGAATTGATAAATGTGAACAATATGTTGAAGTTGCAAGTTGTGAGCACATTGTGCGATACCGTAGCTTTGCGACCATAGAATGTATTATGCCTTGAGGTTGGGACCCACACATCCACCAATGTGCCATCAATAGCACTGACACAATCCTACTTGAAATATATTAGTTTGACAGTAAACGCGAAACAAACCTAGATATTACTTGTAAAACACTAAAAAAAAATAAAAAATTTAATTTGTTACTGTTATTGAAAACTTACAAGACAAACAAGTAGTCATACCTTGAACTACGAAAAAAACCTCCTATCATTTAAAATTTTTGCTAGTATCTCATTTTGGTTACGAGGTTTGATAATCATTGATGCAAGCTTGCACAGTGCCCGCATAATGATTTTGATGTGCCAGCAAATAATTTTAGTGGAGTGTTGAAATCTATCGGCTAGTAGTCTATGCCGGTCATTTTATGCGAAAGTGTACAAAAAAATGCCAAGCGATTCCTCGACATTGATATGCATATGTTCAGTTTCGACAAAGCCATTTTGAAGTAAGGTGTCTTTCAATAAAATGAATGTTTGGGCATCCATTCGCATGATGTCCATTATTGTTTTTGGATGGCCATTTAATAAACTGAAAATATAATTATCACCTTTGAATGGACAAGTTCGCTGTGGTCGTCTACTGGTTGACGCATTCATATGCTCATTCATAAAAGCAATCATCAAAAAGTCCATAAAATCTTCAATAACCTCATCCTTCTCGGATGACCTCTCTATTGCATTGTTTTTTGTGTCGGATGACATATTGTTTTGGCTACATGACAATAACACATAATTATAAAAAAATGATTAACAACATACTAACTGTTACTATTATTGGTGAAACTAAAATAAACCACTGCCTACAATTTGTCGGCCTTAGTTATTTATCGAACTAGATGGAAATGTACATGCGAAGAAAAAACATATTAATATTTAATCATATTGTCATTGCTACCTTTTTCATATTGTATGCTGTGTGTAAAATTAAAAGTTGAAGCGAAAATAAGAAAACAGACATGAAAGAACGTAGAAGAATAAAATCACATCTAAATGTAAAACGAAAACAATTTAAAAAAATATAGAAATAAACAGAGAAAGACGGATAAAAAAGAGCATGTCATCAGGTGAAATTTTTTTTATTAAGAACAGCATAGACATCATCAAATCATATTGGACAACCACAAAGAGAATTGCAAGCTTGATTAAGCCACAACTTCTCCCTTCACTGCAAAGCTAGGATTATAGCTAGGCGCATATGGGCATAAGTACGTATAAAAAACTCCGCCATTCCTTGTCTTTGAATAGTGTTAGTTCCCTAATGTACTAAACTGGTGGTATGTTCCCAAGCTCTAACAGGGCATCTTAACATGCATCAAGAGAATAGTCATCACCACCTGCACTTACAGCCTCTTGTAACATGCCTGGGGGGAAACCCGCGCGCGTTAAACAGTTCGGACTCCCGAGATCTTTTTGATCTAGTCTCACGAGTGCAATGTGAAACGTAGATGAGAGTCCAGATTTGGTAACTTTTGTTGAAAATTCATTTTATTGCAATTTTGTCAAAAAATGGACTGCGTCATCAGATCTCAGAGTCGCCACCTAATATTTTTGGAAAATTAGGAAACCCGTGACTCGTGCCAAGGCCACTGTTCGTCGTAACCAAGGATGCTTGGCTCGGAACCTTAAGTATGAAGGGGGAAGGTCATTAATTGAGCACCCCCGCCCACCCGATCAGAAGATCAGCCTCTACTAAACCATGATATGACTTTTATTTTCTTTATATGTTCATGTTGTGATTATTTAATAAATCTTAAAATTTACTATGTGAAACATACAAGTATAGACTATGTCACCTACTTTGGAACAACTTGATTTCATGTAGTTTTGAAAGAGTTTTGAAAATGTACAACCCAAATAAATTGAGCTTACAAACATGAAAATCAACATCATTCCAAATTAAGCGATACAGCCTTCATCCACTGGCATTCATAGAGTTATATCACATAAGCAAATAGCCTCATGGTATAATGCTAAACATAGTAAGAAAAAAAAAACACACACAAACGGGATGCTAAAGCATAAAAACTTACATGTTTGACGACCCGCGAACAAGCTACAAAACAAAGTTAGTAAAATATGCATGATCTTATATACAAAATCCTAATGCAAATCACTCATGAAATGCAACTAAAGATTCGGCTTCTAAGATATGACATGTGAATCATCTCAAGAACATGAGGTAGCGCACATAATCATATAGGAATTGATTAAATCCACAAATGCAAACTTAGCCGAATCAAGATGCATGAAACATGGATGCCAAGCATGAATATGATGAAAAATAAATATGATGTTTATGTACAAATAAGGAAAGCAAGTAAAAGAATGGGATAGAAAGAAGCGGGGATGGGGAATTATTACAACACTTGAATTATTACATATCCAAATAAAGGAGGAGGAGGAAAACAAATAGAACAACAAACTATAAAAAATCCTCACAAACTCTCAAAATAAAAAATAAAATAAAGAAACTTCATGTGCGCCGGAAAATATTCTGCTTGACGTAGGAAGACTGCTCTGTTCTGTTCGGGGAAACTTATTTTGTAGGAGCACTATTCATCCTGAGATACTATTCACCATGGCAATTACTATTCACCTTTCTTGATCGTTATTCATCTTACCGGGCATTTTTCATCCGCCGTTACTATTCATCGCCGGAGGTACTATTCATTGACGGGGTTACTATTCATCGTCGAGGTTACGATTCACCGCCAGAAGTTACTATTTACCGCTGGAGGTTACTTTTGGAGAAATGATGAAGTTTTTGATTCACAAGCTTTCTTTTGATTACCCTCAAGTCTGTGGAATGTGTTCTCAATTCTTAGTTCAAAATTTGGAATTACAGCCTTGGTGGTTGGTTTTGGAATGGTATATTGATGAAATGCGAATAAAAGTTTGGTTCAGAAAAATAAAATGTTTAAGAAAATAGTTTATTTTCCCCCCTCTTTCTAAAAAAAAACTAACTTTCTTTCTTTCTGATTCTTTTCCTTTCAATCTCTCTCGCACCACTTCTTTTTTTTCTCTCTGATTCTCTCTTTTTCTCTCCCCCCTCCCCCCAATTCTTCTCCCATTTTATAGAGAATGGACATAGCAAACAAACAAAATAATAATATAATATAATATAATATATAATGGTGGGATGGTGCTAGCATGCACCACCGAAAGTTAGAAACATATAAATCAATTTTTATTATTATTATTTTTATTACTATAATATAATATAACATATATATATATATAACGAGTGCATGGTGGTGGCATGCACCACCGAAATTTGATTATAAAATATAAAGTATTTAAAATATGTACAATATTAATCAAATATATGGTCTAAAATAATTTGGTTAAAACAGGTGTAGGTCAGGATTAAAGCTTAAATTCCATTTTTTCGCTGAGAATTTTGTGAGATGGCATATTCTTATTTTTATCATCGGGTAATCAAAAGAAAGCGCCCAAGTCTTAGGGCCGGTCAAAATGGGTTGTCTACAGTTGCCCCTCTTTGACAGAGCTCAAAGTCATTTCTTGACGTGAGTGAATGTCAAAGCCCAAAGACGACCCTTTTGACAAGGCTATAAGACTTGGGCAAACAAACAAGATGCAATGCAAGTGGTTGAACCCGAGGGTTGCCTACGTATCCCTTTGCAAGGAATCAAACCTGCGTAGTTCAGGGGCAACATGTAACATGACATATGCAGTTTGAAAGTTAGACTTACACGCTTTGCGAAGCCAGTTGTTTTAAAATTCATGATTATGCAATGCAATACAATGCCATGGAGTGATGATAAAGATATGAAGATGACAACATGAGAGGCAAGCTTCGTGCAGATGATATGAAACATAACAGGGGGTGCATTGCATTAAATGTACCGCAAGATCACATACAAATATGCCACAACACAAATGATAGGTGAACTCGAAATCCAAACGTGTCTTACGCGAGAAGAGAAAATGATGAACTCGAAACCCAAACGCGTTTCACGCGAGAGGAGGTATAGTGGTGTAACCAATAGATGTTTCTAACCGTATCTCATACGGAGAGGAGGAAGGTAAACATGAAATCCTGGCACGTTTCACGTGAAAGGAACAAAGATGGTAAAACCAACAGACGTACCTAACCGTCTTTTCATGGCCTCCCGAGAACATCGACAGGTAATGTTGTCAATGTTGAGCAAGGCTAAATTGTCAATTGACACAACTCCCGAGCAATTAGTGTCATTAATCACCCCGAGAGAAATAATCCTAGCAATAACTTTTGCTGACAAAGAGTTGCCACAAGAAGAATCGGGACATAATAAGCCTTTGTACGTATCACTGGAATGTAGAAAGAAATGGATCTCGATTGTTCTGATTGACACTAGATTAGCCATCAATGTTTGCCTTGCACGCATTGCTTATGCAATCGGGCTAAAGTCGGCAGATTTCACACCCACTACTCAATTGATCCGGGCCTATGATAATACTAGTCGGGAAGTGATGGGGACAATCAAAGTACAAATAGCAGTGGGTCCATCTGAGCACAAAGTTGAATTTCATGTCATGGATGTTCTCGCAACATTCAACTTGCTATTGGGAAGGCCCTGGCTTCATCAGATGAAAGCTGTATCATCCACATTACATCAATTGGTAAAGTACCCATACGGCGGAGGAATTGCCACTGTCTTCGGAAATTCATCCATTCATCCTCCTCCAGAAGTCACAACACCACTGCTAGAAATACAACATGGGGAAGAGGATGTGTTCTTGTCAAGTTTTACATTGGCAGAGGCCCAGCTAGTTCAAACACTCATGGCAGAAGACGAAGGTGTATACGTCAGTACCCAATCAATCTATTTCATGAGTAAACTAGGTCACATTCCAGGGATGGGATTGGGACAAAGTAGCAGGAAAGGTATTATTACAGCCAGTAAAGTACCTCATAACCCACATACATTTGGACTAGGGTATGCACCCACGGCTGATGACTGGAAAAGGAAAACTGAAGAGATCAGGGAGAAGATCAAGGCCATGAGAAGCGGGCAGCAGTTTGAGTTGGTTCATAAGCCAATTTATGGGACTTTGAATGGACGCTTTGTCCGCCAAGGAGAAGACTTCCCTTTTTGTGGTTTTCTTGAGCCCTGGTTTGATCAAGTGGAGAAGAACAGATACCCTGGGTTTGAGATCTTCTTCGATCATTAGCTCTTCGACAGTGGCAAGGAGTGGGTAGATCCTAGCATCGACATCGGACAAGACAGAGAAGTCAGCTCGGAAAGCAGTGTAGAGGAAGTCCTGGGTCTAACACTGGCTGATTTACTGACAGAATCGCATACTAGCGCTGAACCGATGAATTTGGGGATATGACTATTGCCGTGATCGGAGAAGAGGTACCTGCTGATTGTTCAAACTTCATCATGGATGCAATGAATGGCTCACAAATGAATTGGCATTTTGAAAAGAGTTGTCTTGAGAGTTTTGAATTGGCTGTTGAGTCTGAGTCCAGTGGGCCTGTGGGGTTGGAGTCAGATTTAAGTTTGTCTAAGATGTCTGAGTCTTCTTTTTCTTTCTCTTTTGAGTCTATTGCAACTTGTGAGCTCGAGGCTTTGAATGAAGATGTGATTTTCGCTTACTTTTCTGTGCCCATAGTTTCATAACATTGACCAAAATTTTCAAGATCTTGATAAAAACGAAGAGGAAGAAATCCCTCGGGCTTTGAAAAATTTAATCGACTGGAAGGAAGAAAGGCGTGCTAAGCCATTAGTGGATGAAATTGTTTCTGTAAATGTAGGTACTGAAAAAGATCCTCGCTTGATCCAAATTGGTTGTACATTGTCTTCAGAGGAATGTGAACAATTAGTTGCTTTATTAACAGAATTCAAAGATGTCTTTGCATGGTCCTACGAAGACATGCCGGGAATTGACCCTGAGATTGTACAGCATAGGATCCCTCTCGACCCTGAGGCCCGACCTGTCAAACAGAAGCTTCGCAGAATTCGTCCAGATTGGGCCTTGAACATTAAAGAAGAGGTTACCAAGCAAATCAATGCTGGGTTTTTGCTCGTATCAGAATATCCTACTTGGTTAGCCAATATTGTGCCAGTTCTGAAGAAAGATGGCAGAATTTGAGTTTGTGTTGACTTCCGGGATTTAAATAAGGCTAGTCCGAAGGATGATTTCCTATTGCCACATATCGACGAATTGGTAGACTTCACTGCAGGGCATGCTTTACTGTTATTCATGGATGATTTTTCAGGGTATAACCAGATCCTTATGGCTCCAGAGGACAGAGAAAGGACATCATTTATCACGCCATGGGGGACATATTGCTACAGGGTTATGCCATTTGGTTTGAAGAATGCCGGGGCCACTTATCAGAGAGCTGCTACTACTTTTTTACACGATATGATCCATAAGGAAGTTGAGGTGTATGTAGATGACATGATTGCCAAGTCCAAAGATCGGGAAAGCCATTACACTGCACTGAAGAAATTCTTTGAGAGAATTGGGAAATACAGGCTAAGGCTAAATCCACAGAAATGCACCTTAGGGGTAACTGCGGGCAAGATGTTGGGATTTCTGATCACATAGCGCGGAATCAAAGTTGATCCATCTAAAATTAAGGCCATCTTAGAAATGCCGCCACCAATGACTGAAAAGGAGGTGCGGGGCTTTCTGGGAAAGTTGCAATTCATAAGGAGGTTTATTTCAAAATTAACTTTAACTTGTGAACCAGTATTTGGTCTGTTGAAGAAAGGGAAAAAGTTTCAATGGGATGATCGGTGTCAGTTCGCCTTCGAACAAGTTAAGCAATATTTGCAGAATCCGCCTGTGTTATCGCCACCCGAGCCAGGGAAACCGCTGATTTTGTATTTTATCAGTGACTGAATCAACCATGGGATGTATGCTTGCACAAGAGTCGGATGAGAAAGTAGAGAAGGCCATCTACTACTTAAGTAAAAAGATGCTTGAATATGAGACCCGCTATACTCCTTTGGAAAAAGCTTGCTTAGCTTTGGTATGGGCCACCAGGAAGTTAAGACACTACCTGTTAGCTCACTCGGTAATTCTGGTTTCAAGATTAGACCCAATCAAATATCTTTTTGAGAAACCAGCACTTACCGGTAGGCTAGCTCGTTGGTTGCTATTGCTTTTCGAATTTGACCTTAAGTACGTCACTCGCAAATCTGTCAAAGGAAGGACCGTAGCAGAATTTTTGGTTGATCACCCAATTGAAGGAGGAGAAGATATGGAGTACTCATTTCCAGATGAAGAGGTCATGCAGATGGAAGAAGACGCTTGGAAATTGTACTTTGATGGAGCGTCCAATCAATTTGGCTATGGGATAGGCGTGTTGCTCATAGCGCCAGATGATTCCCATATCCCCTTAGCTTTTAAACTTCGATTCAGGGTATCTAACAACCAAGCAGAGTATGAGGCGTGTATTGCTGGATTGGAAGCAGCCCTGGAACTAGGGGCAATAAGGTTGGATGTGATCAGGGACTCAAACTTGGTCGTCTCTCAAGCCAACGGAGATTGGAAAGTTAAAGAGGAAAAAATGAAAGTCTACCATCAGACCTTGGACATGTTGATCCCGAGGTTCGAAAAACTAACTTTTACACACCTGGTAAGAGAGAACAACCGATTTGCTGATGCATTGGCAACCCTGGCATCAATGATAGATATACCGGTTGGGGTCAAGATGCGCCCGATCCTTATAAAACAAAGGTACACCCCCGCGTATGAAATGATAGCCACAATGGGTGAAGTTCAAGATAAAAACCCTTGGTACTTTGATATTTGGAATTTTCTGGAAAGAGGTACATACCCACAAGAGGCAAACACTAAAGACAAAAGGGGGATACAGCGTTTGGCCACTCAGTTCATCATGTGTGGAGATAAGTTATACAAGAGAGGGTATTTGGGAATGCACAAGCTGTGTGTAGAGGAAGAAGAGGCAAAGTGTATCATGGAAGCCATCCATGGAGGAGAGTGCGGAGCCCATATGAACGGTGTAATGCTAGCCAGAAAAATCCTTAGACAAGGATACTACTGGTTAACCATGGAGAGTGATTGTATCAACTTTGTCAGGCGATGCCATAAATGTCAAATCTACGCCAATCGCATGAACATCCCGCCATCAAAACTCTACAACATGACTTCGCCTTGGCCTTTCTCAGTCTGGGGCATAGATGTCATCGGGGCAGTCACACCGAAAGGTTCAAATGGGCATCAGTTCATCTTGGTTGCCATCGACTATTTTACCAAGTAGGTTGAAGCACAGTCGTATTCAGTGTTGAAAGCATCACATGTGGCCAAATTTATCAGGAACAACATTATCTGCAGATACGGGGTGCCAAATGAATTAATTTCAGACAATGGCTCACATTTCAAAGGAGAAGTGGCAGTTTTACTTGAGAAGTATAACGTGGCTTTTCACAAGTCATCAACCTACAGGCTACAAACCAATGGAGCCGTTGAAGCTGCAAATAAGAACATCAAGAACATCCTGTGTAAAACGGTTGAAATTTATAGAGATTGGCCAGATAAGTTACCTTTTGCACTTTGGGGATACAGGACATCAATCCGAACGTCTACAGGGGCAACCCCTTACTCTTTGGTATATGGAATGGAGGCTGTTTTGCCGATTGAGTTGGAAGTGCCTTCATTAAGGATTATGGCTGAATGTCAGATAACAGAAGTTGATTGGCAACAAAACCGATTTGAGGAACTGATGCTATTTGATGAGCGACGATTGAAGGCGTTATACCACATTCAGGGGTATTAACGCAGGATTGCTAGAGCATTCAACAAAAAGGTTAGGTCCAGGAATTTGAGGGAAGGGGACTTAGTGTTGAAAGACAGCCGAGCTCCTATTCACGACCCCAGGGGCAAGTTTAGACCCAATTGGACGGGTCCCTACATCATTAAATCAATTTGGTCAGGAGGAGCAGTCATTCTCATGGATTTGGATGGTTTGGAGTTCTCACAACCAATCAACATGGACAAGCTGAAGAAGTATTACCCTTGAGAGGCTCGCTGGGCCGAAAACCTGAAAGGGCGACCCAGGCAAAAGTTAGAGCAAAAAAAAAAAAAAAACTAATAATAATAAAAAAAATAATAATAAAAAAAAACAAAAAAAAAATAAAAATAGAAAAATGAAAAGCTCGCAAGGTTGAAAACCCAAAAGGGCGGCTTTGACAAAAGTTAGAGCACAAAAGAAGAGTGTCAATACCCGAGTGAACCTTAACCGGAACTACGTATGGCCTGATTCCTATCTTTGGGATACGTAGGCAGCTTCATCTTGAAGTTCGGCCTTAATCATTTTTCAACTCACTCGTCTCGTCCATGTTTGATTGGTGTATCTTTATTCGGCTCGGTTATCCAAATTTGATTGGCTTGTCCCTATTTGATTCAGTTGTCCTATTTCTCTTTCATAATGAGTTCAGTCGCAAGACGAATTCAAGTGTACATCTCAAGGGTGAAGTTGATCAAGTAGTGGTCATTTGCAAAAATAGATTTTGAGGACTTTTAATGAAGTTGACTGATTTTTTTTAAAAATTATTCCATGTTTTTTTTTAAAATTCAGACCATTCTTTGGACCAAAAAGAGAAAATTTTCAGTGCTCATAATTTGGCTCATATGATTTCAAGATAGAAAATGGAACAAGTGTGCTAATTTACCTCTCATATTGATCAAAATCGCTTTAGCAGAAAGGAAAAAACAAAAAAAGGGGCAAAGTGACGAACTAGGGGCACAGTTGAGTCAGGTTTTTTGTCTTTTATCCACACTATCGAGTTCTCGTCATCTTAATCAAGCAATCACTGAAAAATGCACAGTAGTTGTCACCGACGATGCTTTTCTGTCGGGCGATTGACCGGTTGTTTTGCATTTATTTTGCTCCGACAAGCGCAAAAAGGTGTGTTTTGGGATGGTTTTTTGCTTCATTTTCATTTCATTAAGTTTTGTTTTGTGTTTTGGTCAATGATAGGCTCAATATTCAGTTCAGAATTCACTAAAATGCAGCCATTTTCAAGTTCAAAACAAAATAATTTTTATGTTCAGTGTTGTGCCATTCATGCCATCCAGATTTGCAGAATAAACTCGTTTTATTAAATGCCAGGGATCAACCCCGATCAAAGTTGTACAAAAAGGGGTTGAAGCTATAGATGCCCACTCTAAAAAAAGAAAAAGAAAAAAAAAGAGAGTAGCAGCAACTCGACGACGAAGATTACAACCGGCTTCATTTGCACACAGCTTCGTTGCCTGACTTTACCATCACCTACCTCGCTTCATCTTTGCACCTTCAAAGCTCTTGAAGACTCTGCCTCGGCCTTGGTAGAGTTTTCGAAGGAGATTATTCCTCGCCGGCCATCAAATTGGTTGTGCGAAGAAACTCCGAATCGAGTCACGGAGGTCGTCAGTCGTTTCAGCTCTTTGTTCTGCTTTTTCAGCACACTAATTTCTACTCGAGCGTCTTTGTACATACATTGAAGGAGGGAGAGTTGTGCATGTAACTGATGTACTTCACACGTTCTGTTCTGCAGTCGACGGGACAAGTTGGAGACCGTTGTCACAGTCTCCACACATGACCTCAGTGTATACGAGTTTGCTTCGATGTCAGACTGTGCCGCCATGATTTGTTCAACTGACATCGCTGGAAAGTTGAAAACAGGGGAAGGAGGAGGAGCCCGTGGTTGAGGTTCAGGGGAGTCAGAATTGGTCATCTTTATCGTGGACTCGTTCAGGTCTGGAAAAAGAGTGAGAGAACCATGTGAAGAGGCCATGACAGAGGAGAGTAATGCCAAAGAAAGAGGTTGCAGAGTGGTGGTAGAGAAAATTTGCAGGCTTTTGCTCTGCCTCTCTCTCACAGGCCTCAACTTAAGAAGAGAGCGAAGGAGAAGACAAAGAGGGAAGAAGACTGAGACGATCATTGACAATCGGGGCAGGATTGGATAGCCTGTCAGTCAGGTGCCGCGATTGTTGAAATCGCGCCCCAGACACGACGCTTGAAGAAGATGAGGGAAGAGAGAGTGAGACAAAAACAGAGAGAGAGGCGGGAGAGTTGTATATGTATATATGTATACCGTATGTACATATCTATGTGTATTTTGTCTGTATATGTATATAGATGTATATCGTATGTACATATCTGTATGTATTCTGTCTGTATATGTATATGTGTGTATTCGTATATGTATATAGTTTGTCTGTGTGTAAACGAATATGTATGTAATACGTATTTTACATATCATTGCGTCCCACCTTTATTCCTTTCACGTGAAACATGTTAGGATTTGATGTTTACCTGGTTAAAACCTTCCCCCTTTCCGTATGAGATACGGTTAGGTACGTCTGTTGGTTACACCACCTTTATTCCTTTCACGTGAAACGTGTTAGGATTTGATGTTTACCTGGTTAAAACCTTTCCCCTTTCCGTATGAGATACGGTTAGGTACATCTGTTGGTTACACCACATTTGTTCCTTTCACGGGAAATGTGTTAGGATTTGATGTTTACCTGGTTAAAACCTTCCCCCTTTCCATGGAAATGTTTGCTTGGATCTTTTTCGGTTGTTTTAGAACCAGGTCTTCTTCTACCTCTTTCTCTTTTTCTTTCTCTTTCTCTACCTTTTTATCTTTGCCAGAGGGCTCTCCTTGGTCTAGATGTGGAGGCTTGAAGTAGCATCCACTCCTGGTCAAATGATCGATTTCGTCTGCATACCAAGTCTCATTCGGCACATGGTTTACCCATTCATCATCAGTATGGGCCAGTTGTAGGTCATTATCATCCCACCATTCGCCTTCGTTGACTGAATGGCAATTATCTAGCGCTGCTTGAATCATTCCAACAGTATGCTCTGACTGGCTTTCTGGTTCTTCTTTTCTTCCTCTGCAACTCTTTCCTTTACCACATTCAACAGGTTTTCTGAAATCAAGTCTTAGTTCATTTTTTTTTTTTGTCAGTTTTCTCATTAGAAGCTTCGTCACTGCTTGACCAACCGTGACTGTAATTCTTCAGTTCCCACGATTCCATCTGCACATTCCCAAGATCTAATTCTTCAAAGAAATGAAGATTAGCCAAGTCCTCCTCTAGGTCGGCCAAATCATCCAACCCTTGTTCAAGTACATCATCTCTGACAACATTGATAGAAAATGAGTCAGGCAGATCAACCTCAAGCTCTAGTTGACCACTGGGAATAATATACCGGCTAAGATCATACTTTTTCTCTAATAGTTTGCTAGCCTCAAACATAGGTACTACCACCATAGGGTTTTTGGGTTTTGGCTGGGTTGAAGGTGCATCCATCATGCATAACTCAGTGCCTTCAGGAATATATACCTCAGGTTTTGGTAAATGGGTAGGTGTGATATAGATACTGGGGTTAAAGGTGGATGAAAGTGTATAGATGAGGTTAAGATGAGGAGGTGATGGAACTCTGTCATGGGGTGGCAACGGGTTGGTAGTGACGTTGGGTTTTGGCGGTTGTGGGGAAGCTATGACTTTATTGTCTATGAGATCTTGGATCTCATGACGGAGACGAAAGCAATGGTCTGTGTCATGTCCTGGTTGTTGGTGGAAAGCACAGTGTTTGGTAGGGTCATGTTTGGCTGGGAGAGGTTCGGGAAGAGGTCGGGGGTCCAAAGGCTTCAAATACCCTCTTTTTGTCAAGATGTTCATTGCTTTAGAGAGTGACATATAGAGAGGGGTGAATGTTCTGCTTAGGGCTTGGGTTGTGTTTTGCGGGCCAGCATGAGCAAAGGGGTCGGCTATTTTAGTGGTGGTGGCAACCATGTTGATTTCAGAGGGCTTCATAGCTGTGCTACCACTGGTGGTAGCATTGGAACTGCGACCAAAAGGCTTCCGAACAGGTTCCTTATCTTCCACAATGATTCCCTGTTTGATGGCATCCTCTATCTGGACCCCTATCTCATTTAAGTCATTAGAAGTGAAGAGCGGGAGGACTATCATTTTTTGTAACATCTTTCCATGCAGATTTCTGACTATCATACGGATTTGGTCTTTTTCAAGTGGTCTGTTGGTCATCATTGCTGCTTTTGCCCTCCATTTGGTGATAAAGGCCACGAAACTTTCATTGGGCTCTTGACGGGTGTTCTCTAATTCCCGAGTAGTCACTTCAATCTGGGTGTTATAAGCATACTGAGTGATAAAGGCCCTAGCCAACTCTTCCCAACTTTGTTTTACCGAGTCCTCTAACTTGGCATACCAAATGGCAGCCACTCCTGACAAAGTTCGTCCGAATAAAGAGAGCTTTTGCGGACGAGTCAAACCCATAGGCTTTAAGACATCAGAGAACAGGTGAATGTGCACCATTGGGTCGCCAAAGCCATCAAACCTATCAATGTGTGGCATTTTAAACCGTTCTGGCAACTTCACAGCTGTCTCGGCGTACCCATCTTCGATGTCCGGGATTGAATTGACTCCTAGTGCCTTTTTGAAAAGTTTTTCAACTTGGCCAGCTTCACCATAGTTGAGTCAGACTCAGGTGCTTCAGAGGGATGGAGCCCTCCCACTGGTTGTGGAAGAGGAAATGATCCTCCTGAAGTTTGTGCAGGAACCCTCAGATCTTCTGGTGAATTAAGTTCAGGAAACTCGTCAGCTGGTGGAGGTGGAGGTGGAACTGGATCAGTCATCGGAGGTGGTTGAGTAATGGATGCCCCAAATGAGCATTGCAGTTCAGTAAGAGTATTGCCTTGAGCAGCAAGAGTAGTGCCTTGGGCAGCAACCGTAGTGGCAACGGTATCCATGCTCCGTTGGAGGCCCAGTAGTATGTCTGCTATATTTTCTGGAATCTGAGCCATCACCGATTCTGGTAAGTTGAGTGGTGATGATCTAGCAGGTGAAGAAGGGGTATTCTGGACAGTTGATGAAACTTTTGCTTTTCTTCGTGTAACTGGTGGCAAAGAAACTAACACTGGTTGACCCTGAACCAAATCTGCACTTTTGCAAAGTCTATCAACGCGAGTCCATAGAACTTGGGGGATATCAGACCTTTCGGAAGCTATAGTGCCCGACTACCTTGCTGAAACAAAACTGGACTCCCCGATCAGAATGTCATTAGCATCCTAGCTCAACTGATTACTGCTAACTCATGTGAAAAACTGAACTCAACCCCATAAATTGAAATGATTGAACCACTCATCTGAATTTGAGAATTCCCATACATTGCACATAACACACAATAGGAAAGAGAACAAACACCCCTATGGGGGGTAGGGTTACCCTATCTTATCTTTGAAATGATCTAGGGTTTCACTATTCAAACAAGTGGCATCATACATCCTAGAAATGGGAGAGCATCCTGTCCTAATTTTGGAAGGTACTATAGCTCATTATATGCACAAGGTTAGCTCTACTCTAAGGGTTGAAGTCAAGGTGACGTTACCAAAGAGTCCTTTGGGTCATAACCAATAAAGATCCCAGGAAATCAGAAGAGTCAAATAGCCTCTCTTCGGAGTCTGAGAACCTTAGATAGCAAAGCTAGATAGCAGAGCTACATAGCAAAGCTACCCTTTTGACAAATCTCAAAAGGTTACAACACAAGGCCTCTAAAGTATCGCAAAAATAGGTGTGGTGTCACAAAAAGCTTGCCTGTGCTCCCACCAGTATCTGGGAAACACAGGGACTTGAAGTGCACCAATGAATGCAATGCAATGAACATATAATTGAAAATAAAGGTCATATCACGAAGTTCGAGTTAAGATTTCATAAAATCCCCAGCAGAGTCGCCAGAAACTGTAACATGCCCGGGGGGAAACCCGCGCGCGTTAAACAGTTCGGACTCCCGAGATCTTTTTGATCTAGTCTCACGAGTGCAATGTGAAACGTAGATGAGAGTCCAGATTTGGTAACTTTTGTTGAAAATTCATTTTATTGCAATTTTGTCAAAAAATGGACTGCGTCATCAGATCTCAGAGTCGCCACCTAATATTTTTGGAAAATTAGGAAACCCATGACTCGTGCCAAGGCCACTGTTCGTCGTAACCAAGGATGCTTGGCTCGGAACCTTAAGTATGAAGGAGAAAGGTCATTAATTGAGCACCCCCGCTCACCCGATCAGAAGATCAGCCTCTACTAAACCATGATATGACTTTTATTTTCTTTATATGTTCATGTTGTGATTATTTAATAAATCTTAAAATTTACTATGTGAAACATACAAGTATAGACTATGTCACCTACTTTGGAACAACTTGATTTCATGTAGTTTTGAAAGAGTTTTGAAAATGTACAACCCAAATAAATTGAGCTTACAAACATGAAAATCAACATCATTCCAAATTAAGCGATACAGCCTTCATCCACTGGCATTCATAGAGTTATATCACATAAGCAAATAGCCTCATGGTATAATGCTAAACATAGTAAGAAAAAAAAACACACACAAACGGGATGCTAAAGCATAAAAACTTACATGTTTGACGACCCGCGAACAAGCTACAAAACAAAGTTAGTAAAATATGCATGATCTTATATACAAAATCCTAATGCAAATCACTCATGAAATGCAACTAAAGATTCGGCTTCTAAGATATGACATGTGAATCATCTCAAGAACATGAGGTAGCGCACATAATCATATAGGAATTGATTAAATCCACAAATGCAAACTTAGCCGAATCAAGATGCATGAAACATGGATGCAAAGCATGAATATGATGAAAAATAAATATGATGTTTATGTACAAATAAGGAAAGCAAGTAAAAGAATGGGATAGAAAGAAGCGGGGATGGGGAATTATTACGACACTTGAATTATTACATATCCAAATAAAGGAGGAGGAGGAAAACAAATAGAACAACAAACTATAAAAAATCCTCACAAACTCTCAAAATAAAAAATAAAATAAAGAAACTTCATGTGCGCCGGAAAATATTCTGCTTGACGTAGGAAGACTGCTCTGTTCTGTCCGGGGAAACTTATTTTGTAGGAGCACTATTCATCCTGAGATACTATTCACTGCCGGAAGTTACTATTCACCATGGCAATTACTATTCACCTTTCTTGATCGTTATTCATCTTACCGGGCATTTTTCATCCGCAGTTACTATTCATCGCCGGAGGCACTATTCATCGACGGGGCTACTATTCATCGTCGGGGTTACGATTCACCGCCGGAAGTTACTATTTACCGCCGGAGGTTACTTTTGGAGAAATGATGAATTTTCTGATTCACAAACTTTCTTTTGATTACCCTCAAGTCTGTGGAATGTGTTCTCAATTCGCAGTTCAAAATTTGGAATTACAGCTTTGGTGGTTGGTTTTGGAATGGTATATTGATGAAAGGCGAATAAAAGTTTGGTTCAGAAAAATAAAATGTTTAAGAAAATAGTTTATTTTCCCCCCTCTTTCTAAAAAAAAAACTAACTTTCCTTCTTTCTGATTCTTTTCCTTTCAATCTCTCTCGCACCACTTTTTTTTTTTTCTCTCTGATTCTCTCTTTTTCCATTCCCCCTCCTCCCCAATTCTTCTCCTATTTTATAGAGAATGGACATAGCAAAAAAACAAAATAATAATATAATATAATATAATATAATATATAATGGTGGGATGGTGCTAGCATGCACCACCGAAAGTTAGAAACATATCAATCAATTTTTTTTTTATTATTTTTTTATTACTATAATATAATATAACATATATATATATATATATATATCGAGTGCATGGTGGTGGCATGCACCACCGAAATTTGATTATAAAATATAAAGTATTTAAAATATGTACAATATTAATCAAATATATGGTCTAAAATAATTTGGTTAAAACAGGTATAGGTCGGGATTAAAGCTTAAATTCCATTTTTTCGCTGAGAATTTTGTGAGATGGCATATTCTTATTTTCATCATCGGGTAATCAAAAGAAAGCGCCAAAGTCTTAGGGCTGGTCAAAATGGGGTGTCTACACTTCTGTGTTTGTTGATCGGGTACGGGAATGTTCTGTTTTTTCCTGTACATAAGTAGTGAAAGCTGCGCAGACATCATCAGAGTCACTTGACCGTGACCTTTTAGAACGACCACTATTAGTCTGGCTATTTGTAGGGCCCCTCTTGTGACTTTTGCCCTTCGATGGTTCTGTGTACTCATCGTCGAATAAGTCAACAGTAATAGGTTCGGCCGCATTACTCCTACCAGCTCTAGGAGACCAAAATTTATTAAGCATTTCATTTTCTTCATCAAAGACAGGGTCTCCTAGTGTGGATGCACAGGCCAAGGCCCCTGTGGCACAACAGTTTTTAACAATTTCAGCCATTGCTTGAAAATACTCAAATCCTTTTGTCTTAAATTTCTTAACATTTTTTGTTGCTTACGGCAATTGAAAATATAAAAAATAAGCGTTCTATACGTGCGATCAAATGTTACAAAAAAAATTGAAAAGGGTACAGGTTAATTTAATACCTTATTCCAAAATTCATCGGGTGTAACAACCATTCCTACAATGGGATCCCATCCTAGATCGGTCTGTGCCTGCAATCGCTTGAAGGTTTGGTAATCAGCTTTCAGTCGCTGATATTTTTTTCTCACTTGTTTTGGTATGTATCAAAACCCATACAAATTTTGCAACTCAGTTGCAAAATGATTTCAATGCCTAACTGTCCACACAGTACTACGATTTGTTGTTTGATTTTTTTGTACCTCATCTCTCAACATGTTTATTAGCTTTATTTCAATTCTGGAACTCCACATTCTTGTGTCCTGATTGTCATCAGAATTGTTGCCATCCATCTAACAACACACAATTTATATCTAAACAAATATGAATTGGATATTAAAAAATAAAAATGCAAGAATCATCTCCAATTATGTTTCGGAAGGAAAAAAGTTCATCAATTGAAGTTGTTAATAGTGTTGGGAAAAAAAGATAGAACAAGAAAAAAAAGCAGAATATTGTTAGAAAAAAAAAACCATCAATTGAAGTTGTTAACAGTGTTGGAAAAAACAGATATAACAAGAAAAAACAGAATATTGCATGCAAAAAGTTTGTGAAAGAAGTGTATACAGTAGATAATAAGCAGAAATAAGCAGAAGGGGAGCAGAAGAAGAAGAAAAGCGTCAAAGGGGGTAATGGCAGTCGACCTAGAGGAAAGGGAGCTGGGCCAGCGGTCGACCGGCCGGAAGACTGGTGGGACGACCGGCCAGTTGTCTTGGCGGTTGACCGGTTTGACAGATCAGAATGGCTTCTGCTTCTCAGCTATTACATAGCAGATCGATTGAAGGATTGAAGGATATACGACTAGCAGATCGATTCAAGGATATACGTACCATAGTAGTAGGAGTCGAATAGTTGTCACCGGTGACGGAGTGGGTATAGTGGGTGGATGTTCGCTTCTTTAGTAGGCGTCTGATTCGAGAATACGCTTCACAAATTTGGCCTGACACACATAAATTGGGAATGAATTTGGGGATGTTTGAGAAAATCAGTGAGTGTAATTTAAAATTTGAGAGAAATTTGTGATGTAGTTGACCTCGGTCTTGTCGTTGTTTCATTGCTCGGAGAGTGAATCTTCCACAACGCACAAACTATAACTTACTTGATTTGTGGGAGCTGGTAGATGCGCTTTTATGGGTGGAGAGGGGGTTCATAGACATAATTTAGATTTGAAGGTCTCAGTTCACAAAGAGCAACCCGACCCGTGAAGAATCTTGAGCTGTGATCGTTGAAAGAGAGGAAAATGACTCGTGAAGTTCAACTTTAAATTTCTTTCACATGAAGCTTTTCAGAAATAGAGAATATCGAAGACACAGAGTATGTACCGTTGGAAGCTTTTTACAGCGGAGAAACGAAGAGAGAAATCTGCCAAACGGGAAGTGGAGTTGTATTTTGAATTGTATGGTGGAATTACGATTTGAAAATTTTATCCAAACGTGAAGCGCAAATGTACGGGTGGAAATATATTTTGAGAATGTAGCCAAACACAGCCAAAGTGTCTTCTAATTATAGTTCGATTTTGATGTGAACCTTAATTACTGGTTTAAGTTTAACTTTTTTGTGATGTTAACAATTTGAATGTTCATATAGACACTCACTAATGTTCATGCCTATGTAGCAGATATTGTCCTAAATTCTACACAAAGAGGAATAGAGAGGATTACCATGTCAAAGACGATAACGTACCGACAGAAAGGAGCACCCACATTGACATGAGTTGTGTTAACTACTACCGATCAAATATTACAGGCTTAATTAAATTGATGACGAGCACCAAGTTCTCAGAGGCTTAGTTGAACTGCTTGAGGCGAACTCCATTTTGGATATTATTTGATGCATTGATGAATGCTAAGATTGACCACGCTAAATGCATGAAGTTTGATGATGTCATCATACGCGCATTGAAAGCATACAAGCATGCCAAAAACTATTATTGATGTGAATATTATAGTTTTCTCCGATACAAAGTCCATGATTTATGTACAAAACCAATGTATCCACTACCAATGGATGCGAACTTCACATCCTTTGCAATTTTGTAAAAATAGTGGAATATATATTGATTGAACAAAAGAACCAAAATTAGTTATTTTGGTTGTGCCTAATAAGGTACACTGGTATGTTATCATAATGTTTGCTATTACAAAGTCAATGCTAATATTCACATTGGTTTCTGTTGCTTTATAATTATGTACACATAACTATTAGTTTTATGTGACTAAACTAATTTATTTGATATTTTATTTGTAATGTTAATACTCACATCAATAATTTGATTGTGCATAAACGTATACTTTATGTTTGTGTACATAGAGAAATGATGGTTTGTGGTAATTGCAATATTGATATTGTCATATTTTGGAGATTATAAAATCAATGTGAACATTCACATTACTTCAGTTGGTTTACAATTGTGTACACATAATCATTGGCTTAATGTGATTTTTGGGCAATGCAATTTTGATGTGATTTTTAATATCACCATTCCATAATGGTAATTAACACTTTGAAACGCTGGTTTTATTTATATTCCAAAATTCATGCGAACCTTCACATTCGCATGTTCCAGTGTGAACATTTAGATTATGTTTGTATCCAAAATAAAAATTGAGACTGATGGTTGTGTGATTTCATGCAATGTTGATGTGAACCTTAACATTACCTTGTCACAGTGGTAATGAACACAGTGAAAACATATTCACCATTCAAGAGTATATAAGTGTGCAAACATGAACACTGATCGACAACGCAATGACAAATTTCTATTTCAAATTAATGTGAATATTAACACTGATTAATGATATGAACATCCACATCATTTGTATATGAGACACATTACCAATCTCAAAAAATTATTACTAAATTGAAATCCAACAGTAAAAAATCAAAATCAATAGCAGCAACAAAATCAGTAATCCAAAAAATCTCAACATTTCAAAAAATAAAAAATCATCACCCATATCTTCTTCTTCATCATCTTCATTTTTATCTTCATCTTCAACAATTCCTAGAATTTTACTAATCCAAATTAAACCAAACCTACCTCTCCTCTCTACAAAGAAAGCCCCATTACTATACTAGAGACCTTACTCCTCATAATTCCAACACCCATCTCTCAAACTTTCAAAGAAGTCCACACAGAGTAAAACTAAAAACATAAATAGAAATAGAAATGGAAACAAAACAACATCGCTGAAGCTCGTCATTGATTGTGTGTGATGACCCCACCACATATAATAATTAGCAATTAATTAATTAAGGAGATTTGAATTTTAATTGCCCATTATTTTAATTTAATCTGGGATTTATGAAAATTATGAAGACTGACTTGTATATGATTTTATTGAGTATTTATTTGGAATTGGAAATTGAAAGCCTAAATGGCTTAAGAGAGTATAATTGGTGAATTGAATTATTTTAATTTTGAGTATCGGACCATATGAGAGTTTAATTAAATATTCAATTCGGTTTGGTAAAATTGAGATTTTATTAATTGAGTCCAAATTGGAGTTAATTAAATTGTAAAGATTGGGAACTATAATTATTATGGATTAAATTGACTCATGAGGTATCCAATTTGAATATATAATTTATTAACGAAGATTTTGAGATTAATCTGAACTTGAAGGCTTTAATGATGTGAGAAACCAAAATTGAGGATGAAAATAAATTTAATTCAATATTTGGAGCCTTTTGGAAATTTGATTAAAAATCTGATTCCAATTGATAAATTTAAATATAAGTAATCGGGCTCTAATGAAAATCAAATTAGACAAATTAAATTGTGTAGGATTTGTAATTAGTTATGATAAATTTAATTATATGTCAATTAAGATTCATTAAGACTAAGTGTTGCTTAATTAAATTACATTTAATCATAAATTGTTGAGAGTGTATGTGGGTGTACTGAAAAATGTGTGTGCAGAGAAATCTGTATATGTGTGTGTGCATGTGAGTGTTGTGTTGGGAGCCTTAGACAATGTGCACATGTGCATGTAGTGTCAACAAGTATAGGTGTGTGTATTTGTTTTCTTTATGCTGGAGCATTCTTGGTGTGAGATTGAGGTCAAAATTGAGAGAGAGAGAGAGAGAGAGAGAGAGAGAGAGAGAGAGAGTCGTTGGAACAAAGAAAACAGAAGAGAAGGAGAAAAATTGAAAGGAAAGCTCAAGAAAAAACTCAAGAAGAATTAGAAGGGATTCAACTAAATATTCTGAAATTAAAACTCAAGGTATGAAATTTATGTTTAATTTGTGTAGAATCTTTACATTACACTTGATATTAGAGATGAAATCGGAATCAATATCATGTAATTAAAAGGAATTAGCAAGAAGATGAAGAAAATTGATAAAACTATAAAATTAGTTAATTTTAATGTCAAAATTCATACATGCAAATGATTTTCTAAGGAGTTTACAACTTGATTTCATGTTTGAAAGAAGGGCAAAACACCAATAAATCCTAAATTTTAATTTGTTAAACCATTTGGTCCTACCTTTTATTTTGTAGACTGATAAGTCCTGTTTGAATGTTAATTACAAATATACCCATTTATTTAACACGTTTTTTTTTTTTTTTTTTTTTGATGGAGGGCAAATGCAAGTTTTTACTGATGTTGATATGATAAAAATACCCAAAAAAACTTACTATAGGCTTTTTTATGATTTCCCTCCTTTCCGAATATCAGTAACATAAACTACATCAGCAACATCATCAACAATCATCACCATCAACAACATCAACTACATCACCAACATCATTAAAAACATCATCAAAAATCAGCAATATCATCAAAACATCATCAATATCATCAACTACATCATCAACATCGTGAACATCATCAAAACATCATCATCAAAACATCAACTACATCAGCAACATCATCAAAACATCAACTACATTATCAAAACATCAGCAACATCATTAAAACATCATCAGAACATCGTGAACATCATCAGAACATCGTGAACATCATCAACATCGTGAACATCGTGAACATTGTAAACGTCATCAAAGATCAACTACATCATCAACATCGTGAACATCATCAAACATCAATTACATAATCAACATCATCATCATCGTGAACTACAACAAGGACGAAGACGTTCTCTTCTCCTGCGCCAAGGACCACAACCCTACCGTCTGGTTCACCGACAAAGGGGAGCGCCTCGGATGGTGTAGATCCGGGAGGTGTGGCCACCGCCTTGACGCGGATGCGCATGTCGACGCCGGCGAAGCGTTGGCAGCTGAGGAGGAGGATGGGCTCGTAGGCCTTGTAGCGGAGAATCTCAGGCTCCACCAGATTGATGGACAGCCGTTGATCTTGATCAGGCCACGACCGTGCTTGCAGTACGTGATGGCCACGGCTGTCTTCTTTCGGCCGAAACACTGGACAGACTCCACCGGAGGAGCTGCCATTATTGGAGAGATTGGAAGACCTGCGAAATGAAATCAATATGGGTAAAAAAAGTAACTCCATATACAATATATCAAAACATATATCATGCCAAAAATAAAAAGGACTAAATGGTTTAAGAAAAAACATTTAGAACTAACTAGAGCAACATTTATCAAAATGGGATCTATGAGTAATTTTTCCTTGAAGGAAAATGGAAAAGGGTTTGAAATCAATTTTATGTGATTAAAAAAGAAATTGATAAGAAAATGAAGAATTGGAGCTAAGATCAAGTTTATGAAATTTAATTAGAAATTAATTATTTTGGGTTTAATTTGGAAAGTTATTGTTAAATTAAGCTCCATAAATTACATGTAACAAAGATTTATTGAAGATTGATCATGGCTCATAATTATTTTCATGTTTTGATGAAATTTTGCATGAGTTTTGAACATGAAATTGGGTTTTAAAAGCTTAATTTATGTTTTAGAATTTATGAGTTTGAAATTGGGTTTGATATGAAGAAAATGAATTAAATCTAAAATTGGACAAATTAAGAAATAAATTATAATTTGAATTTGACAATCAAGAATTAGTTTGATCTTACTTTGAATTTCATATATGTGGATATTTTTCTAAGAGCCTTATAGCTTTAATTTCATATTTTGTAAGAAAAAGGAAGAAAAGTTTTGAATCATTATATTCATGAAGTCATAGCTTTAATTTTGACAAATTAAGGAGGTTTTTGCATTAAGATTTGGAAATTAAAGAACGAATAGAAATAACCGAACGAATAAGTACCGAATGAACTGAATAGGTTTAAGTATCGACTGAATGAATTGAACATGTTTTGAGATATTGTGCTTGAATGTGTTTGTGTAGGTTAGATGCCACACTGTGATCACGTGTTTCAAGGAGCCAATTGTGAGTAACAATATTGTAAAGCTATGTTCAAATTATAATTATTTTCTGACTGCAAATATGCTTTGTTTCTGAAATGATATTGTTTATTGAATGAATGATTGTCCTATTTTATGAACTGTATTCGTGGCATCCATAGCATCTGTTACTGCTACTATTACTGCTACTGCTATTGTTACAAAGATCTCTGTCAGTTCCAACTCTTGGAACTACTGTTTACTGTATTGATGGCCATCAAATGACTGTTCGGTCTTTAAGACCTACTGTACTGTTCTGCTATTGGATAACGTATGACTGCTATGATTTCCAAATGACTAATATGTTATGAGAGATACTGATTGAGAAAATGATCTACTGATGAAATTGACTGTTTTAATTACTGTAAGGATATCATTCATAACCCTTATACATAGTTGTTATTCACTGGGCTCTACCTCGTTATTTTATATCTATATGTAGGTGATCAAGTGCAAGAGCGAACTTAGTGGCGTAAACCTAAACTCTGTTTTGTCAAGCCAACTTCTGTGCCTCACTTTGAGGTTCCTACTGAGACAAGCTTCAAGATTTCATGGGTGGTTAGAGTTCACCCTTTTGTTTTGAACGTTACTGTGACTAGTTCTGTATGTTATCATATCTGAAGTTAAGACTGGTTTTGTTAATGGGATTTAATCCCTGTACGGGGGCGAAATATCCTCCGCTTTCCGTACTCCCTGGACGTCAAGCTTCTTGTGACGGTGTCTATCTCTGCAACACAAAAATGGTGAGCTGCCTGGCGGTGATGTGCCGGAAAGGCCCTCCGACGATCAAGTCAGATCACCAAGGAAGAAGACAATCAAAGGAGAGTGTTTGTGAGAGTGAATTCGCATACCTCCAACGTTCGTCTTTCTCCCTATTTCTAGGCTGGCCATGCAGCCTCAAGGTTGTGCGCGCACTTCCTCTGCTGTCCTTCCCTGGACAGGTGGCAGTGCGCGCCTCTCACCACCTTACGCGTGTAAGGGTTTTGTCCTTCCACCAGTACACACAGAACTGTCTAACGGTATTGAGGCGTGCGTAGAGCAGATGTCCTCTCCCTCGCGCCATTGGCCCAGGTGGCACACATAACCGGAGTACCACAGCCGGCCTATTACTTGTAGAAGATCACCATTACATGTACATAACCGAGCTATATATCGCCGACCTGTCCCTTGGGATCAGGCGAAAGCCAGACCACTCCGGCCGAGCTACTCCAGACCGGCTCATCAGGACCGCCCGGTTACGAGGCATGCCGGCCTCCAACCATTCCATCTTAATTCTCGGTCACACGAAGCCGTTCATCTCGGCTGGCCGGTCAGAGGCATGCCGGCCTTGCTGCAGCCTCAGCCCAACCCGGATCACCCAACAGCTCGGTTACCATTCGCCACCTCGAGCTCCGTCCGGTACGTGCGTGTCACAGCTCGGCTAGGGCCAGTTCGCGCTTGCCCGGTCATTGTCTCCGACCGTGCAATTCACTCGCATCAATAGAGGAGTTAGCTCGGCCCCGTGTATTCCATTAAGTCTAACGTCGCCTCAGCTCGGCCGTACTGTCATGCAAATCTTCCCTCTCAATTGCCCTTAAACCCATCCGAGCTATCGTGATTGGGTTTACCAATGTGCCCGAGCTATGATTGAGTTGCGCCCTCGCTAGGCCGAGCTTGAATAAGGAATGCCTGCCGCCGAGCTATGGTTCAATTGGGGACACTTCTGTCGCCGAGCAATCTCAATTGGCCGGCCATTATCTCCACGGTCCCATCAAAGGTCGTACAGCCGTACTGACAGCTGCGTTTTCAGTGCCACGCGTCATCACGCCCTTGGGTCGTGCAGCCAGCTGTTCTGCACGCGCAGAATTCAAACGGCTGCGCCGTTTGGGTGGTTTTCCCCTCTTTTTCGTGCACAGACCAAGGGTCACTAGGACCCTTCATAGCCTAAACCCTAGCCTCTCAATCCTTCACTTTCCATTATCCTCTTCAAGCCAGAAAACCCTAGCTCCCAGTCTCTTCATTCTCTCTGCTGCTGCCTTGCCTCACGTTCCTTCCTTGCTCATTCTTTGCCATTTCTGACGGTGCATTCCATCTCTCGAGGCCCAACTCACCTCACCTCCGTTTTTGGTAAGTTTTTCGTCTCCCCTGTTCTGTTATTCCAGTTCTCTATTTTTGCATCATTGTTCCTCATGTTTTTTGTGTTCCATTGTTCTTCGTGCTTTTTGGTTGTTTTCTGTCTGTGGCCTTTAAGGCTCTTTCTCTTTGGTCTTAATAACTTCACACCCTAGGAAAACTGGAATTGGTGGAGTAGGGGGAGGCCCTCGTGCCCCTCGATCCATGAAGCCTCCAAGCAAACCCCTTGAATTTGATATGAACAGTTTGAATCTGGACTGAATCGAGCTAAATGCTCGTTTTGATCCGTAGGTATAGCGATAACCGAGCAAAAAAACTGTTTGTGGCTTCTCGTAGAAGCTGCGACCGAGCTGAATACCCATTAGATCGGTAAGTAGAGTGAACCGAACTAAAACCGTGAAAACCCCGCCTGACACCTTGACCGAGCTGAAGGATCAACTCGATCCTGCATGTAGCCTTAACCGAGCTAGAACCGGACTAGGAGGCTTAGGCACACATGTAGTTAAACCGAGCTGAGACTTGTCGGTCAAAGCACCAAATCCTTCCCTGAGTTATTTCCAATAAGAGCCGTGCAATCTATGCCGTGCTAACCCTTGGAATTATTTTTTAACATGCAGAACAAATAGGACCGACCAAGCCCGTCCAGCATTATAACTGGTGCAGCTCAAAGTCCGAGCAAGCACACCAACGTTTTTGACCGAGATACAAAACCGAACAAGACCAACATAAATGGGGAAGTACCGGTTTATGGTTAGCACGCCCAGTGCGATGGCCGAGTTCCGTAAGGAGTACAACGTCCCTAATGACGTCGTCTTAGAGCTCGCTAAGAAGGGAGATACACCATGGGGGGACTTAGACCGGTGCCCCTTCGCGGTCGTTTCCATAGTAGAGGGAGGCGTCCGCTTCCCGGTCCAGCCCTTGCTCTGCGAATTTTTGAGGCAGACAAGGCTTTGCCCGAGCCAAGTCTCAAATAACACATACAAGTTAATAAACGGTGTCGCCGAGCTGAACCGAAGGCTCGGTCTCAATCTCGGCCTCGCAGAAATTTTCCACCAATACAGCCTAAGTAGAAATAAGAGTGGGCTTTGCTGGTACCTCAAAGTCAAGAAGGGCCGAGCAAAACTCATTGAAGGCAACCCCGACAAGGAAACCAACGACGACGACTTCCTCTGGGTGTCCAGTAATTACGAGGACACAGAGGCGCCCATACCGGGCTGGTACATTAGAAAAGATTTCGGCCGTGCTGGTAAGTAGCCTGGCTGACCGCACTATTCTCTTTCTGCATTTCATTTTTGTCGTCTTTTGCCGGTCTAACACTTGTCTTCTTCTTGCAGATAGACACTTGGCAGCGGACTATCATCAAGCCGACCTAGAAGCCATCCGAGCTCTGCTGCGTCACCTCGAGGAGGAAAGGGCGGCATCAAAACTTCTCGGTTTCGAGCAGACCTACAACTACCAAGCGCCGCGCAAAAGCAGAGTAACCGACTTCCTGCGTGCGCCATCCCCTGAACCAGATCCCAACTTGCCACCGATCAGACTCGTCCCCCTTACAGCCGAGCAGGAGATGGCGAAAATCAGGGCGATCAAGTCCATGATCACTGGAGAGGAAGGGGAGTCCCAACCTCCAGAGGCAACCGGGGGGACATCCTCCATCCCAGCCGGGCAAACAGACGGAGCTGTGCTTGCTCTCGCCAGCGAACAGCCGGCTGGCCGATCAAAGAAAAGGACGAGGAAGGAGATGACCGGGCAAAACCTCATGGATGAATAGTCAACTGAGGTCGCCTCAACCGAACTTGGAGACCAGACCGAGCAACCGCTGGCCCGCAAATCCAAGGGCAAGGGCCCAGCCACCCCCCCGGTCTGGGCGCCGGAGTTCAAGTACCAAGGCCGACCAGTTTCCGCCGAGGACTCTGTCTACGCTGATAAGGATTATTCCCTTGGCTTCAACATGACCAAGAGGCTAATCCTTCCAGCCGACATGAAGAGGCATGACGAGCTGTCGGACCTGAAGGTCCTCCGCTCGGCGGCCAAATCCATCGTGCTTGTAAGTTCTTTTATATATATATATATATATATATTTTTGAACTGTTTGCTCGGATTTTTCTCGGTTTCTGAATGCGAATGATCTGTCATCTATTTGCAGGCCGCGCAGAAAAACTACCTTGCCCACGACCGCATGATCAAAGTGCGACAGAGTCTTCGTGAGGCCATTGTTGAAAATGAGGCCCAGAAGACCGAGGTAGCAAAGTTGAAGGCCGTGCAGGATGCTATCGCGGCGGAGCAGGATGAACTGAGGCAGAAAGTTGACCGAGCAGAAGCTAAAAAGCAGCGTGCCGTGAAGTCAACCAAAGCTTGGTACCTCGCCGAGCTAAGGAAACTGCGCGATGCCAACAAGGAAGCTCTGGACAAGGCGGTCGATGACGCGGAGGACCGGGGTTATGTTCAAGGGGAGAAAACCTATGAACGGCAAGTCCAGGCGACAAAGGACATCTTTTTCCAGTGCGGCTGGAAAGCCACCGTGGAGAAAGTTGGACTTGGTCAGGATTCTGCCATGTTCATTAGTCCGCCTGCTGCATATATCCCGGCCTACATGCAGGCGTACGCCAATGCCGCGCAAAACTGACTGATAGCAGAGGCAAGGAAGGAGGCTGAGGAAGAAGCCGCCGCCGCACAACAGACCGAGCAAGCCACCAACACCGAAGCATCCCCAGATGTGGAGGCCCAAGTTACTGATTGGGAGGTTGTCGCGGTGGAGGGCACCGACAATGAAGCCGAAGAGAGCCTGCCCGAGCAGACAGTCGGCGTTGCCGAGCAGACTGAGCAGATCGCCGATCAAAACCTTGAGCTGGACTGAAGACTTTTTTCTCTTTTTCCTCTTTTTTTTTTATTTATTTTATTTTATTTTTTTTTTTTTGCTTTGCTTTGCAATGTAACCGGGCTATGTCCCCCCCCCACTTGTACTTGACGTTTTGGTATCAATGAAAATTTCAACTTTTTGCTCGTATATCTCCCATGTGTAAATTTCTTGATCCGAACTATAAGTAACTGGCAGGTCGGCTAAACTGCACAATCTGCCGAGTTAAAATCAAGTTACAAGTAATCTAATCAGGACTAGCAGTTGAATTTTCAAAATAAAATGACATTTGAACTTGGCCGAGCAAAAACCGCTCGGCCCTGATTGGTTTGCAGACCGAAATTTCAACACTTCAATGCTGCCGAGCTAAAACCAGCTCGCTTTCAAGTTGTTTAAAACGCTAACATTTCCCTTTAGCCGAGCAAAGTCAGCTCGGCCTGATAACTGTTGGGCAAGACACCAACGTTGCCAATTCCGCCGAGCAAAATCAGCTCGTTTCCCATATTGGACAATACGCCAATATGCCAATTGGGCCGAGCAAAATCTGCTCGGCTCCTACATTGGGCAAAACACCAATGTTTCAGTTGGGTTGGTCATGCCGCCAACATTCCGACTGGGCGAGCAAAACCAGCTCAGCCCTAATGCGCACTGCTTCACACGTGAACCGATTGCGCGGTCTGCTCCCATTCCGAGGAAAACAATTCGGTCTCATTCCAGTCGGTCTACTTCCGTTCCGAGGAAAACAATCCGGTCTTGTTTAGGTCGGTTTCCCTGGCATTCATGATTGTCTTGTGTTCTTGCTGTGTATGTCATACAAAGATGTAATACTAAACAACAAAAGGGCTATTTTTCATTACAAAGGCATTGCTATCTTTTACATCAAGTGCCAAAAGGCCAAATGTCAAGAAAAGCTTAAACAACATAAAAAAATTACAATTCAAAAGTAAAAAACCTTAAGGTTGGCTGCATTCCATGGTCTGGGGATAGCCTTGCCATCCAAATCTTCCAGATGGTATGCCCCTTTGCCAGCCAAACCAATCACCTTGTATGGTCCTTCCCAATTCGCACCGAGCTTTCCTTCGCCGGGGACCACCGTGTTGCCAAGCACCTTTCTCAAAACCCAGTCTCCAACCTTGAATAGCCTGGGGTGCACTGCCTTGTTGTATTTCTTGGAGAGTTCTTGTTGATAAGCTGCGATGTGGATTAGTGCTCGCTCCCTCGTTTCCTCGGCAAGGTCCAATTCCAATGCCACGGCTTCACTGTTCAGATCGGGCTGGAAACCTTCAGAGCGGATGGTTGGCATGCCAATTTCCAGCGGGATGACGGCCTCCATGCCGTAGGCCAAAGCGAATGGTGTTTCCCCGGTCGACCGTCTTGGCGTAGTGCGGTATGCCCAAAGCACATTGGGGAGTTCCTCAGCCCATTTTCCCTTAGCTTTCTCGAGCCACTTCTTCAGCCCGTCCAAGATAGTCTTGTTTGAGGCCTCTGCTTGGCCATTAGACTGAGGATAGGCCGGCGTCGAATTGTAGAACTCAATCTTCAGCTCTTCGCAAAATCCGCGAAAGAGTTTCCCGTCGAATTGAGTGCCATTGTCTGAGATAAGGGCCCTGGGTATACTGAAGCGAGTGATGACGTTTTGCCAAACAAACTTCTTCACATCCTTCTCCCTGATGGTCGCCAGTGGCTCGGCCTCGACCCACTTGCTGAAGTAGTCGGTGGCCGCGATGAAGAACTTGGGATTGCCCGATGCTGTTGGGAGCGGTCCGACAATATCCAATCCCCATAGTGCGAACGGCCAAGGACTTGAAAGGGGTAGCAAGTCTCTAGCTGGCTGGTGGATCTGGTGAGCGAATTTCTGACACTTTTCACACCGGCGAACGTATTTCTGCGCGTCCGCCTGCATGCACGGCCACCAGTAACCTTGGGAAATTGCTCGGTACGCCAAAGATCTACCCCCTGTATGGCTTCCGCAAATGCCCTCATGTATCTCATAGAGGAAAGCCTCCACCTTGGCGGGGTGGACACACTTCAAATACGGCCCGGTGAAAGATCTCTTGTACAAGGCTCCGGACGGGGAGAGCCAAAACCGCTCTGACTTTGCCCGGATCTTGTGGGCCGCCTTCTTTTCTTTTGGTAGAACTCTATCTTTCAGGAAGGCAATGATGGGGTCCATCCAAGAGGGGCCCAAGTCGGCGCAGAGTATCTCGGTTGCTTCTGGCTCCTCAATGCTTGCCCGAGGCAAAAACTCTATCATCAGGGGGTTAGGAAAAGCTGTCTCAATGGAGGCAAGCCCGGCCAATTCGTCAGCCGTATTGTTTTCTTCGCGGTTTATCTGTTCCACTCTTATCGCGGAGAACTTCTTGATCTCTTCTCGCACCAATGCTTGATACTTGGCCATCCTTTCATCCCTTGCCTCATACTCCCCTGAGACCTGATTGACCACCAGCTTGGAGTCGCTGAAAACCATAAGGGCTGTGGCTTTCATTCTCAACACGCTTCTCAGACCGGCGAGGAGGGCTTCATACTCTGCCTCGTTGTTGGACGCTGGGAAGCCGAGCGTAATTGCTTGCTCAATAATCAGCCCATCTGGTGAGGTCAACACAATTTCCAGCCCGGCCCCATGCCTGTTGGACACCCCGTCGACGAAGAGCTTCCACATCTCGCCAATGAACAATTTCCAGCAATCGGAGGGATTTTGGGAACTCCTCAAATCCAAGTCTCTGGTCGGTTCATTCTGGTCTCTTTCCTTGTCTTGGTCGGGTTTACCTTCCAACAATTCTCCGGTCTTTGCTGGCTCGATTGCGCTTTGCCCGTTTCCCTCTAGCGAGCCAACACTCGCTTCCATTGCCAGAACCATGGGTTGTGCTAAATCCGCACTAACCAAATCAATTGGGCAGACCGGATGCGTCCCAGGGGCAAATTCCGCCACAAAGTCTGCAAGTGCCTGAGCCTTGATTGCGGTGCGCGGCCGGAACTTGATGTCATACTGCCCCAATTCCACGGCCCATTTCAAAATTCTCCCGGTGAAGTCTGCCTTTTCAAAGAGCACCTTGAGCGGGAACTCGGTTAACACAACTATTGTATGGGCATGAAAATAGTGTGCAAGCTTTCTTGATGCCATCATTAGAGCCAGCGCCAACTTTTCCAAAGGGAGGTACCTTGTCTCGGCCGGGAGCAAAGTCTTGCTCACGTAGAAGATGGGCAAGTGTTGGACACCTTCTGCGCGAACCAGGACGGCGCTCACTGCATGTTGAGAGACCGCCAAGTAGAGGTACAACTCTTCGCCCGGCTGCGGCGTTACCAAAATAGGGGCTGAGGAGAGATACGCCTTTAGGTCTGCCAGCGCCCGGTCGCACTCATCATCCCAAAAGAACTTGGACTTCAAGGTTTTGAAAAAGGGCCTGCAACGATCCGAAGACCGGCTGATAAATCTGTTCAGCGCGGCTGCCATCCCGGCAAGATGTTGCACGTCCTTTGTGGAATTCGGGCGCTCCAGCTCTTGTATTGCTTTGATTTGGGATGGGTCGGCTTCAATTCCTCGGTTTGTAACCAGAAAACCCAGAAACTTTCCAGTGCCAACTCCGAAGGCGCATTTGGAGGCGTTCAGACGAAGCTTGTGATGCTTTAGTATGGCAAACATTTCTGCTAGGTCGGTGAGGTGCTGAGACTTCTCCTTACTCTTCACTACCATATCGTCAATATAGGCTTCCATAGTTCGGCCCAAGAGAGGAGCAAACATCTTTGTGACCATCCGCTGAAAGGTTGCCCCGGCGTTCTTCAGTCCGAACGGCATGACTTTGTAGAAATATAAACCTCTGGGGGTGGTGAACGACGTGATTTCCCTGTCTGGTTTGTACATGGCTATCTGATGATAGCCGCGATATGCATCCAAGAAGCTAAACCTCTGATGGCCAGCGGTTAAATCCACCAGCTGGTCAATTCGAGGGAGGGGAAAGCTATCCTTCGGGCAAGCGCGGTTGACAGTCTTGTAGTCAACGCAGACTCGCCATTTGCCGTTCTTCTTAGGAACCACCACCGTGTTAGATATCCACCGAGGGTATTGCACCTCCTCTATAGCCCCGGCTTCCAACAAGTTCTTCACCTCTACTGCCACCACTTCAGCATGGTGCAAGGCTGAGCGGCGTGTCCTCTGTATGACTGGCCGTGCGTTAGGGAAGACATTCAACTGGTGGCAAATGAAGCTTGGGTCGACGCCAGGCATATCGTAAGGCGTCCACGCAAAAGCCTCCAAGTTGGAAACCAAGAAATTGATATAATCTGACCGTTCAGCGCTAGACAAAGATGATCCCAGGAGGAAGAACTTAGCCGGATCGTTTTCGTCAATGCGCACTTCCACCAAATCTTCGACCGATTTTTCCTCGGCCTTTCTTCCCACGTCTTCAAGGACCTCCTTTCCCTCGGGCCCCTCAATCATCTGGACAAACCCTTTGGCTGCTCAGCTGCCATTTACCGCAACAAAGCATTGTTTTGCCATCACCTGGTCTCCCCAAACTTCCTCTATTTGCCCGTTCGACGCCGGAAAGCGCATGACTTGGTGGAAGGTCGAAGCAACCGCTTGCATGGCGTGCAGCCAGCCCCTGCCTAAGATCAAGTTGTAGGTGGATGGAACTTTGAGCACCCAGAACTCTACTTGCTTTATTACTGAACCCGCTTTGACCGGCAAAATAATCTTTCCAATTGGCCACTCCGGCTGTGAATTGAAGCCGACCAAAGGAGAGGTCGCAGGGGCCAAGTCCTTGTCTTCCAACTTCATTTGTTTGAACGCGTCATAATACATGATTTCGACCGAACTTCCCTGGTCGATCAAGATTCTCTTGATATCAAAGTCCTTGACGCGTAGTGTCACCACCAAAGCATCATTGTGCGGCATCTGCACCCTTTCCAAGTCTTTGGTCGAGAAGGAAAGGATGTCCCTCTCTTCGATTTTTCCCTTCTTCACGGCGGGCTGAACAGAGAGCACTTCCCTCATGTGCTCAGCCTTCTTTATCATTCCTCTAAGTTCGCAAACCCTTGCCGGTTCAATGATGCCGTGGATGACGTTGATTACACCTTGCGGGGGAATCTCCAGGGCGGCTAGGCCATTTGGCTCGGCTTGTCCTGCTGGCGCGGCCTTGACGCCCCCATCTATGTATTGATCAAGATGCCCTGCTGCCACCAACTCTTCTAAGTGTTGTTTGAGCGGCAAACAGTCCTCTGTTCGGTGCCCCCATTCCTCATGAAAGGTGCAACGGTATTTTGAATTGAAGCCCCTCTGTGCATTCCCCAACTTTGCGGGCCACCGGACAAAGGGCTCACCTCGGATCTCGCTCAAAATGCGGTAGATAGGGATTTTGAAGACTGTGGTGATTCCTGTCCGCGCCTTCAATTTTCTCTTGGCATCTTCTGTTGCGTCGCGGGGGGCATCAGCTCGGTCATTTCTACGAACCTTGTTTCTGTCATCGCGGCCGGTCCCACGACGCTGATCTTTTGATCGGTCACTTGGGCGGTTTTCCTCCTGCCCGACCGAATGGACTTTCCCTGCTACCCTTCTCTCCACCGCGACCGGATTATCCTTCTCGGTCGCGGAGGTGGCGTCATCTTCCACACGAATGTGCTCGTTGATCCGCTGCATCAAAGATTCCATGGTTGTGGGCTGATGCATCGTGAGGGAATCTCGCAGCCTATGTTCGACTGGGAGACCCCTCTTGTACTGAGTGATCGCCAGATTGGTAGGGCAATCGAGGATCTCGTTGTAAGTTTCCCAGTACCTCGCGTTGTATGCCTTCATCGAATTTCCCGACTCCATCTTGACGCCCAGGAGATGGTCGACCTCCTTCGGTGTTCGAGTGTTGGTCTTGAATCTGGTGACAAAGGCTTCTGCTAACTGTTGCCACCCCTCTATACTCCCCTCCGGGAGCCTTTCGAACCACTTCAAGACGTCGTTGCGCCGGTGGCCAGCCATTACTTGCCAGTAATGACTCACATGCATGTATGGATCCGTCTTGCCATCGTACAGGGTGAACTTTGGCTGGTGGAATCCGGCAGGGAGTGGTGTGCTCTCGATCTCTGGGGACAACGGCGTGGCTGTAAGTCTCGCCAGCTCTTTGTCCACCAGCGCAGGGGCCATGACTCTGGACGCCGGCATCACCACTTCTTCACTGCAACGAACTGGGGCACTCAACCTCTGGAGTGCTGGCACCCTCTGAGCCTCTCGACGGCGCGCTCTCTCCTCCAACACGTCCCTGAGGTCCCTGGAACGGGAGGAGGCAGAGTATCGCGACGTTGACGACTGGTGTGAGGGGCGGTAGGTGCTGTCGCGAGTGAGGGATCTGCCCTCTCGTTGGCCGGAATCTCCAACCCCATAGCTCCTGGTGATGGAGATAGAGTGGGTCCTCCTCTGGCGGCGACTGCTAGAACGAGGGGAGGGGGTGCGCTCACTGAGGTTGCCCTCTCCAGCAACACCCTTCCCCCTAACTTGGCGCTTCAGCAGCTCCATCTCCGCCGCCATCGTACGAATGAGGGTGTCTTGGTCCTTGAGTTTGTTCTCCAGGCGTTCCTCATGGGACTCCCCCCTGCGTCGGCGCCCCTCTGGACTCTGTGAGCGATCAGAACTCCTCCCACGCTTGTCGCGCACTCCTCGTGAAAAAGTTTCCAGGCCCGCCATGGTTGGAACATTTGGGGGGCCTTCTCTCCTTCGGACATACTCTGGAGTGACGCCATCGACGACGGACAACGGAACTTCGTCGTTGTTGGCCATGGAAATGGTTGAAGAAGCTCGAAGAACAAGGGTTGAATATCAAAGAGTTTCCCACAGACGGTGCCAATTGTATGGGGGCGAAATATCCTCCGCTTTCCGTACTCCTTGGACGTCAAGCTTCTTGTGACGGCGTCTATCTCTGCAACACAAAAATGGTGAGCTGCCCGGCGGTGATGTGCTGGAAAGGCCCTTCGACGATCAAGTCAGATCACCAAGGAAGAAGACAATCAAAGGAGAGTGTTTGTGAGAGTGAATTCGCATACCTCCAACGTTCGTCTTTCTCCCTATTTCTAGGCTAGACATGCAGCCTCAAGGTTGTGCGCGCACTTCCTCTGCTGTCCTTCCCTGGACAGGTGGCAGTGCGTGCCTCTCACCACCTTACGCGTGTAAGGGTTTTGTCCTTCCACCAGTACACACAGAACTGTCTAACGGTATTGAGGCGTGCGTGGAGCAGATGTCCTCTCCCTCGCGCCATTGGCCCAGGTGGCACACATAACCGGAGTACCACAGCCGGCCTATTACTTGTGGAAGATCACCATTACATGTACATAACCGAGCTATATATCGCCGACCTGTCCCTTGGGATCAGGCGAAAGCCAGACACTCCGGCCGAGCTACTCCAGACCGGCTCATCAGGACTGCCCGGTTGCGAGGCATGCCGGCCTCCAACCATTCCATCTTAATTCTCGGTCACACGAAGCCGTTCATCTCGGCTGGCCGGTCAGAGGCATGCCGGCCTTGCTGCAGCCTCAGCCCAACCCGGATCACCCAACAGCTCGGTTACCATTCGCCACCCCGAGCTCCGTCCGGTATGTGCGGGTCACAACTCGGCTAGGGCCAGTTCGTGCTTGCCCGGTTATTGTCTCCGACCGTGCAATTCACTCGCATCAATAGAGGAGTTAGCTCGGCGCCGTGTATTCCGTTAAGTCTGACGTCGCCTCAGCTCGGCCGTACTGTCGTGCAAATCTTCCCTCTCAATTGCCCCTTAAACCCATCCGAGCTATCGTGATTGGGTTTACCAATGTGCCTGAGCTATGATTGAGTTGCGCCCTCGCCAGGCCGAGCTTGAATAAGGAATGCCTGCCGCCGAGCTATGGTTCAATTGGGGACACTTCTGTCGCCGAGCAATCTCAATTGGCCGGCCATTATCTCCGCGGTCCCATCAAAGGTCGTACAGCCGTACTGACAGCCGCGTTTTCAGTGCTACGCGTCATCACGCCCTTGGGTCGTGCAGCCAGCTGTTCTGCACGCGCAGAATTCAAACGGCTGCGCCGTTTGGGTGGTTTTCCCCCATTTTTCGTGCACAGACCAAGGGTCACTAGGACCCTTCATAGCCTAAACCCTAGCCTCTCAATCCTTCACTTTCCATTATCCTCTTCAAGCCAGAAAACCCTAGCTCCCAGTCTCTTCGTTCTCTCTGCTGCTGCCTTGCCTCACGTTCCTTCCTTGCTCATTCTTTGCCATTTCTGACGGTGCATTCCATCTCTCGAGGCCCAACTCACCTCACCTCCGTTTTTGGTAAGTTTTTCGTCTCCCCTGTTCTGTTATTCCAGTTCTCCATTTTTGCATCATTGTTCCTCATGTTTTTTGTGTTCCATTGTTCTTCTTTACATAGAGCTATGGTTCCATTGTTCTTCTTTACCAATCCAAATCAAACCAAACCCATATCCCCTCTTTACATAGAAAACCCCATTACTATACAGAGAGCTAACTCTTCATATTCTAACACCCATCTCTCAAACTTTCAAAGAAGTCCACACAGAGGAAAACTAGAAACATAAATAGAAATAGAAATAGAAGCAAAACAACATCGCTGAAGCTCATCACTGACTGTGATTATCGCACCACCGTCGATTTTGATTGGATCAAACTTGATTTGACATTCGATGAAAAGATGAATACGATCTCATAATTGTATCCCGTTCATCACCATCTCTATCTCTGCCGATTGTGACTGTTGTGCCACTGTCAATTTTGACTGGATCAAATTTGATTCGACATCCGATGAAGAGATGAACACGATCTCATAATCGTATCCCACTGAATCCCCAGCACACGGTGATCATGTAAAATTGCTAAAGTAAAAAGAGCAAAAAATGGAAAATGTATATATGTAGACCGCCCGAACTACCTCCGTGCGCCCCCCTTTCGGAGAGGGCGCGGATTTGGGTTCTAGCTACTACAGTTCGGACTCCTGTCACGGTTCTGAATCTAATCTCACAAAGTGCAATGTAAGACTAATAAATCACCAAAGAGTCCAAATCCGGCAAATCGTTTTGGAAAATTGATTTTAATCAAAAAGTGCCAAACATGGACTGCTTTGCCAGATTACAGAGTCGCCACATAAATATTTTATTTTGGGGAAATTTAGGAAACCCTGACTCGTGCCAAAGGCCACTTGTCCATCATCACCGAAGTTACCTTGGCTCGGGAACTTGGGTACGAGAGGGGAAGGTCCTGAAATGAGCACCCCCGCTCGCCCGATCAAAGGATTGGTCTCTACTAATCATGATATGTTGTTTTGAAAACACATGTGTTCTTATTCCGGTTATTTAGCTAACTTACTACGTGATGCGCACAACATACAAGTATAGACTAGATTGCCTAAATTGGAACAAAACAATTCAATGTTTGTTTTCGAAAATGGTTTGAATTTGCCACCCTCAAGTAGGCTTAGAAATGCAGATTTGCCACCAAACAAGGTGGGCTTAAAACATGATGATTTGCCACTCCAAGTGGGCTTAAAACTCACATTTGGATGAATTGTTCCAATTCAAGTAATGAAGCTTTCATCCACAGGCATTCATGCAATTATAGCAGTTAAGCAAATAGACTCATGGCAAGCATGCTAACATGGCAACATACACATCTCATGTATTATGCTAAAGCGTAAACACTTACATTGTACTCCGAGCCAAAACAAAAGCTAGTTAGTAATCAATGCATGATCCTAGCTATGTTAAAATGCCTAATACAACACATGCAATGATGCAACTAAAATAGGCTCGGCTATTCTAAGATGGCATATGCATGCAACACTCGATAACATGCTTTGAAACATGTATTCAAGTAAGTATTGAAATTCAATGCAGTTTAAATGATGTGCCGAGCCTGGTGCATGCAATACGAATGAATGATGCACGCATGCAAAGCATAAGTATGCTAATTGAAACATGCCCTAAAACTAACCATCAAAAGCTGGTAAATACAAGGGAGAAAGGCATGGGGTTGGAAGACATTCACACACACATGCACCCTTATTACAACATTTGCCCTCTCGACGGAGGGTCTGAATGAAAGAGAGCTAACTAGCTACGCTAATTAAGCTAACTATTACAAACCAACTAATTAGCTAACTATTCTAGCTAATTAATTATAACACAATTGAATAGCTAAGCACATTAACTATTTAAGTACAGAACCAATCGAATTAACCATCTAAGCTAAACAGTTAAAAGGCCTCGGGGCGAGGGATGCATGCACACTTGATCGGCTTTTTCCGAAAATCCGTCACTTTGCCACCGGTTGCCTCTGTTTGCATTCGCCTTGATCCCGAACACCGGACCAATCTCTAGGTTGTTTCTGCTCCAGAACCAGAACAACTTTGAAGCACCTTTAAGCTGGTGGGCTGTCGGCCACCAAGGGAAGCTGTAGGCCACTTAAAATGGCCGGTCGGCCACTTTCTCTGGCCGGTCGGCTACTTGCTCCTGCACACTCCAATTTTGCTGCAAACAGAGTACAAAAGGGGCAAAATAAGGTATTTCCAGGGTGTGTACGTACAACCAACCTCCTTATCATTTCTCAAGCTCAAAGGAGTGCGGTACTCGACTCTCGGGCCACCAATCGAGCATCGCAATGCACGATGGCCGAGAAACCAAGTTTGTACAAGTCCATGAATGCACAAATAACACACAAGACTCAAGAGGCCTTCACCCTATCATGCACAATTAAGGGGGACGACGACTAAGAAATGAGGCACGTTTTATCACTTCGAGTATGAAACGCCCCTTGTTTCTCGTGTTTGGATTAACGTCCGATCCAAACACGTGCAATGCAACTCAAACATGTTATCTTGGCATGTTTTACTTTAATTCATTTTGTTTACTCATTTTAGATTACCGATAAGTCCTTTAGCCGGTTAAGTCCAAATGTGAGAGTCCTCTAATTTTGAAAGAGGATCTAAGCCACAAGCACCTTGAGCATGGAAAAAGCTTCATGCCGTTGGTTAGTAGAAACCCTCAAGAGAAGGCTAAAACCATTAGGCATGAGCCTCAATTCCATGTTCAAGTCGACAAGGGGCTTAAGATTACTTTCAAAGTGAATAAGAGAGTGAAATAATGGGATGCAATGGCACATATTCCAGCACTGAAATAGCATGCTAAAGACACTAAATCATGTAGACAATGTATGTGTAGACACCCCATTTTTGACCGTCCTCAAGACTTGGACGTCACCGCTTGAACACTCGGTGATTATCCATGTTTGTGTTCGTTCAGAGTTCCCGGAGTTCTCGGCCCGCGCGCCTTGCCTCAGGACCTCCAAACTCGACCGTTTTGTGTCTGGTTTTGCACCAAACACTTGTGTTTTGCCTTGGGAGGGCAGGGAATGCTTTGTGAGGCATCCCCACATACCACCGGCTGGCTGGTTTTTCCATCGGCACTATATTGTGCCGGTCGGCACTATTTTGTGCCGGTCGGCACTATTTTTGGCGAAATGACCATTTTGCCCTGCCGACTACTGTGCACTTGCTTTCTGGGATATTTTCAGACAGCTTTGTAGCTTTTGCTCCCCTCCATACACGTGTATGGAGGGGATACACTCCTTCCAAGCTTGTTTGACAAGCTTTACAATGCCTATAAGAGGAGAGCTCCTCCTCTTGGCTAAGGGTTAGCATTTTGGAGGCAAAAACCAGAGCTTATACATATATTTCTCTGTCATATATCTATAGATACATAGATCTCCATCTCTCTCCTCTTGTGTGTGTGATTTTAGGCTTGAAAGTGTAGATTTACCTCACTTTTGCACCATTACACACACCTTTACACCTTAGCTCGAGATTGAGAGACTTGGAAGGTTATTTGTGTTGGTTTTGGACTGGTTTTGAGCACTAGAGAGTGGCTGCACCACTTGTTCTTCAAGGGATCTTCAAGGGTAAGAACATCACTTTATATTCCCCATTCTTGCAACCCTTTTCTACCCTCTTTACTTTGTGTTTTTGAGTTTGTGTTTAAGATAAAAAAGTCTTGTTTTTACTTGTTCTTGAACCTTCATTAAGGTCTTTTTTTGGTTTGAGTTAAGCCTCACCACTTTAGGCCTTGTATGGCCACTTTTGGTGCCTTTGCTTAAGCCCCTTTTTACTTGTTGTTCTTGGACTTCTCACCACTGAAAACCAGTGGGTTTTCAGTGGTGAGGGAGGTGTTTTGAAGTCACATAAAGGGGAGGGACACCCCTCTCCCCTTGATCCCTTGTTTGCCTTTGTTTTGGGTTCAAAGAATAGCATGTATGCATAGTCTTGTTTGGCTTCATTTAAGAGTTTTTTTGGGTGTTTTGGAGCATGTTTAAATTCTATTTTTGGTCGGATTTGTCACCTCTAACATGTCTCTCATACTTGTTTTGAAATGCTTTCTTATGCTCAAAAGCATGCCATATTTTGAGGCCATGATTTTAGTATGTTTTTAGCTTAGTTTCATGGAGATGCTAGCATTATTTTGCCATGTTAAAGGGCTGTGGGCCACTGTTTTTATTATGTTTAGTATGCTTGACATGTTTGCTTTGCATTCTAGTTTGTAAATCTTGGGGTGTGTGAGTCTCTAGCATGTTTAGCTTGCATTGATCTCATGATTTGGCATCATTTTAGATCATATTTCAGTCCCTAAATCATGCTCACTTGTTTGTGCTTGTCATCTCTTTCATGCTTTAAAGGTGTGTCCTTTTATGCCTAAGAATGGGCTTTGTGTATGCTTCCATGATTAATGCATTTTGGGGCTGCCATATATGGGGTTTGGGTGTCATTTCACATGCTAAAAGTCTGTTTTTGGTTGTTAGATGCATGCCATGAGTGGTTGTGTAAGTGGTGTCAAGTTACTCTCTTTGGTGCCTTAGACTTAGGTCCATTGACTAGCATGCTTGTGTAGCATTTTAATCATGTTTTGAGGCATATTTTGCCATTGTTTTAGAGGAGTTTGAGGGCTGCCTCATTGTGGTTAGTCAACCATTGTATGCTCATTACATGGTTGTTGCATGTTTGGTCAATGAAGCCTTGAGCACATGCTAGTTCTATGCTTAATTGGTCCCTCTTTGCATGACTTTTATGCCTTGCATATTCTAGCATTTTGCATGCCTATTGTGTTGGCATCTTAAATTGCCATGTTGCATTGTTAATGCATACTTGCTTGAGTTGCATTCCATGGCTTGGTTTGGGGTTGTCAAACCAAGCATGAAGATTGAGAGGAGTTCACACTTTAAGTGGTGAAACTTGTCTCAATCCTCATGTCACTAAGGCCCTTGATTATGGCATGATAGGGACTTAGTTCTCATGTTTGTGTTGCATGCATTGTTACAATCAAAATAGCAATCTTGGTTCCTTAGGCTATCATGCATCAAATGCATAATTGATGGCCCTAGAACCAAGAGTCTTACCTCATTGAGTCCCCAAGCATGATAGGAGGCAATGACCATGCTTACATGTCCCCTAAAACCCATGCCATGCATTGCTGTCTTGCTGCTGCTGTCAATCTGTCTGCTGCAGGGACTTTCTGCCGGCCGGCAGTTTGTTGTGCCGATCGGCACTGTTTTTGTGCCGATAAACTCCATGTGCAGCCGGTGGACAACTCAAATAGCCGATGACCACTCCTTCCAGCCGGTAGGGTACTTCAGACCATTTGGAAGGTATCCCAGGACTTTGGGAATTTTTGGAGAGGCAGGACAGTAAAAGCAGAAGCAACAGTGCCATGACACGGGTTTTCCGAGCAAGACGGATCGAGCACGCATCACTCGTACATCCCAAGGCAGGGCTGAGGCCCCATTGCATTTATTCATTTATTTGCTTTGATTTTAATAATTAGAATTGTGTAATAATTTATTTAATTTATTTATTATTCGGACTGTAATATTTATTTGGTCCCTCCGAGCGAGGGCAAAAATGTAATAAGTGTGTGTGAGTGGGTGCATGTCTTCCAATCCCCACTTCTTTCTCCCCTTTTACTTACCTGCTTTTTATGGTTAGTATTAGGGCATACTTATTTTAGCATACCTTATGCAATGCATGCGTGCATTCATGCATTTGTTTACATGCATCGGGCTCGGCACATCATGCAAACTGCATTGTATTTCAATTCCAAAATTGAATACGTGATAGTTGTTGCATTTCATGTGCCATGCTTAGGGTAGCCGAGCCTGTCTAGATTACATCCGTGCATGCGATGCATTAGCCACTTAACATGAACTAGGTCATGCATGTTTGCTAACCGGGTTATTGTTTTGGCACGGAGTACGATGTAAGTATTTATGCTTTAGCATATCGCATGCGTGTGAATGTTAACATGACAGTATGCTTACCATGCGGCTAAATGCTTACATGAGATGAACTGTTTGAATGCCTGTGGGTGAAGGTGGATTGTTTGAGTTGGAACAAGCTCATTGAAATCCGTTTTTTTTTTAGCCTACTTGCGAGTAGCAAATTCGAAAGCATTTTCAAAACAAACGGATATGCAATGCTTATTTCCAAATTAGGCGATCTAGTCTATACTTGTTTGCTGCGCGCATAACATAGTAATTCTAGGCTAATAATTGGAATAAGAGCACGTAATGTTTTCAAAAAAGGATATCACGGTTAGTAGAGGCCGGTCTTCGGACCGGGCGAAAGGGGGTGCTCATAGCTGACCTTCCCCGATCGTACCCAAGCTCCCGAGCCAAGTCACTTTGGTGATGACGGACACGTGGCCTTCGGCACCGAGTCAGGGTTTCCTAAATTCCCCATTTTAAAATATTTAGGTGGCGACTCTGTAATCTGGAAAAGCAGTCCATGTTTGGCACTACTTTTTCAAAAATCTGTTTTTCTTCAAAACGATTTGCCGGATTTGGACTCTTTGGTTCAGATTTAGAACCGCAACAAAGTCGAGAGTCCGAACTGTAGCGAGGGCCCCCCCCGCGGACGTGTTACAGTTTCTGGCGACTCTGCTGGGGAGTTTAGAGAGCTTGACTCGAACTCGTGATATCCTGTTTTGACTACACTTGTGTGTTTCTTTGCATTGCATTTGCATTGGTGCGCCTAGGACACCGTGTTGGCCATCTGCTATTCCTGAGCGGTTTGCCGGAGGCTTGTCTTGTCAAGGCATGCCCATAAGGCTGACCGGTTGCGGGCTCTGCCAGTATGGGAACACAAACCCCGGTTTTACCGGGGCACCCTTTTTGACCATTCGACCTAGTGCATAGTTGGAATCCATAGTGACCATTCCAAACTAGGACAGGTTGCTCACCCGATGGTAGGTTGTTTGAAACCGCTGTGTGCGTAGCGAAACCTAGCTCCTGACAAAATAGGACAGGGAAACCCTACCCCAACATAGGGGTGTATTGGTTCTCATTTATCTGCTATGTGCTTTAGAGTATAACTCTGCAGGAAACGTACAGATCAGTTTGCAAGTTTAAGTATCAGGCCTGAGGGCATCAGTATCAGTGTTTTGAGAATCAGTTGTCTATGGATATCAGATTCAGGCCTAGGGGCAATGGTTCATGATCAGTGATCAGTGGTTGAGAAACAGTGTATCCAATATTCGATCGTTTATTTTAAACACCCGACCGTGTGTTGTATGTTTATTTACTTTGCGCCGTTATGCTGTCCGATCGTCTGTTTATTTATATGTTTTATTTATCTTTTTACTAGGTAGTTGGGCACGATTGCTTCTGACCCAGTAGATACTCCCCAAGCACTCTGGACTAGAGGTCGCCGACTCCATCGATCTGAGGATCTGATAGACGGACAACCAGTGTATTACTCACTACCCCCGGTTACTAAACGGAGGTCAGTCAGGCAGAGGGCATCAGTACAGCAGTCAGTTCAGAGGGCTTTATCTACCCCACCTGTGATCAGTAGGGATCAGGGTTCTGTGTCACCAACAGAGAGAGAATATATACCAGTAATCCAATCAGAGCAGAATAGCATGGCTAATTTGGAGGAGATGGTGCGCCACCTTCAAGAAAGCATGAAAGCAATGCAACAGGATGCCGTCCGTCAGGCGGACTTCGCCAGACAACAGGCTACAGTTGTGAGAGAACAGGCAGAGACAATTGCCAGACTAGAGCAGCAAACCGGGGCGTCTGCCTCACATCAAGTTCCTCCCCCACCAGGAGTTCCTAACGTCGGGGAGACAGCTAATGTTCAAACTGATACAGAACTTCCTACAGGACCACCCCCACCCCCAATCCTACCTCAAATCCAACCTCAGCTATCAAAAACACCTACCAACCTACCGGACTCTCCCTTCGAGTTCGAGACTGATCCTACCGCACTGAAGTTGAGCAAGCTTGAAAAGCTGTTCAAGAGATCACAGGGGGTCAAGACTATCCCTGATATTGAAGATGGATACACCGATGCAGCTGTGACGCTGCCCGACAGATTCAAAATGCCTCATATTGATCGGTTTGACGGGTCCGGGGACCCCATGGTGCACTTGAGATTGTTTTCAGATGTCCTAAGGCCAATGGGCCTCAGTAGGCTTCAGAAGTTGTCTTTGTTCGGCCGAACCCTGTCAGGTGTGGCGGCCATTTGGTATGCCAAGTTGGAAGATGACGTCAAGAGGAATTGGGACGAAATGGCTGAGGCCTTCATCGCACAGTATTCGTATAATACACAGATTGAGATTACGACCCGTGATCTCGAGACGACTAGGCAAGAGCCTAAGGAAAGTTTTTCAGAGTTTGTAACCAGATGGAGGGCCAAGGCTTCGATGATGGCCTTGAGGCCTACGGACAAAGACCAGATTCGGATGATTGTGCGCAATCTTCAGCCGAAGTTGATGCAAAAGATGATAGTTCTCCCCTTCCCTACTTTTTCTGACCTACATGAAATGGGGGTGCAGATTGAGGATGCCTTAAAGCAAGGCTTGATTGACAACGACCGGGAGCAACCCCGACGAACTTTCAACCGTGGTAGCAATGCAGGCCCGAGTGGCACTACTACTACGAGAGCCACGAAGTAAGCATGGTCACCGCCAATCCCCCTCAAAGAAATACGGCAGCTGCGCCATTTTCCGGCGCGTCCGGAAGCAACCCACAAACAACCAAATACCCACCCAGAAACACCAGAACCTTCGCCCCACTATACATACCCCTATCCAAAGCTCTGGGGGTTCTGATCAAGAAAGGGCATCTGAAGCCCCTGGAGCCGCGGCCATTACCAGAAAAACTCCCTCCTACCCATAACCCGGCCAAATATTGCGCCTTTCATCAACAGCACGGTCACGACACCGACCAGTGCTTTCGGTTACGTCATGAGATTCAAGATCTCATTGATAATGGGGTGATCCTGCCTCCTGAAAAACCCAATGTTACCACAAACCCTCTCCCCACACATAACCAAGCTCCACCGCCCAAAAGACTCAATTTCATCCATATTGGGGACGTGTTCTACGACCCTAGTATCTATATCACACCTACCCACCTCCCTAAACCAGAAGTATTTCTTCCTGATTGCACCGCCTTGTGCATGATGGACGTCTTCGAAACCCAACCAAAACCAGCGGTGGTGACCACCGAGAACAGGAGAGAGAAAATCCCAAAGGAAAAGAGGATTGTTGGGTCAGAATCTGCGGGATTTGGAATTTGTGTCAAGAAAACATATAGTCCAGGTGACTACATTTCATCAGTAGGCCAAGATGGGCCCGGAGTAGAATTGCCAACAGAGGGAGAATTGTGTGTGATTCACGGAGATAATTTGGGGCAGGGAACAGATGATGTAACAGCTGTAGGGGAGGACCTCACCGAACTCCAGTTTTACAGTGACCAGGACCCAGAGGATGCGACAGTCGCATGGTTTGATTATGAGAATTCAGCGGAAGTCACCGGGTGGTTGGACGATCAACCTGATGTGATAGGAGAATTTCAGGCAGAGCAGGGCCCAGTAGGGGCGGGAATATCGTTAACGGCCGGGAGAGTCGAAGAGCAGAATACATCGCCGGGGGGGGACGGTGCCAAGAATTTCGCCCGAGATTGGAACATTTTGAGTGCGGAGATGATGGAACAGTCAGTCCTGCCAGAACAAGCAAGTTTTGAAGATTCCGAGAGAACCAGGAAAGCAAAGGCCCCTGTGGGAGTTGAAACTGCGGTGTGTACAGGAACCGAGAATACTGTAGGTATGTGGATGAGAAGTGCTGCGAGCACAAGAACAGCTGTACCAGAGCCGGACAGGTGTCTGTCGGCTGCTAATGGAATGTGGTGGGAAGATGAAGATTTATGTCTTGCTCACACCGACGAAGATTGGGGGAATAACCAACCTGATAACACTTGGTACCTCGGAGAGGTCGACCACATGACACGGAGTGGGCGGTATTTCAAACCCCCACGCTTAGATCAACCGGAAGCCTCGGGAAAAGATAGAGAAGCTGAGAAGCAAAAAGAGAAGCAGCTTGAAGAAGAAGCTGTACTCAAACAGCTGAAAAAGATACAGGCGGACATCTCTATTTGGGGGCTGCTCATGGCTTCGCGAGTACATAGAGAGGCTGTTTTATCAGCCATGGACAAAGCAAAGCTTTCAATAGAAACCACGCCAGAGCAGCTGGTGGGATTGGTCTTCCGGGGGGAGGTACCCGATGCTGACCTTTTCCGACAAAGAACTTCCGCCCGAGGGCACGAATCATAACAAACCCCTCTACATCTCCGTGGAATGTAGAAATAAGTGGATACCGGTGGTGCTTGTTGATACCGGGTCCGCCATTAATGTCTGCCCAGCGAGGACGGCATATGCAATTGGCTTGAAAACCGTGGATTTTGCACCAACAGCCCAGGTCATCCGGGCATATGACAATACAAGTAGAGAAGTAATGGGAACAGTTAAAGTTCAGACAAAGGTTGGGCCGGGGCAGCACGAGATAGATTTCCATGTCCTAGAGGTCCCTGCAACCTTCAACTTGCTTTTAGGACGGCCGTGGCTGCATCAAGTAAAGGCAGTATCATCTACTTTGCATCAAATGGTGAAATACCCCTACGGGAAGGGAGTAGCCATCGTCTTTGGGAACTCGTCAATCCACCCACCACCAGAAGTATCCACGCCTGTTCTAGAGATCGAGCACGGCATGGAAGATGTGTTCATATCAGGTTTTACCCTGGCCGAGGCTCAGATTGTACAGAATATTATGGCTACTAATGAAGGGATATACGTCAGTGCCCAAGCAGTGTATCTCATGAATAAGCTCCAATACATCCCCGGGATGGGATTAGGGAAGAGCGGCCGCAAAGGTATCGCAGCGTTGGCCGAGGTGCCGCACAACCCCCATACCTTTGGCCTGGGATATACGCCCACCAAGGAAGACTGGGTAAGAAAAGGAAAAGAGACGGCTGCAAGAGCCAAGGCGAAACAGATGGGAAAACCCTTTGAATTGATGCATCGGCCCATCCGAGGTACCCTGAACGGACGCTTCGTCCGGGAAGGGGAGGATTTTCCATTCTGTGGTTTTCCGGAACCGTGGTGGAACGCAGAGAAGAAGCACGTCCCGAGGTTCGAAATTTTCTTTGATCTACAAATATCTGGGGATGATGTTGTTGAAAAGCAGACAGACCCAGCGGTTGAGACCGAGCATAGCAAGGAAGCAGAGTCTGCGGACACAGAGTTTGAAATGGGGGTAGCACTGGCATGTCTACTTTCAGATCCTTCGATTGACCAGTTGTGCTTGGGGGATAACTCCTCGGTATCTATGATTGGAGATGAAACGGCTGCGGGCCTACCAACAGCTATTTTGGATGCATCCATCGCACCCTCCCTCATCTGGCAGTACGAGGAGGGATTTTTATCTAGCAGCACCGGATCAGGTAGTGAGCCGGAATCTGATTCCACCGAGTCTTGTGAGTCGGAATCAGGTTCCAGCTCGTCTGGGTCTGAGTTCGGTATTCCTGGGGGTGATAACCCGGATGCCACAGTCCTGTCCAGGTCGTCTTTTTCTTTCTCTTTTGAGTCTGTTGTAACAGAAGAATTGGACGGTTCGGAAGTATCTAATGAGAATGAGGTCACTGTGGTTTCCGAGTACTTTTCTGTACCTTTGGTTTATTGCTTAAATCAGAACTTTCAAAATTTTGATGAAAACGACGAGGACGAAATTCCTCCGGTTTTGCAACGACTAATTGAACAAGAGCAGGAGAGGTTTGTTAAACCCTTAACGGATGAAATCACTACCGTGAACATTGGTACTGAGAAGGACCCGCGGCTGGTCCAGATCGGGTCCACGTTGTCTTCGGAGGAACGCGAGCGCTTAGTCGCTTTATTAAAAGATTTCAAAGATGTTTTCGCGTGGTCCTACGAAGACATGCCTGGAATCGATCCTGAGATTGTACAGCACCGGATCCCTCTTGACCCCGAGGCCCGACCTGTTAAGCAGAAGCTCAGAAGGATCCGCCCTGATTGGGCCATCAAGATCAAGGAAGAGGTCACCAAGCAGATTGACGCAGGCTTCCTGCTGGTATCCGAATACCCGACTTGGTTGGCCAACATTGTTCCAGTGCCGAAGAAGGATGGCAGAATCCGGGTATGTGTGGACTTCAGGGATTTGAACAGAGCCAGTCCGAAGGATGACTTTCCCTTGCCGCATATCGACGAGTTGGTAGATTTCACAGCAGGGCATGCTTTGCTCTCGTTCATGGATGGCTTTTCAGGCTATAATCAGATAGTAATGGCACCCGAAGACCGGGAGAAGACTGCTTTTACCACCCCGTGGGGTACATATTGCTACAGAGTAATGCCATTTGGGTTGAAGAACGCCGGGGCTACATATCAACGGGCTGCAACCACAATATTACATGACATGATCCATAAAGAGGTCGAGGTGTACGTGGACGACATGATTGTCAAGTCCAAAGAAAGAAAGGGCCACTACGCCGCCTTACAAAAGTTTTTCCAAAGGATCAGGGAATTTCGGCTGCGGTTGAATCCTCAGAAATGTACATTCGGTGTTACAGCGGGGAAAATGCTAGGATTTCTGATTACACAAAGGGGCATCGAAGTCGACCCTTCCAAAATCAAGGCCATCTTAGAAATGCCACCACCAATGACTGAAAAGGAGGTGCGAGGCTTTCTGGGTAAAGTGCAATTCATAAGGCGGTTTATCTCTAAACTAACCTTAACTTGTGAACCACTTTTTGGTCTTCTGAAGAAAGGAAAGAAATTCCAATGGGACGGCCGATGCCAAGCTGCATTTGAACAGATTAAAGAATATCTACAGAATCCACCCGTGTTGTCGCCGCCGAAGCCAGGGAAACCGTTGATACTGTACCTGTCAGTGACTGAAACTACAATGGGCTGCATGCTCGCACAAGAGTCGGAAGATAAAGTGGAAAGGGCCATTTACTATCTGAGCAAGAAGATGCTGGATTACGAGACCCGCTACACTCCGTTGGAGAAGGCTTGTTTGGCCTTGGTATGGGCTACCAGGAAGCTGCGGCACTACCTGTTAGCTCACTCTGTAACGCTGGTTCACGACTTGATCCCATCAAATATCTTTTCGAGAAACCAAGCTTACGGGTAGGCTAGCTCGTTGGTTGCTGTTGCTCTCCGAATTTGATCTCAAGTATGTGACGCGCAAGTCAGTAAAAAGGAAGAGCGGTAGCAGAGTTCCTTGCCGACCACCCGGTTGAAGGGGATGAAGCGGTTGAGTATCTGTTCCCAGATGAAGCCATTCTGCACATCGAAGATGAAACTTGGACAATGTACTTTGACGGAGCGTCAAATCAACACGGGTATGGGATAGGGGTGTTGCTGATAGCGCCTGATGATTCCCGTATCCCTTTAGCATTCAAGCTTAGATTCAAAGTCTCGAACAATGAGGCAGAGTATGAGGCGTGTATTGCCGGTCTAGAGGCTGCCCTAGAACTAGGGGCAAGGCGATTGGACGTCATTGGGGATTCAAACTTAGTTGTATCTCAAGCTAAGGGAGATTGGAAAGTAAAGGAGGAAAAGATGGTGATTTACCACCAGACCTTGGATTTGTTAATTCCGCGGTTTGAAAAGCTCAATTTCACTCACCTAGTAAGAGAGAACAATAGGTTCGCAGATTCGTTAGCAACTCTATCTTCCATGATAGACATCCCATCTGGGGTCCGGATGCGTCCAGTCATTATTGACCAGAAATTTGCACCTGCCTACGAGTCAATCTCCGCCATAGATGAAGTACAGGATAACAACCCTTGGTATTACGACATATGGAACTTCTTGGAAAAGGAGGCATATCCACCAGGGGCGAATGCCAAGGACAAAAGGGCAATTAGAAGAATGGCTGTTCAGTTTATCATCTGCGGGGGTAAGTTGTACAAAAGAGGTCATCTGGGAATGCACAAGCTGTGTGTGGAAGCCGAAGAGTCGAAGCGCCTGATGGAGGCCATCCATGGAGGAGAATGTGGGGCACATATGAATGGGGTGATGCTGGCACGGAAGATTCTCAGACAGGGCTACTATTGGTCTACCATGGAGGAAGACTGTATCGACTTTGTTCGGCGATGCCACAAATGCCAGATTCACGCAAACCGCATGAACATCCCGCCGTCAAAGCTGTACAACATGACGTCGCCTTGGCCATTTTCAGTCTGGGGAATTGATGTGATCGGAGCAGTCACGCCGAAAGGGTCGAATGGGCATGAGTTTATCTTGGTAGCAATAGACTATTTTACGAAATGGGTCGAGGCCCAATCCTATGCCGTGTTGAAGGCTTCACATGTCGCGAAGTTTATCAGAAACAACATTATCTGCCGTTATGGGGTCCCGAATGAGATCATTTCGGACAATGGTTCTCACTTCAAGAAAGAGGTGATTGATTTGCTGGAGAAATACAATGTGGCTTTTCATAAGTCATCCACATATCGGCCACAGACCAACGGAGCAGTTGAGGCCGCTAACAAAAACATCAAAACATACTACAGAAGATGGTGGAAACCTATCGGGACTGGCCGGATAAGTTGCCGTTTGCTCTGTGGGGCTACCGAACGTCGATTAGAACTTCTACCGGGGCGACTCCGTATTCCTTGGTATATGGGATGGAGGCCGTCCTACCTATAGAGATTGAGGTTCCGTCTCTACGAGTTTTGGCTGAGTGTCAGATAGCCGAGGCAGATTGGCAGCAGAGTAGATTCGAGGAACTCATGCTCTTTGATGAGAGAAGACTGAAAGCACTGTACCATGTCCAAGGATATCAACGCAGAATCGCCCGGGCTTTTAACAAGAAAGTTAAGTCTAGGAACTTGAAGGAAGGAGATTTGGTACTCAAAGACAACCGAGCTCCCATCCACGACCCAAGGGGCAAGTTCAGACCCAATTGGACTGGCCCCTATATCATCAAGTCTATCTGGTCAGGTGGAGCTGTGGTTCTGATGGACCTAGATGGCCTGGAGTTCTCCCAACCGATCAACATGGACAAGTTGAAGAAATATTACCCCTGAGAGGCTTGCTAGGCCGAAAACCCGAAAGGGCGACCTAGGCAAAATTCAGAGCACAAAAAATTAGAAATATAAAAACTGAGCTCGCAAGGTTGAAAACCCGCAAAGGGCGGCCTTGGCAAAAGTTAGAGCGCAAAAGAGAGTGAAAATACTCGAGTGAACCCAAGCCTGAACTACGTAAGGCTTGATTCCCATCCTTGGGATACGTAGGCAGCTTCATCCTGAAGTTCAGCCATAAACATTTTCCCCGATCAGCTTTGTCCATTTGATCATCTTGGTCATCTTTGTTCATCAGCATTCATCGCAATCTCCGGCGTAGTGCTATTCAGACTAGGGGCAACTTTCCGTTGCCATGCAGTGCCGCGGTACTATTCAAACTAGGGGCAATTTTCCAATTGCAGGAATCTGGGGTTGTGCATCTCAGTGACAAATTTCAGGCGTGTCCAGTTCTGATCCATATCGAAAACAGTTTTGAAAAGTTTTAATAAAAGTTGACTTTGTTCAAATAAATCTTTTTACAACTAAGACCATTTCTGGACCAAGGTGGGAAATTTTCAGTACCACAACCTTCAATTTCATTGATTTCAAATAGAGTTCTCTTGCTCTTGCATACAATCGAAGTTGCTTTTTATTACATTCATAAAGAAAACTTGAAAGTACTGATAAAGCAATAAACCTGGGGCATAGTCAAGTCAAACGTCACTGCGCCCCCTCCCAGAGCTAGCTGGAGCCCCTGATACCAAGCTGGGCCCAATCTGTGCCTCTTCATTAAGCCAATCCAAGCACTCATCAGATAAAGTGCAACTGAAAGCGGGAGCAGGAGCCAGGAGTTCTCTCGTCCTCCATGCTGTGGCATACCGGGCCAGCTGTGCGCCTCGAATCGGGAATGTAACTGGGTACTCTATCCCTTCCGGCGGACAAGTCTGATTATGACCAAACTGGCGCAGGATGCGGAATGGGAAATAGAAGACACAATGAGTCAAGCCAACCAATTGGATCCCGGGTTGACGGGTCATGCTGTAACTCATCACCGGAAGATTGAGCCAAGGGCACCGCCAAGTAATGCGGTCTGCGGACAAGTTGCACATCCATTCAAACCACTAACCCTCATCAAGGGCGTCAACTAGGCGTTGCCTGAAGAAGTAGCCACGAGCTGAGTATGCCGGACAAGAGTCCACAACCTGCAGTTTATCCATCAACCATACCTGGGGAGGGATGAAAAATGAGAGAATAAAGAATAGAGAGATGTATGATGAGAGAAAAAGTGAGGAAGGGGTTTTTGTGAGAAAAACCGAGCTTGAGAGCCGAGTGACGTGAGCATATATATGTGAGATTAGGCGGGGAACATTACCTGCAGTAATAGTGGACTCCCTGCTAATCTGATCGTCTCTCGACGATAAAAGGCGTCTAAGCCCAGCAGTGTCTCAGCCAGAATCATGGCAATGCAGCTTTTGCCCCCCTTCAAGCCTTGGGCAACCTCAATCAACCGGAAACTGGGTCCTCCAGAACCAGAGATAAACAGAAAATGGGATAGCAGGCATAAACAAAGGGCGTGTCGCCGAAAACCTTGCCAGTGATGGTCGCCACGATCACCAGTCTCAGAAAAGCGACAAACCAAGCTCGGAACATCTAATGTCCCGTCACAAATTAGAGAACGAGCGTCGGGCATTGAAAGCCCGCACATTTCTCCCAAGGCTTGAGCATGGCCAAAACGAAGTTGGGGCAGGATCTCCTCATCGCGATCAGATTCCATTAGAGTTCGGAAATCTTCAAAAGTAGGACACACCTCTTGTCCGCTAAAGCTAAAGACATGTGTCACCGGGTTCCAAAACCTTGCCGCGGCATGGAGGAATGGAAAATGTAGCGGGGTACGGCGCAAAGTGAATAGTGCGTTTATGCCGAAAGCCCGGAAATTAAGCTTTTCCGAGCCGTTCAAGTTGTTAATCCAAGTCGTGAGATTTTGGGCTAGAAATGCTTCCATTTGGAGCAAATCAGTGTGGAAATGAAGAGAACCACGAAGTTGAGACACTTTTGAAGAAGATAAGGCTGAGTGAAGGACAGCTGTCAACATTCTGCTGGTGTTGACAATTTAGTGCCGACCGGCCACTTATAGTGCCGACCGGCCATCTGTTTCGGCCGATGAATCACTCCTTCGGCCGATGGCCTTTACACGCAGCCGGCGGACTTTCTACTAGGCCGGTGGTTCTCACCCTTGCCCTCTGAGCTGTTTATGCTAAGAATTTGGGAAGTCCCACTACTTTCGACGCCCTCCAGTGATCAATTCTTACGAGGGCGCGCCCATTTGCTTATCGAGTTGTTGCATATTTGCTTATCGAGTTGTATCCCACTCTGGTTGAGTCTTTGTAAATGTTTGTCAGGGTGTACTTGCATTTGGCTAGTTTGCTGAGTCACCCTGTTTTGCTTATCGAGTTGTAATTGGTTTACTACCTGATTATTACGATGCGATGCTTCGATTTTCAAAACACGGTTTCAATTTCAGTCACATTGTTGTGTGATGCCTTGCGATGCGATGCATAGAACGTGCAAATATAGCACTTTTTGAACAAACAGTCGTTTCATTTCCATCATATGATTTGTAAAAACACGCGCTTTTGAGAAATAAAACCTGCCTAAGGCAGTGCGATGTGCTTAAACTCCTAGTAAAAAGGAAAATAAAGCAGAAGAATAGCAGGGTAGCAAAGTGCTGGGTTTGACACCGGTAACCTCTCCCTTTCGGTCATCGTACCTTTTGCGCCTTTGTTCGGGTCAATTATGGGGTTTGGCACCTTCATTATTCAAGACAATACAAGAAAATGCACTGTCAGAATGCAAGTGGAGCTTCGAGTTGACCTCGCACCACAACTCTCGTGAGCGATGCTCAGAACATGCGAAGGATGTCCCTTCTCGTATCCTTTTATATCTTGTGAATTTTAAAAGAAATCGTTTCAATTATACTGTGTTGCAATACGTTGCATTTCAATATCATGTTTTATCATGTTCAATTTCAAGTTCCTATATACACATTGCATTGTATGCGTGCATTGCTTTACTGATATGTGTTCAAGTTCTTTTCTATATACTCATTGCTTCGTATGTGTGCGTTGCTTTACTCACATGAGTTCAAGTTCCTATATACACATTGCATGCACGCGTGCTTTGCTTTACTTACATGAGTTCAAGTTCCTATATACACATTGCATGCACGCGTGCTTTGCTTTACTTACATGTGTTCAAGTTCCTATATACACATTGCATTGTATGCGTGCTTTGCTTTACTTACATGTGTTCAAGTTCCTTTTTATATACACATTGCATTGTATGCGTGCTTTGCTTTACTTACATGTGTTCAAGTTCCTTTTTATATACACATTGCATTGTATGCGTGCTTTGCTTTACTTACATGTGTTCAAGTTCCTTCCTATATACTCATTGCATTGTATGTGTACGTTGCTTTACTTACATGAGTTCAAGTTCCTTCTTTTATATATACTCATTGCATTGTATGTGTGCTTTGCTTTACTGAGATGGGTTCAAGTTCCTATATACACACTGCATTGTATGCGTGCGTTGTTTTACTTACATGTGTTCAATTACAATCTTTTATACACATTGCATGGTATGCGTGCCTTGCTTTACTCACATGTGTTCAAGTTCTCTTTCCATACACATTGCGTGCACATGTGCATTGCTTTACTCACATGTGTTCAATCCCACTACCTTGCTATGCACGTTGCATACATTGCCACGCACTTTCGATCGCATTATCATGTGTATTGCTGACAGTATCATACCCGTTAAGTTTGCTTTCTTTGCAGGCACGATATTGTATGTACGGCTCATTTGAGGCCGGTGCAACCGGACGAGCCGCACAGGTATTGTATCTCCCGAGTGAGACGTTTTGAGAATTGCATAATTCTCTTACATCCTTTCTGCATTGTGATGTAGACTGTTGCATGTTAGCTTATAACTGTCGCATGTATGCTTCATTACAGCTTTCTTTGCATAATCATAAGTTCAGCTTCTTGCATTTTCAGTTGCATTTTGCCCCTGCCTTCGGGCGCATATCTTACTTGTCTTGCATGTTTGTCTAAGTCTTCGGCCTTGTCAAAAATGGGTCGTCTCTGGGCTTTGACATTCACTCCCGTCATTGTTATGACTTTCGAGTTCTATCAAAGAGGGGCAACTGTAGACACCCCATTTTTGACCGTCCTCAAGACTTGGACGTCACCGCTTGAACACTCGGTGATTATCCATGTTTGTGTTCGTTCGGAGTTCCCGGAGTTCTCGGCCCGCGCGCCTTGCCTCAAGACCTCCAAACTCGACCGTTTTGTGTCTGGTTTTGCACCAAACACTTGTGTTTTGCCTTGGGAGGGCAGGGAATGCTTTGTGAGGCATCCCCACATACCACCGGCTGTGGCTAGAGGCCACCGACTGGCTGGTTTTTCCATCGGCACTATTTTGTGCCGGTCGGCACTATTTTTGGCGAAATGACCATTTTGCCCTGCCGACTACTGTGCACTTGCTTTCTGGGATATTTTCAGACAGCTTTGTAGCTTTTGCTCCCCTCCATACACGTGTATGGAGGGGATACACTCCTTCCAAGCTTGTTTGACAAGCTTTACAATGCCTATAAGAGGAGAGCTCCTCCTCTTGGCTAAGGGTTAGCATTTTGGAGGCAAAAACCAGAGCTTATACATATATTTCTCTGTCATATATCTATAGATACATAGATCTCCATCTCTCTCCTCTTGTGTGTGTGATTTTAGGCTTGAAAGTGTAGATTTACCTCACTTTTGCACCATTACACACACCTTTACACCTTAGCTCGAGATTGAGAGACTTGGAAGGTTATTTGTGTTGGTTTTGGACTGGTTTTGAGCACTAGAGAGTGGCTGCACCACTTGTTCTTCAAGGGATCTTCAAGGGTAAGAACATCACTTTATATTCCCCATTCTTGCAACCCTTTTCTACCCTCTTTACTTTGTGTTTTTGAGTTTGTGTTTAAGATAAAAAAGTCTTGTTTTTACTTGTTCTTGAACCTTCATTAAGGTCTTTTTTTGGTTTGAGTTAAGCCTCACCACTTTAGGCCTTGTATGGCCACTTTTGGTGCCTTTGCTTAAGCCCCTTTTTACTTGTTGTTCTTGGACTTCTCACCACTGAAAACCAATGGGTTTTCAGTGGTGAGGGAGGTGTTTTGAAGTCACATAAAGGGGAGGGACACCCCTCTCCCCTTGATCCCTTGTTTGCCTTTGTTTTGGGTTCAAAGAATAGCATGTATGCATAGTCTTGTTTGGCTTCATTTAAGAGTTTTTTTGGGTGTTTTGGAGCATGTTTAAATTCTGTTTTTGGTCGGATTTGTCACCTCTAACATGTCTCTCATACTTGTTTTGAAATGCTTTCTTATGCTCAAAAGCATGCCATATTTTGAGGCCATGATTTTAGTATGTTTTTAGCTTAGTTTCATGGAGATGCTAGCATTATTTTGCCATGTTAAAGGGCTGTGGGCCACTGTTTTTATTATGTTTAGTATGCTTGACATGTTTGCTTTGCATTCTAGTTTGTAAATCTTGGGGTGTGTGAGTCTCTAGCATGTTTAGCTTGCATTGATCTCATGATTTGACATCATTTTAGATCATATTTCAGTCCCTAAATCATGCCCACTTGTTCGTGCTTGTCATCTCTTTCATGCTTTAAAGGTGTGTCCTTTTATGCCTAAGAATGAGCATTGTGCATGCTTCCATGTTGGATGCATTTTTGGGGCTGCCATATATGGGGTTTGGGTGTCATTTCACATGCTAAAAGTCTGTTTTTGGTTGTTAGATGCATGCCATGAGTGGTTGTGTAAGTGGTGTCAAGTTACTCTCTTTGGTGCCTTAGACTTAGGTCCATTGACTAGCATGCTTGTGTAGCATTTTAATCATGTTTTGGGGCATATTTTGCCATTGTTTTAGAGGAGTTTGAGGGCTGCCTCATTGTGGTTAGTCAACCATTGTATGCTCATTACATGGTTGTTGCATGTTTGGTCAATGAAGCCTTGAGCACATGCTAGTTCTATGCTTAATTGGTCCCTCTTTGCATGACTTTTATGCCTTGCATATTCTAGCATTTTGCATGCCTATTGTGTTGGCATCTTAAATTGCCATGTTGCATTGTTAATGCATACTTGCTTGAGTTGCATTCCATGGCTTGGTTTGGGGTTGTCAAACCAAGCATGAAGATTGAGAGGAGTTCACACTTTAAGTGGTGAAACTTGTCTCAATCCTCATGTCACTAAGGCCCTTGATTATGGCATGATAGGGACTTAGTTCTCATGTTTGTGTTGCATGCATTGTTACAATCAAAATAGCAATCTTGGTTCCTTAGGCTATCATGCATCAAATGCATAATTGATGGCCCTAGAACCAAGAGTCTTACCTCCTTGAGTCCCCAAGCATGATAGGAGGCAATGACCATGCTTACATGTCCCCTAAAACCCATGCCATGCATTGCTGTCTTGCTGCTGCTGTCAATCTGTCTGCTGCAGGGACTTTCTGCCGGCCGGCAGTTTGTTGTGCCGATCGGCACTGTTTTTTGTGCCGATAAACTCCATGTGCAGCCGGTGGACAACTCAAATAGCCGATGACCACTCCTTCCAGCCGGTAGGGTACTTCAGACCATTTGGAAGGTATCCCAGGACTTTGGGAATTTTTGGAGAGGCAGGACAGTAAAAACAGAAGCAACAGTGCCATGACACGGGTTTTCCGGGCAAGACGGATCGAGCACGCATCACTCGTACATCCCAAGGCAGGGCTGAGGCCCCATTGCATTTATTCATTTATTTGCTTTGATTTTAATAATTAGAATTGTGTAATAATTTATTTAATTTATTTATTATTCGGACTGTAATATTTATTTGGTCCCTCCGAGCGAGGGCAAAAATGTAATAAGTGTGTGTGAGTGGGTGCATGTCTTCCAATCCCCACTTCTTTCTCCCCCCTTTTACTTACCTGCTTTTTATGGTTAGTATTAGGGCATACTTATTTTAGCATACCTTATGCAATGCATGCGTGCATTCATGCATTTGTTTCCATGCATCGGGCTCGGCACATCATGCAAACTGCATTGTATTTCAATTCCAAAATTGAATACGTGATAGTTGTTGCATTTCATGTGCCATGCTTAGGGTAGCCGAGCCTGTCTAGATCACATCCGTGCATGCGATACATTAGCCACTTAACATGAACTAGGTCATGCATGTTTGCTAACCGGGTTATTGTTTTGGCACGGAGTACGATGTAAGTATTTATGCTTTAGCATATCGCATGTGTGTGAATGTTAACATGACAGTATGCTTACCATGCGGCTAAATGCTTACATGAGATGAACTGTTTGAATGCCTGTGGGTGAAGGGTGGATTGTTTGAGTTGGAACAAGCTCATTGAAATCCGTTTTTTTTTTTAGCCTACTTGCGAGTAGCAAATTCGAAAGCATTTTCAAAACAAACGGATATGCAATGCTTATTTCCAAATTAGGCGATCTAGTCTATACTTGTTTGCTGCGCGCATAACATAGTAATTCTAGGCTAATAATTGGAATAAGAGCACGTAATGTTTTCAAAAAAGGATATCACGGTTAGTAGAGGCCGGTCTTCGGACCGGGCGAAAGGGGGTGCTCATAGCTGACCTTCCCGATCGTACCCAAGCTCCCGAGCCAAGTCACTTTGGTGATGACGGACACGTGGCCTTCGGCACCGAGTCAGGGTTTCCTAAATTCCCCATTTTAAAATATTTAGGTGGCGACTCTGTAATCTGGCAAAGCAGTCCATGTTTGGCACTACTTTTTCAAAAATCTGTTTTTCTTCAAAACGATTTGCCGGATTTGGACTCTTTGGTTCAGATTTAGAACCGCAACAAAGTCGAGAGTCTGAACTGTAACGAGGCCCCCCCCCCCGCGGACGTGTTACAGTATGCAAGACATGTTTAGAGCTAAGAACGCCAAAGCTAGTGAAGTGCATTACACTACAAGCATGCCATACAATGCTCAAATGATTAAACCAGCCCAAAACAGAGCTATAACAGGCCAAAGCAGTGGCTAAAATGAACTGAGAAGATAGCATGAAAAGCAAGAAAATGATGTTCATGCATTGGCTCATAAACGAGGCATAAGGCTCAACTCTTAAAAGCACTTAAAGAGCGATATATATGAGTGTATGATGGAAGTATATGCTTTGAAATTACATGCCAAATGATGCCATATCATGAAAATAGCTCAAATAAAGCATGTTAAGAGGCTTGAAACACAAAGCTAGTCAAGGGCTTTTACACTACAACTATGCAAGGCAATGCATATATGATCAAGACCACTCAAATCAGACCTAAAGCATGCTAAAACATAGCCAAAAACATGTTGGAGTAGAGCATACACATGTTAGAATAATAGGCCACAACATCAAGTACACTAGGCTAGCATGCAAGATTATACTACAAGTGCAATAGGCATGCAAGAGGTGACCAAACCAACCAAAACAGAGTTATGGCAGGTCTAAAAAGTCACAAATATATGTTTGAACAAAGCCACAAAGAAATAGAAACACATGCTGATTTGGTGGGCCATCAACACATGCAAACAAGACAAGAGGAGGGGGGACCACCCCCTCCTATTTTGGACCTCAAAGCCAACTTTCCACCACTGAAATTCCTTTGGAATTCAGTGGTTTAAAGGCCAAGAAGAGATGGTTTCAAAAGCTTAGGAAGTTGGCTCAAAAGGCTTTACAAGCCAAAGAGCAAAGGGAGAGACAACCCCCTAACACAAAAGGGGGCTTAAACTACCATTTTTAGGACTAAAAAATAGATTTTTTTTTAGTTCAACACCACCCCAAAAAACAGCCCCAAAGTGGTTGAAAACTATGGTAAAGCAAGCATGCAAAATAAGCTAAAAAGGAGAGAGTTCTTACCCTTGAAGCACAGCTGCAAAATAGGTCCAATTCTGAGCTAGAACCACCTTTTGGAGCTCAAACAAGGCTCCAAGGAATCTCAGCCCAATGGTGATCAACTTTGGTTAAGGGTCTCTTTGCAAAAGTGTAGAGAATTCTAAGCTTAAGGCTCAAAAACAAGAGGAGAATGAGAGAATTCTAGAGAGAGAGAGAGTTTTCAGCTCTAAAATTTCTAGAGAGAGAGGACTTTTAGTGTGAGAAGCTCCTACAATTGCTCACCCTCCAATCTATGAGATATGGCTCAATATCTAGCAATATATGAGCATTTGGTTGAAATATCTGCAAAACAGACAGCTGGAGCATTTGGAAGATAGCTGGAGCAAAATATCTGTAAAATTTGGACTTTCTGGTCACAAGTGGCCGATCGGCTACCTTAAGTGGCTGACAAGAACCATTTTTGGACGACATGTGGCCGACAAAGGCCATTGGTGGCCGACACACTCCCCCAGTGGCCGACAGCAAAAATCAGTCATGGTCCCTGACTTGAAGCAAGCCTAACTCCTTGTAACAGCGCCCGCGAGGGGGCCTCGATGCTACTACAGTTCGGACTCCCTTTTTTGTTTGTGGTTCTAAATCTTGAACCAAAGAGTCCAACTCTGGCAAATCATTTTGAAGAAAAACAGATTTTTTGAAAAGTAGTGCCAAACATGGACTGCTTTGCCAGATACAGAGTCGCCACCTAAATATTTTTTTCTTAAAATGGGAAATTTAGGAAACCCTGACTCGGTGCCGAAGGCCACGTGTCCGTCATAACCAAAGTAGTCTTGGCTCGGGAGCTTGGGTACGATCGGGGAAGGTCAGCTATGAGCACCCCCTTTCGCCCGGTTCGAAGATCGGCCTCTACTAACCGTGATATTCGATTTTGAAAACATTACATGCTCTTATTCCAATTATTAGCCTAGATTTACTACGTTATGCGCACAGCAAACAAGTATAGACCAAATCGCCTAAGTTGGAACAAAACATTTTATGTTTATTTTAAAAATGGTTTGCTACTCGCAAGTAGGCTAAAATGCAGGTTTTGCCACCCTTAGGTGGTCTTTTAGAAAAAGATGGTTTTGCCACTATCTAGTGGGCTTAGAACTCACAGTTTTAATGCATTGTCCCAATTTAGGTAATTCAACCTCCATCCCAGGCATTCAAGCAGTTATATCACATAAGCAGCTAGCCTCATGGTAATCATGCTGTTATGGCAACACTCACACGCATGCGAGGATGCTAAAGCATAAAAACTCACCTAGTACTCCAAGCCAAAACAGAAGCTTATTAGAAATCCATGCATGGACCTAAGCATACTGAAATGTCTAATACAACACATGCAAAGATGTAATCTAGGCAGGCTCAGCTATCCTAGACATGGCATGTGAAATGCTACAACTATCACGTATTCAATTTGGAATTAAAAGTACGATGCAGTTTGTATGATGTGCCAAGCTTGATGTATGTCAACAAATGCATGGATGCACGCATGCATTGCATAAGGTATGCTAATTTTAAATATTCCCTAATCTACCATCATAAGCAGGTAAATAAAAGGGAAGAAAGAAATGGGGGTTGGAAGACATATACACACTCACCCACACTTATTACAATTATGCCCTCATACGGAGGGACCAAAAGAATATACAGTCCTAAACAGTATAGTCCAAATACAGAATAAATTAATTATTACAGAAATTTCTAATTATCAAATTAAATTCAGTATATAACAAAAAAGAGAGAGGCCTCAGCCCTGCCTCGGGATGCGCGAATGATGCATGCTCGAATCCGACTCGCCCGGAGACCCGCATCATGACACTGCTGCCTCTGTTCTTACTGCCCTGTCTCTCCAAAAATTGCCAAAGTCCCAGAACACCTTCCTTGCATGCTGCTGTACACCACCGGCTGGATGGAATGGCCACCGGCCATGTAAAATGACCGCCGGCTGCTTGAGAGGTTATCGGCTACCCATAAAGTGCCGGTCGGCACTCTATACGGCCGGTCGGCACAAAATTCCTGCAGAGGACGGTTTGACAGCAACAGCAGGCAGACAGTGCATGATATGGATTTTAGAGCAAATGTAAGCATGGTCAATGCTCCCTAACATGTATGGGACTCAAGGAAGCATGACCCTTGGTTCTTGGGCCATCAATTATGCATCTTGGTGCATGATAGCCTAAGGAACCAAGATTGCATTTTAACGTAAAAATGCATGCAAACACACAAATGAAACCAAGACCTTATCATGTTTTGGTCAAGGGCCTTGGGGACCAAGAGTTGAAACAAGTTGCACCACTTGTAGTGTGAACTTCCCTCAACCCTTATGCTTGGTTTGACAACCCCAAACCAAGCCATGAAATGCATGTATGCAACATAGCTCAAATGATGCAACATGGGAATTAGGATGCAAGCACACCAAATGTCATGCAACTACCATGTTAAGCATGCAAAATGCTAGAGTATACAAGATGCAAATGTCATGCAAACATGGACCAATCAAGCAATAAGACCAACATACTACAACACTTAATGAATCAATTAAGCAATAGACATGAGGCAAGCATGTGATGGTGGACTAGACCACAATGGGGCAGCCCTCAAACCAACCCAAAACAGTGGCAAAACATGCCCAAAATGGTGACCAATTACCTATGCAAACATGCAAGTCAAAGGGCCTAAGGTTAAGGCACAAAGGGAGCACTCCTTGCTACCATTAACATGGCCACTCATGGGATATATTAGACCACCAAAACAGATTTTAACAAATGAAATGAGCCCCAAAACCCAACAACAAGGCAGCCCAAATGCTCTAAACATACAAGCATGCACAATGCTCACTTTAAAGCATAAGAGACCAACATTTCAAAAGATGGGAGAGATGATACATGGAGGCATATAAGCATGGCATAAGGACTGAGATAGCATATTAGATGATTCCAAATCACTAAAATAGCCTAACCAAATGCATGCTAAGAACTCACATCTTAAGACTAACAAGCCTTAATGCAAAACAACTTTGTCAAACATACCAAACGTGGCAAAATCAGTGGCCTTCAGCCTCTAGACATGGCAAAATGATGCTAATATCTTCATGAAGTGAGGCTCATACATGCAAGAAACATGGCCTAAACTCATGGCTCATTTCTAGGCAAACTAGAGCATTACAAAGCAAGTATAAGAAGCATGCTAAGGACCACAAAACCAACCAAAAACAGTGATGATATATGATCCAAAACACCCAAATAAGCTCTGAAATGAAGGCATATAAGGCTAAAAATGCATGCTACTATGTGAGCCAAAGTAAAGACCAAAGAGGGACAAGGGGAGGGGGGTGTCCCTCCCCTATATACGACTCCAAAATACCTCCCTCACCACTGAAAACCCACTGGTTTTCAGTGGTGAGAAGACCAAAAACACCAAGTTAAACAAGGCTTCAAGAAAAGGGACTAAAAAGACCAAAACAAGGCCTAGGAGGGTGAGTTTGTGCTCAAACCCCCAAGTGACCTTAATGAAGGTTCTAAAGCAAGAAAATATAAGACTTTTTTATGTTGAACACAAAGCAAAAACACAAAGCAAGACAGGTAGAAAGCTAGTGCAAGTTTGGGAAAACTAAAGCAACATGCTTACCCTTGAAGACTCCTTGAAGAACAAGTGGTGCAGCCCTCCTCTAATGATCAAAACCAGTCCAAAATCACAACAAACAACCCTCCAAGTCCCTCAATCTCGGAGCTAGGTGTAATAGTGTGTGTAATGGTGCAAAAGTAAGGTAAAACACACTATTTAGGCCAAGAAACACACACAATGGATGAGGGAAGGGAAGATATAGATATAGATAGATATATATCAGAGATATATAGATATAAGCTCTGGTTTTGTGTTGGAAATGGCTAACCTCCAACAAATGGAGAGAAGGGTTGCTTATATAGGCCAAGGCAAGCCTAAGACTTAGTGGCTAAGCAAAAGAAAAAGGGTTCAAGGGGTGCAAAGGGGTCTTGGCTTCTTGGAGAAGCCAAGACAGCTGGCCAAGCTTCTCCAAGAAGCTTTGGCCAAAGGGTCAAGCTTCTAGAAGCTTAGGGGGTTCAAGGGTGCAAAGGGTGCAAAATGGTCACACCTGTGCACGGGGGAGTGTGATGGTGCATTCCAGCTGGCACAGCTGGCATGCACCATGTCCCAGGGGTTCAAAGGGTGCATGCCGGCCGGCCAAAACAGTCACCGGCACAAAAAAGTGCCGGTCGGCAACATACAGTGCCGACCGGCCAAAGTGTTTGAGAAAACAGTGCCGATGGCCAAAAGGGAGTGCCGGTGTGGTGTGGGGGCAGCCGGTGGGCTTCAGGGATGGCTAACAAGCTCCCCCTACCCTCAAATGCAAAAACACACAAGTCTTGGTGTAAAACCAAGCACAGAACAAGCCGGTTGAGAGGTCCTGAGGCACGACGCGCAGCCGGGACCTCCGGGAACTCAAAACGAACACAAACATGTATAATCACCAAGCGTTCCAACGGTGACGTCCAAGTCTTGAGGACGGTCAAAAATGGGGTGTCTACAGTTGCCCCTCTTTGACAGAACTCCGAAGTCATAACAATGACGGGAGTGAATGTCAAAGCCCAAAGACGACCCATTTTTGACCAGGCCGAAGACTTAGACAAATATACAAGACCAACAAGATATGCGCCCGAAGGCAGGGGCAAAATGCAACTGAAAATGCAAGAAGCCAAGCATAACTTAAAATCATGCAAAGAAAGCTGTAATGAAGCATACATGCAACAGTTATAAGCTAGCATACAACAGACTACACTACAATGCGGAAAGGATGTAAGAGAATTATACAATTCTCTGTACGTCTCACGCGAGGGATACAATACCTGTGCGGCTCGTCCGGTTTCACCGGCCTCAAATGAGCCGTACATACAATATCGTGCTTGCAAAGAACAAACTTAATAGGTACAATGTTGTTAGCAACATGCATGACAAGGCAGTCAAAAGTGCGTGACAATGCATGCAATGTGTACAACAAGATAGTAGGATTGAACACATGTGAGTAAAGCAATGCACGTATGCACGCAATGTGTATGGAAAGAGAACTTGAACACATGTGAGTAAAGCAATGCACACGTGCACGCAATGTGTATATAAAGGAACTTGAACACATATCAGTAAAGCAATGCACACATGCACGCAATTAAAAAGGAAACTTGAACACATATCAGTAAAGCAATGCACACATGCACGCAACATGTATATAGGAACTTGAACACATATCAGTAAAGCAGTTGCATGCATACAATGCAATGTGTATAAAAGGGAACTTGAACACATATCAGCAAAGCAAAGCACGCGTACAATGCAATGTGTATATAGGAACTTGAACACATATCAGTAAAGCAGTGCACGCATACAATGCAATGTGTATAAAAGGGAACTTGAACACATATCAATAAAGCAAAGCACGCGTACAATGCAATGTGTATATAGGGGAACTTGAACACATATCAGTAAAGCAAAGCACGCATACAATGCAATGTGTAAAAAAGGGAAACTTGAACACATATCAGTAAAGCAAAGCACGCATACAATGCAATGTGTATAAAAAGGAACTTGAACACATATCAGTAAAGCAAAGCACGCATACAATGCAATGTGTATAAAAAGGAACTTGAACACATATCAGTAAAGCAAAGCACGCATACAATGCAATGTGTAAAAAGGGAACTTGAACACATATCAGTAAAGCAAAGCACGCATACAATGTAATGTGTAAAAAAAGGAACTTGAACACATATCAGTAAAGCAAAGCACGCATACAATGCAATGTTTATAAAAAAGGAACTTGAAACTGATCATGATAAACATGATGCTGGAATGCAACGTACTGCAACTCAGTATGATTGAAATGATTTAGAGAATTCACAAGATATAAAAGGATACGGGAAGGGACGTCCTTCGCATGTCCCGAGCATCGCTCACAAAAGTTGTGGTACGAGGTCAACTCGAAGCTCCACTTATGTTCTGAAGGCGCAGTTTCTTGGACTGCCTTAAGTGATGAAGGTGCCAAATCGCATGATTGACCCGAACAAGGGCGCAAAAGGTACGATGACCGAAAGAGGGAGGTTACCGGTGTCAAACCCAGCACTCTGCTACCCTGCTATTCTTCTGCTTTACTTTCCTTTTTACTAGGAGTTTAAGCACATTGCACTGCCTCGGGCAGGTTTTATTTCTCAAAAGCGTGTGTTTTTTTTTTTGCAAAACATATGGTGGAAATGAAACAGCTGTTTGTTGAAAAGGTGTTACACTTGCATGTTCTATGCATCGCATCGCAAGGCATCACACAACAATGTGACTGAAATTTGAAACTGCGTTTTGAAAACAAAGCATCGCATCGTAATAACTCAGTAGTAACCAATTACAAACTCGATAAGCAAACAGGGGGACTCAGCAAACTAGCCAAATGCGAGTACACCTTGATAAACATTACAAGAGACTTAAAGAGGGTGAAATACAACTCGATAAGCAAATATGCAACAACTCGATGAGCAAATGGGCGCGCCCTCATAAGAATTGATCACTGTGAGGGTATTGGAAGTGGTGGGATTTTCCAAATTCCTAGCATAAACAGCTCAGAGGACAAGGGAGAGAACCACCGGCCAGCAAGAAAGGCTACCGGACCTTGAGGAATGGCCATCGGCCGGAAAGGGTGATCCATCGGCCAAAACAGATGGCCGGTCGGCACTATAATTGGCCGGTCGGCACTAAACTGTCAGCACTAGCAGAATGTGACATCTGTCCTTTCACTCAAACCTTATCTTCTTCAAAAGGGTCTCAACTTCGTGGTTCTCTTTCTCATTTCACACTGATTTGCTTCCAAATGGAAGATTTCTTGCCCAAAATCTCGCAACTTGGATTAACAACTTGGATGGCTCGGAAAAGCTGAATTTCCGGGCTTTCGGCATAAACGCACTATTCACTTTGCGCCGTACCCCGCTGCATTCTCCATTCCTCCATGCCGCGGCAAGGTTTTGGAACCCGGTAACACATGTTTTTAGCTTTAGCGGGCAAGAGGTGTGTCCCACTTTTGAAGATTTCCAAGCTCTAATGGAATCTGGGCGCAATGAGGAGATCCTGCCCCAACTTCGTTTTGGCCATGCTCAAGCCTTAGGACAAATGTGTGGGCTCTCAATGCCCGATGCTCGTTCTCTGATTTGTGACGGGACATTAGATGTTCCGAGCTTGGTTTGTCGTTTTCTCTGAGACTAGTGATCGCGGCGACCATCACTGGCAAGGCTTTCGGCGACACGCCCTCTGTCTATGCATGCTATCTCATTTTCTGTTCGTCTCCGGTTCCGGAGGGCCTAGTGTCCGGTTGATTGAGGTTGCCCAAGGCTTGAAGGAGGGCAAAAGCTGCATCGCCATGATCCTGGCTGAGACATTGCTGGGCTTAGACGCCTTTTATCGTCGAGAGACGATCAGATTAGCAGGGAGTCCACTATTACTGCAGGTAATGTTTCCCACCCAATCTCACATTTATGTTTGCTCACATCACTCGGCCCTCAGGCTCGGTTTTTCTCACAAAAGCCCTTTTCTCACTTTTCCTCTCATCGTACATCTCTCTATTCTTTATTCTCTCATTTTTCATCCCTCCCCAGGTGTGGTTAATGGATAAACTGAAGGTTGTGGACTCTTGCCCAGCATATTCAGCTCGCGGCTACTTCTTCAGGCAACGCCTAGTTGACGCCCTTGATGAGGGTTGGTGGTTGAATGGATGTGCAGTTGTCCGCAGACCGCATTGCTTGGCGGTGCCCTTGGCTCAATCTCCCATGATGTTACTCATGACCCGTCACCCGGGATCCAATGATTGGCTTGACTCACGTGTCTTCTATTCCCATTCCGTATCCTGCGCCTTGTCATAATCAGACTTGTCCGTCAGGGATAGAGTACCGGTTACATTCCCGATTCGAGGCAACAGCTGGCCCGGTATCACAGCATGGAGGACGAGAGAACTCCTGGCCCCCGCTCCCGCTTTCAGTTGCACTTTGTCTGATGAGTGCTTGGATTGGCTTAATCACTGCCCACTGGCATCAGACTTGACCAGCTCTCCAGGGACATTGACTTGACCATGCCAGCAGTTACTATCATACATTCCTACTTCCCGCGAGGCGCACAGCTGGCCCGGTTCCCCATGGAGGATGTGAGACTCTCTGGTTCCCGCTTCTTCACTTTGCCTCGGTCCTGCTTTCTTCATTGAGGCTTGTGATGGGGCCTGTTGGCTGAGGCACATGGGCCCTCTTGGCATCAGGTTCACCGGCTCTTTCCTTTGACGACCGCCGACTTTATTTGACTTTGTTTACTTTTTTAGTACTTTCAAGTTTTTTTATGAATGTAATAAAAAGCAACTTCAATTGTATGCAAGAGCAAGAGAACTCTATTTGAAATCAATGAAATTGAAGGTTGTGGTACTGAAATTTTCCGTTTTGGTCCAGAAATGGTCTTAGTTGTAAAAAGACTTATTTGAACAAAGTCATCTTTATTAAAACTTTTCAAAACTATTTTCGATATGGATCAGAACTAGACACGCTTGAGATCTGTCACTGAGATGCACAACCCTGGATCTTAGCAACTGGAAAGTTGCCCCTTGTTTGAATGGTACCGCGGCACTGTACGGCAACGGAAAGTTCCCTAGTCTGAATAGCACTGTACCGGAGATTGCGATAAATGCTGATGGGCAAAGATGACCAAGATGATCAAATGGACAAAGTTGATCGGGGAAGAGTTTATGGCTGAACTTCGGGATGAAGCTGCCTACGTATCCCAATGATGGGAATCAAGCCTTACGTAGTTCAGGCTTGGGTTCACTCGAGTATTTTCACTCTCCTTTTGCGCTCTAACTTTTGCCAAGGCCGCCCTTTGCGGGTTTTCAACCTTGCGAGCTCAGTTTTTATACTTTCTAATTTTTTTGTGCTCTGAATTTTGCCTAGGTCGCCCTTTCGGGTTTTCGGCCTAGCGAGCCTCTCAGGGGTAATATTTCTTCAACTTGTCCATGTTGATCGGTGGGAGAACTCTAGGCCATCTAGGTCCATCAGAACCACAGCTCCACCTGACCAGATAGACTTGATGATATAGGGACCCGTCCAATTAGGTCTGAACTTGCCCCTTGGGTCGTGGATGGGAGCTCGGTTGTCTTTGAGCACCAAATCTCCTTCCTTCAAATTCCTAGACTTAACTTTCTTGTTAAAAGCCCGGGCGATTCTGCGTGATATCCTTGGACATGGTACAGTGCTTTTAATCTCCTTTCATCGAAGAGCATGAGTTCCTCGAATCTGCTCTGCTGCCAATCTGCCTCGGCTATCTGACACTCAGCCAATACTCGTAGAGACGGAACCTCAATCTCTATAGGTAGAACGGCCTCCATCCCATATACCAAGGAATACGGAGTCGCCCCGGTAGAAGTTCTAATTGAAGTTCGGTAGCCCCACAGAGCAAACGGCAACTTATCTGGCCAGTCCCGATAGGTTTCCACCATCTTCTGCAGTATGTGTTTGATGTTTTGTTGGCGGCCCTCAACTGCTCCGTTGGTCTGCGGCCGATACGTGGACGACTTATGAAAAGCCACATTGTACTTCTCCAACAAATCAATCACCTCCTTCTTGAAGTGAGAACCATTGTCCGAAATGATCTCATTCGGGACTCCATAACGGCAGATAATGTTGTTTCTGATAAACTTTGCGACATGCGAAGCCTTCAACACGGCATAAGATTGGGCCTCGACCCACTTCGTAAAGTAATCTATTGCTACCAAGATAAACTGATGCCCATTCGACCCCTTCGGAGTAACAGCTCCAATCACATCGATCCCCCAAACTGAAAATGGCCATGGCGACGTCATGTTGTACAGCTTTGACGGCGGGATGTTCATGCGGTTTGCGTGAATCTGGCATTTGTGGCATCGCCGAACAAAGCCGATACAATCTTCCTCCATGGTAGACCAGTAGTAGCCCTGTCTGAGGATCTTTCGTGCCAGCATCACCCCATTCATATGTGCCCCACATTCTCCTCCATGGATGGCCTCCATCAGGCGCTTCGACTCTTCGGCTTCCACACACAGCTTGTGCATTCCCAGATGACCTCTTTTGTACAACTTACCCCCGCAGATGATAAACTGAACAGCCATTCTTCTGATTGCCCTCTTGTCCTTGGCATTTGCCCCTGGTGGATATGCCTCCTTTTCCAAGAAGTTCATATATCGTGATACCAAGGGTTATTATCCTGCACTTCATCTATGGCAGAGATTGACTCGTAGGCAGGTGCAAATTTCTGGTCAATAATGACTGGACGCATCCGGACCCCAGATGGGATGTCTATCATGGAAGATAGAGTTGCTAGCGAATCTGCAAACCTGTTGTTCTCTCTTACTAGGTGAGTGAAATTTAGCTTTTCAAACCGAGGAATTAACAAATCCAAGGTCTGGTGGTAAATTATCATCTTTTCCTCTTTTACTTTCCAATCTCCTTTAGCTTGAGACACAACTAGGTTCGAATCCCCAATGACGTCCAATCGCCTTGCCCCTAGTTCTAGGGCAGCTTCTAGACCGGCAATACATGCCTCATACTGCCTCATTGTTCGAGACTTTGAATCGAAGCTTGAATGCTAAAGGGATACGGGAATCGTCAGGCGCTATCAGCAACACCCCTATCCCATACCCGTGTGATTGATTGACGCTCCGTCAAAGTACATCGTCCAAGTTTCATCTTCGATGTGCAGAATGGCTTCATCTGGGAACAGGTACTCAACCGCTTCATCCCCTTCAACCGGGTGGTCGGCAAGGAATTCCGCTACCGCTCTCCCTTTTACGGACTTGCGCGTCACATACTTGAGATCAAATTCGGAGAGCAACAGCAGCCAACGAGCTAGCCTACCCGTAAGCGCTGGTTTCTCGAAAAGATATTTGATGGGATCAAGTCGTGAAACCAACATTACAGAGTGAGCTAACAGGTAGTGCCGCAGCTTCCTGGTAGCCCATACCAAGGCCAAACAAGCCTTCTCCAGCGGAGTGTAGCGGGTCTCGTAATCTAGCATCTTCTTGCTCAGATAGTAGATGGCCCTTTCCACTTTATCTTCCGACTCTTGTGCGAGCATGCAGCCCATTGTAGTTTCAGTACTGACAGGTACAATATCAACGGTTTCCGGCTTTGGTGGTGACAACACGGGTGGTTCTGTAGATATTCTTTAATCTGTTCAAATGCAGCTTGGCATCGGCCGTCCCATTGGAACTTCTTTCCTTTCTTCAGGAGACCAAAAAGTGTTCACAAGTTAAGGTTAGTTTTGAGATAAACCGCCTTATGAATTGCACTTTACCAGAAAGCCTCGCACCTCCTTTTCAGTCATTGGTGGTGGCATTTCTAAGATGGCCTTGATTTTGGAAGGGTCGACTTCGATGCCCCTTTGTGTAATCAGAAATCCCAGCATTTTCCCGCTGTAACACCAAATGTACACTTCTGAGGATTCAACCGCAGCCGAAATTCCCTGATCCTTTGGAAAAACTTTTGCAAGGCGGTGTAGTGGCCCTCTCTTTCTTTGGACTTGACAATCATGTCGTCCACATACACCTCGACCTCTTTATGGATCATGTCATGTAATATTGTGGTTGCAGCCCGTTGATATGTAGCCCCAGCGTTCTTCAACCCAAATGGCATCACTCTGTAGCAATATGTACCCCACGGGGTGGTAAAAGCAGTCTTCTCCCGGTCTTCGGGTGCCATTACTATCTGATTATAGCCTGAAAAGCCATCCATGAACGAGAGCAAAGCATGCCCCGCTGTGAAATCTACCAACTCGTCGATATGCGGCAAGGGAAAGTCATCCTTCGGACTGGCTCTGTTCAAATCCCTGAAGTCCACACATACCCGGATTCTGCCATCCTTCTTCGGCACTGGAACAATGTTGGCCAACCAAGTCGGGTATTCGGATACCAGCAGGAAGCCTGCGTCAATCTGCTTGGTGACCTCTTCTTTGATTTTAATGGCCCAATCAGGGCGGATCCTTCTGAGCTTCTGTTTGACAGGTCGGGCCTCGGGGTCAAGAGGGATCCGGTGCTGTACAATCTCAGGATCGATTCCAGGCATGTCTTCGTAGGACACGCGAAAACGAAAACATCTTGAAATCTTTTAATAAAGCGACTAAGCGCTCGCGTTCCTCCGAAGACAACGTGGACCCGATCTGGACCAGCCGCGGGTCCTTCTCAGTACCAATGTTCACGGTAGTGATTTCATCCATTAAGGGTTTAACAAACCTCTCCTGCTCTTGTTCAATTAGTCGTTGCAAAACCGGAGGAATTTCGTCCTCGTCGTTTTCATCAAAATTTTGAAAGTCCTGATTTAAGCAATAAACCAAAGGCACAGAAAAGTACTCGGAAACCACAGTCACCTCATTCTCATTAGATACTTCCGAACCGTCCAATTCTTCTGTTACAACAGACTCAAAAGAGAAAGAAAAAGACGACCTGGACAGGACTGTGGCATCCGGGTTATCACCCCCAGGAATACCGAACTCAGACTCAGACGAGCTGGAACCTGATTCCGACTCACAAGACTCGGTGGAATCAGATTCCGGCTCACTACCTGACCCGTGTGCTGCTTGACAAAAATCCCTCCTCGTACTGCCAGGTGAGGGAGGGTGCGATGGATGCATCCAAAATAGCTGATGGTAGGCCCGCAGCCGTTTCATCTCCGATCATGGACACCGAGGAGTCATCCCCCAAGCACACCTGGTCGATCAAAGGATCTGAAAGTAGACATGCCAGTGCTACCCCCATTTCAAACTCTGTGCCCGCAGATTCCACTTCCTTGCTATGCTCAGTCTCAACTGTTGGGTCTGTCTGCTTTTCAACAACATCATCCCCAGATAACTGTAGGTCAAAGAAAATTTCGAACCCCGGCATGCGCTTCTTTTCTTCATTCAGCCATGGCTCAGGAAAACCACAGAATGGAAAGTCTTCCCCCTCCCGGACGAAGCGTCCGTTCAGGGTACCCTGGATGGGCCGATGCATCAATTCAAAAGGTTTCCCCATCTGTTTTGCTTTGGCTCTTCCTGCCATCTCTTTTCCTTTTCTTACCCAATCTTCCTTGGTGGGCAGATAACCCAAGCCGAGGTATGGGGGTTGTGCGGCACTTCGGCCAACGCTGCAATGCCCTTACGGCCGCTCTTCCCTAATCCCATCCCGGGGATGTATTGGAGCTTGTTCATGAGGTACACTGCTTGAGCACTGACGTATATTCCTTCGTTAGCGGCCATGATATTCTGTACAACCTGAGCCTCGGCCAAGGTAAAACCTGATATGAACATCTTCATGCCGTGCTCGATCTCTAGAACAGGCGTGGATACTTCCTGGTGGTGGGTGGATTGATGAATTCCCAAAGACAATGGCTACTCCCTTCCCATAGGGGTATTTCACCATTTGATGTAAAGTAGATGATACTGCCTTCGCCTGATGCAGCCACGGCCGCCCTAAAAGCAAATTGAAAGTTGCGGGAACTTCTAGGACATGGAAATCTATCTCGTGCTGCCCTGGCCCAACCTTTGTCTGAACTTTAACTGTTCCCATCACTTCTCTACTTGTATTGTCATATGCCCGGATGACCTGGGCTGTTGGTACAAATCCACGGTTTCAAGCCAATCGCATATGCGTCCTTGCTGGCAGACATTGATGGCAGACCCGGTATCAACAAGTACCACCGGTATCCACTTATTTCTACACTCCACGGAGATGTAGAGGGGTTTATTGTGATTTACGCCCTCAGGCGGAAGTTCTTTATCCGAAAAGGTCAATGCGGGGAACCTCCTCCCGGGAAGACCAGTCCAACCAGCTGCTCTGGTGTAGTCTCTATGGAGAGTTTGGCCTTATCCATGGCTGTCAAAACAGCCTGCCTGTGTACCGCTGAGGCCATGAGCAGTCCCCAAATGGAGATGTCTGCTTGTATCTTTTTCAGCTGTTTGAGTACAGCTTCTTCCTCAAGTTGCTTCTCCTTTTGCTTCTCGGCTTCCCTATCCTTCCCTGAGGCCTCTGGTTGATCAAGTGTGGGGGTTGAAATATCGCCCACTCCTCGTCATGTGGTCGACCTCTGCCTCTCCAAGGTACCAAGTGTTATCAGGTTGGTTATCCCCCAATCTTCATCCGTGTGGGCAAGACATAGGTCCTCATCTTCCCACCACATTCCATCAGCGGCCGACAGACACCTGTCGGCTCTGGTATGACTGTTTTTGCGCGCAGCACCTTTCATCCACCTGCCTAGTAGTATTCTCGTTTCCTGTGCACACAGCAGTTTCAACTCCCACATGGGCCTTTGCTTTCCTGATTCTCTCGGAATCTTCAAAACTTGCTGTTTGACATGACTGACTGTTCAATCATCTCCGTACTCAAAATGTTCCAATCTCGGGCGAAATTCTTGACACCGGCGCCCCCGGCGATGTGTTCTGCTCTTCGACCCTTCCGGCCGTCGCTGATATTCTCATTCCTGCTGAACTCTGCTCTGCCTGAAATTCTCCTACCACATCGGTGATCGTTCAACCACCCAGGTAACTTCCGCTGAATCCTCATAATCGAACCACCACGCAACTGCCGCGTCCTCTGGGTATTGGTCACTGTAAAATTGGAGATCGGCCAGGTCCTCCCCTACAGCTGTTACATCATCTGTTCCCTGTCCCAGACTATCTCCTTGGATCACACACAACTCTCCCCCTGTTGGCAATTCTACCGGCCCATCTTGGCCTTTTGATGAAATGTAGTCACTCGGACTATATGTCTTCCAACGTAACTCCCAGATTCCGCAGACTCTGACTCAACAACCTGTTTCTCTTTTGGAATCTCCCTTCCCCTGTTCTTGGCGGTCACCGCCGCTGGCTTAGATTGGTCATGGAGATGTCCATCATGCACAAGTCGGTGCAATCGGGAGGAACACCTCTGGTTTAGGCAGGTGGGTAGGTGTGAGATAGGATACTAGGGTCGTAGGACACGGTCCCAGTATAGATGAAATTGAGTCTTTTGGGTGGTGGAGCTTGTTATGTGCGGGGAGGGGATTTGTAGTAACATGGGTTTTTCGGGAGGCAAAATCACCCCATTGTCGATGAGATCTTGGATCTCATGACGCAACCGGAAGCATAGATCGGTGTCGTGACCGTGCTGTTGGTGAAATGCACAATATTTGGCCGGGTTATGGGTAGGAGGGAGTTTTTCTGGTAAGGGTCCGCGGCTCCAGGGGCTTCAGGTGCCCTTTTTTGATCAAAACCCCCAGAGCTTTGGATAGGGGCATATATAGTGGGGCGAAGGTTCTGGTGTTTCTGGGTGGGTATTTGGTTGTTTTGTGGGTTGCTTCCGGAGCGCCGGAGAATGGCGCAGCTGCCGTATTTCTTGGAGGGGGGTTGGCGGTGACCATGCTTACTTCGGTGGCTCTCGTAGTAGTAGTGCCACTCGGGCCTGCATTGCTACCACGATTGAAAGTTCGTCGGGTTGCTCCCGGTCGTTATCAATCAAGCCTTGCTTCAAGGCATCTTCAATCTGCACTCCCATTTCATGTAGGTCAGAAAAAGTAGGAAAGGGGAGTACTATCATCTTTTGCATCAATTTCGGTTGAAGATTGCGCACAATCATCCGAATCTGGTCTTTGTCCGTAGGCCTCAAGGTCATCATCGAAGCCTTGGCCCTCCATCTGGTTACAAACTCTGAAAAACTCTCTTTAGGCTCTTGCCTAGTCGTCTCGAGATCACGGGTCGTAATCTCAATCTGTGTATTATACGAATACTGTGCGATGAAGGCCTCAGCCATTTCGTCCCAATTCCTCTTGACATCATCTTCTAGCTTGGCATACCATATGGCCGCCAACCCGACAGGGTCCGGCCAAACAAAGACAACTTCTGAAGCCTACTGAGGCCCATCGGCCTTAGAACATCTGAAAACAGTCTTAAATGCACCATGGGGTCCCCGGACCCGTCAAATCGATCAATATGAGGCATTTTGAACCTATCGGGCAGCGTCACGGCTGTATCGGTGTATCCATCTTCAATATCGGGGATAGTCTTGACCCCTTGGGATCTCTTGAACAGCTTTTCAAGCTTGCTCAACTTTAGTGCGGTGGGATCAGTCTCGAACTCAAAGGGAGAGTCCGGTAGGTTGGTGGGTGTTTTTGATAGCTGAGGTTGGATTTGAGGTAGGGTTGGAGGTGGGGGTGGTCCTGTGGGCAGTTCTGTATCATTCTGAACATTGGCTGTCTCCCCAGGTTTGGAACTCCTGGTGGGGGAGGAGCTTGATGCGAAGCAGATGCTCCGGTTTGCTGCTCTAGCCTGGCAATTGTCTCTGCCTGTTCCCTCACAACTGTGGCCTGTTGCCTGGCGAAATCTGCCTGACGGACGGCATCCTGCTGCATTGCTTTCATGCTTTCTTGAAGGTGGCGCACCATCTCCTCCAAACTAGCCATGCTATCCTGCTCTGGTTGGATTACCGGTATGTATTCTCTCTCTGTTGGTGACACAGAATCCTGATCCCTACTGAACACAGGTGGGGTAGATAAAGCCCTCTGAACTGACTGCTGTACTGATGTCCTCTGCCTGACTGACCTCCGTCTAGTAACCGGGGGTAGTGAGTAGTACACTGGTTGTCCGTCTATCAGATCCTCAGATCGAAGGAGTCAACGACCTCTAATCCAGGGTGCTTGGGGGATATCTATTTGGTCAGAAGCAATTGTGCTCAACTACCTAATAAAAAGATAAATAAAGCGTATAAATAACAGAAAATCGGACAGCATAACGGCATAAAATAAACAACACACGGTTGGATAACACGCTGAACTCGATACACTGTTCCTCAAATACTGATCACTGTTTCTGAATCATTGCCCCCAAGTCTGAATCTTGTACCCACAGATAACTGATTTCCCAAAATACTGTTACTGGTGCCCTCAGGCCGGATACCCAATCTTGCAAACTGACATGTATGTTCCTGTAGAGATACACTCTGAAAGCACATAGCAGATAAATGAGAGCCAATACACCCCTATGTTGGGGTAGGGTTTCCCTGTCCTATTTTGTCGGGAGCTAGGGTTTCACTACGCACGCAGCGGTTTCAAACAACCTACATCGGGTAAGCAACCTGTCCTAGTTTGGAAGGGTCACTATGGATTTCGATATGCACTAGGTCGAATGGTCAAAAAGGGTGCCCCAGTAAAACCGGGGTTTGTGTTCCCATACTGGCAGAGCCCGCAACCGGTCAGCCTTATGGTCATGCCTTGACAAGACAAGCCTCCGGCAAACCGCTCAGGAATAGCAGATGGCCAATACGATGTCCTAGGCGCACCAATGCAAATGCAATGCAAAGAGACACAAAAACGTAGTCAAAACAGGATATCACGAGTTTGAGTCAAGCTCTCTAAAATCCCCAGCAGAGTCGCCAGAAACTGTAACAGCGCCCGCGAGGGGGCCTCGATGCTACTACAGTTCGGACTCCCCTTTTTGTTTGTGGTTCTAAATCTTGAACCAAAGAGTCCAACTCTGGCAAATCGTTTTGAAGAAAAACAGATTTTTTGAAAAGTAGTGCCAAACATGGACTGCTTTGCCAGATACAGAGTCGCCACCTAAATATTTTTTTCTTAAAATGGGAAATTTAGGAAACCCTGACTCGGTGCCGAAGGCCACGGGTCCGTCATAACCAAAGTAGTCTTGGCTCGGGAGCTTGGGTACGATTGGGGAAGGTCAGCTATGAGCACCCCCTTTCGCCCGGTTCGAAGACCGGCCTCTACTAACCGTGATATTCGATTTTGAAAACATTACATGCTCTTATTCCAATTATTAGCCTAGATTTACTACGTTATGCGCACAGCAAACAAGTATAGACCAAATCGCCTAAGTTGGAATAAAACATTTTATGTTTATTTTAAAAATGGTTTGCTACTCGCAAGTAGGCTAAAATGCAGGTTTTGCCACCTTTAGGTGGTCTTTTAGAAAAAGATGGTTTTGCCACTATCTAGTGGGCTTAGAACTCACAGTTTTAATGCATTGTTCCAATTTAGGTAATTCAACCTCCATCCCCAGGCATTCAAGCAGTTATATCACATAAGCAGCTAGCCTCATGGTAATCATGCTGTTATGGCAACACTCACATGCATGCGAGGATGCTAAAGCATAAAAACTCACCTAGTACTCCAAGCCAAAACAGAAGCTTATTAGAAATCCATGCATGGACCTAAGCATACTGAAATGTCTAATGCAACACATGCAAAGATGTAATCTAGGCAGGCTCGGCTATCCTAGACATGGCATGTGAAATGCTACAACTATCACGTATTCAATTTGGAATTGAAAGTACGATGCAGTTTGTATGATGTGCCAAGCTTGATGTATGTCAACAAATGCATGGATGCACGCATGCATTGCATAAGGTATGCTAATTTTAAATATGCCCTAATCTACCATCATAAGCAGGTAAATAAAAGGGAAGAAAGAAATGGGGGTTGGAAGACATACACACACTCACCCACACTTATTACAATTATGCCCTCACACGGAGGGACCAAAAGAATATACAGTCCCAAATAGTACAGTCCAAATACAGAATAAATTAATTATTACAGAAATTTCTAATTATCAAATTAAATTCAGTATATAACAAAAAAGAGAGGGGCCTCAGCCCTGCCTCGGGATGCGCGAATGATGCATGCTCGAATCCGACTCGCCCGGAGACCCGCATCATGACACTGCTACCTCTGTTCTTACTGCCCTGTCTCTCCAAAAATTGCCAAAGTCCCAGAACACCTTCCTTGCATGCTGCTGTACACCACCGGCTGGATGGAATGGCCACCGGCCATGTAAAATGACCGCCGGCTGCTTGAGAGGTTATCGGCTACCCATAAAGTGCCGGTCGGCACTCTATACGGCCAGTCGGCACAAAATTCCTGCAGAGGACGGTTTGACAGCACAGCAGGTAGACAGTGCATGATATGGATTTTAGAGCAAATGTAAGTATGGTCAATGCTCCTAACATGTATGGGACTCAAGGAAGCATGACCCTTGGTTCTTGGGCCATCAATTATGCATCTTGGTGCATGATAGCCTAAGGAACCAAGATTGCATTTTAACGTAAAAATGCATGCAAACACACAAATGAAACCAAGACCTTATCATGTTTTGGTCAAGGGCCTTGGGGACCAAGAGTTGAAACAAGTTGCACCACTTGTAGTGTGAACTTCCCTCAACCCTTATGCTTGGTTTGACAACCCCAAACCAAGCCATGAAATGCATGTATGCAACATAGCTCAAATGATGCAACATGGGAATTAGGATGCAAGCACACCAAATGTCATGCAACTACCATGTTAAGCATGCAAAATGCTAGAGTATACAAGATGCAAATGTCATGCAAACATGGACCAATAAAGCAATAAGACCAACATACTACAACACTTAATGAATCAATTAAGCAATAGACATGAGGCAAGCATGTGATGGTGGACTAGACCACAATGGGGCAGCCCTCAAACCAACCCAAAACAGTGGCAAAACATGCCCAAAATGGTGACCAATTACCTATGCAAACATGCAAGCCAAAGGGCCTAAGGTTAAGGCACAAAGGGAGCACTCCTTGCTACCATTAACATGGCCACTCATGGGATATATTAGACCACCAAAACAGATTTTAACAAATGAAATGAGCCCCAAAACCCAACAACAAGGCAGCCCAAATGCTCTAAACATACAAGCATGCACAATGCTCACTTTAAAGCATAAGAGACCAACATTTCAAAAGATGGGAGAGATGATACATGGAGGCATATAAGCATGGCATAAGGACTGAGATAGCATATTAGATGATTCCAAATCACTAAAATAGCCTAGCCAAATGCATGCTAAGAACTCACATCTTAAGACTAACAAGCCTTAATGCAAAACAACTTTGTCACACATACCAAACGTGGCAAAATCAGTGGCCTTCAGCCTCTAGACATGGCAAAATGATGCTAATATCTTCATGAAGTGAGGCTCATACATGCAAGAAACATGGCCTAAACTCATGGCTCATTTCTAGGCAAACTAGAGCATTACAAAGCAAGTATAAGAAGCATGCTAAGGACCACAAACTAACCAAAAACAGTGATGATATATGATCCAAAACACCCAAATAAGCTCTGAAATGAAGGCATATAAGGCTAAAAATGCATGCTACTATGTAAGCCAAAGTAAAAACCAAAGAGGGACAAGGGGGAGGGGGTGTCCCTCCCCTATATACGACTCCAAAATACCTCCCTCACCACTGAAAACCCACTGGTTTTCAGTGGTGAGAAGACCAAAAACACCAAGTTAAACAAGGCTTCAAGAAAAGGGACTAAAAAGACCAAAACAAGGCCTAGGAGGGTGAGTTTGTGCTCAAACCCCCAAGTGACCTTAATGAAGGTTCTAAAGCAAGAAAATATAACACTTTTTTATGTTGAACACAAAGTCAAAAACACAAAGCAAGACAGGTAGAAAGCTAGTGCAAGTTTGGGGAAACTAAAGCAACATGCTTACCCTTGAAGACTCCTTGAAGAACAAGTGGTGCAACCCTCCTCTAATAATCAAAACCAGTCCAAAATCACAACAAACAACCCTCCAAGTCCCTCAATCTCGGAGCTAGGTGTAATAGTGTGTGTAATGGTGCAAAAGTAAGGTAAAACACACTATTTAGGCCAAGAAACACACACAATGGATGAGGGAAGAGAAGATATAGATATAGATAGATATATATCAGAGATATATAGATATAAGCTCTGGTTTTGTGTTGGAAATGGCTAACCTTCAACAAATGGAGAGAAGGGTTGCTTATATAGGCCAAGGTAAGCCTAAGACTTAGTGGCTAAGCAAAAGAAAAAGGGTTCAAGGGGTGCAAAGGGGTCTTGGCTTCTTGGAGAAGCCAAGACAGCTGGCCAAGCTTCTCCAAGAAGCTTTGGCCCAAAGGGTCAAGCTTCTAGAAGCTTAGGGGGTTCAAGGGTGCAAAGGGTGCAAAATGGTCACACCTGTGCACAGGGGAGTGTGATGGTGCATTCCAGCTGGCACAGCTGGCATGCACCATGTCCCAGGGTTCAAGGGTGCATGCCGGCCGGCCAAAACAGTCATCGGCACAAAAAAGTGCCGGTCGGCAACATACAGTGCTGACCGGCCAAAGTGTTTGAGAAAACAGTGCCGATGGCCAAAAGGGAGTGCCGGTGTGGTGTGGGGGCAGCCGGTGGGCTTCAGGGATGGCTAACAAGCCTCCCCCTGCCCTCAAATGCAAAAACACACAAGTCTTGGTGTAAAACCAAGCACAGAACAAGCCGGTTGAGAGGTCCTGAGGCACGACGCGCAGCCGGGACCTCCGGGAACTCAAAACGAACACAAATATGGATAATCACCGAGCGTTCCAACGGTGACGTCCAAGTCTTGAGGACGGTCAAAAATGGGGTGTCTACACTCCTTCATCTGGATGCCTTTTTAGGTCATTCTTGTGTCCAAATTGAAGCCCCGGAAGTAAGATTTCCAATGGTGGCAGCCTTGCATCAAAACTCCAACTATGCAAAGAGATATCCCTCTTTTAGTGAAGATTGCTCAGTTTCGGTCCAACCGAATTGATGCCTAACTTCAACCAGCCATATCTCCCTCATCCGGACATGGCTTTAGGAGATTCTCTAGTGAAAAATGAATCCCTGGAAGTCTTTTTTCCAACGGTGGTGGCCTCATAGCTGAAATCCAAGTGTGCAAACAAATAGGCCTGATTCAGCGAGGGCTGCTCGACTCTCTCTCAACGGTTCATGCCCATTTTCTCCCTCAACTTGGTTTCTTCCCTCTCCTCTCCAACTTTCCTCAACTCCAAACCTCTAAACAAGATGTTTTGAAAGATTTTTCAGAGATTTCACCTTTCTTTCATTCATTTCCACTTTGTCTTGGCTTGGTTTACCGAAAAGCGCAACATTTAACAAAATGTGAGCCTCTGAGCATCGCAGAAACCTTTTTCAAAATATTTTGAAAGAGAGGGCTTTAAGATCTAAAATCTTTTTGGTCCAACAATGGGGTGTGAGGTTTGGATTTGGAGTTCTCCTTGCCAAAGAAATCGAACCTTTTCATAGCATAGCTTGGCCAAATTTGGCATCTACTAAATAATACAAAAAGTCAAAAAGTCACTATCCTATTTAAGTCACATCATCTTATTTAAATCACATCACCTCTCTAACACATCACATCAAACCCAACCCAAACCCAACCCAACCCATATAAGCCAATAAGTTAAAAAGTGCAATTTTTTAGAACATCCCAAACCAACCCTAAGTAAGCAATCAGTGGCGCCCAAGTCTTAAGGGCGGTAAAAAATGAGGTGTCTACAATATATCAAATAGAGCAAAATATGAAAAACATGTATATCTTATTTTGTGTGTAATACGTATGAATAAAGTAAAATAAGGGTATAATAGTCCAATAACAAATCTAAATCAGGAAAAAAAGGACCTCATGGAATAAAACTATAAATACATGGAGCTAGTTAGGTTACAAGAATAGTTTGTGGACTTATTGGAATAAAACACCTCTAAAAGGAATTTATAAATAAATCTCCCAATTCTAAAATTGTTAATTTTAACCTCTAATTTAGAAGAAAATACCAAATTAAAATTAGACTTAAAGTATAAAGACCTAATTATTCAAATTAAAAACATAAGAATTAACTGAAATTTAGGTAAAATAACAAAAATGAAAATGATAATTAACCCTTATTTTTATTTTATGGATTTGAAAGAGGCATAACCAGTATTATTTTGGACCGTAATCAAACATCAATTTAAATCGTAATAACAAATTGACAATCTCTTATTACAATGCTAAGGTCTTGGTTTGGTCAGAGCACTATGTTGAATGTTGTGGCTAGTTTGAATTTGCCAAATCTTAAAAAGATAATTTACGATTTTGTTTTGGAATATTATTATTTATGTCTAAAAATTAAACCTACTTTATAGATTTAATGACGTGTCAACAAAATAATTATCAATCAATTATCTTTTTAAAATATCGCTGAGTCTAAAAAGTGTATTTATTATCATTTTCCTTTGATTTTTCATTGCTGGAGCTTGTGGTTGTTAAGGAATTTTCATTAATTATAAGGATTTTTGATAGTCAAGAGATTATAGATATTACCCAATCAATAAAAACAAAAATAGATTATAGACACTAAATCAAGGTCTTTAGTCTAATAGTTATGTAGATTGTGCGTTCAATTTCTACACTACAAGAAAACACACTTTTGGCTACCACTTTTGGCTACCAAAACAAATTTAGTCGCCAAAAGTGTGGGAATTGGCTACCAAAATTAATTTTAGTTGGCAAAAGTCAACTTTTTAGCTACTAATTTTTTTTAGTAGGGGAATGTTGATTATTGGCTACTAAAAAAAATTTAGTAGCTAAAGATATTACAATTGGCTACTAAAAAAAATTTTTAGTAGCTAAACATATCACAATTGGCGACTAAAAAAAATTTAGTAGCCGTAGAGGTACCTTTAGCTACTAAATTGTTTAGTAGCCGAATGAAAATAAAAAAATTAATTTTTAATCTTTGCCGACCAAATTTTTGGTCGCCAAATGTCAAGTTTCGGCGACCAAATTTATTTTAGTCGCTAAAAATCTACTTTCGGCTACTAAATCTTTGGTAGCCGAATGAAAATAAAAAAAATTAATTTTTAATCTTTCCCGACCAAAGTTTTGGTCGCCATATGTCAAGTTTCGGCGACCAAATTTATTTTAGTCGCTAAAAATCTACTTTCGGCTACTAAATCTTTGGTAGCCGAATGAAAATAAAAAAATTAATTATTTATATTTTTATTTTTATGAAGAGGTTGTACACCCACCATCCAAAAATATTAATTTTTTAAAAAAATTAATTATTAAAATAATATGAATTTCTTATTTTGTCCTTTTTTTAAATCCATTAATAATAAAAAATTTACAATTATGACAATTGATATTTCTAAAAAAATATACTATCAAAAGGTAATTTTGATAAATTAATATTTTTAAAATGTAATAATTGTATTATAAAAAGAAATGAAATTCTAAAAATAGACTATTATTTTGAGATGAAAAGTACAATTAAACTATTTATATTTTTTACATCATCATATTTCAATAACACTAATAAATTAAGAATAAATCAAAATTCACAAATAAAAGACAAAATATCCCAATTATTTATCATTTCAATAAATTTTTCAATATTATTACCAGTACTAATAGAAGACAAAATATCCCAATTATTTGTAAGACTTATTGATATTATTTCAGATTTTAAATTTTTCCTTAATTTTTTAATAATTAATTTTTTCAACTTTTTAAAATTATTTTTACGTTATACACGGTTAACAATAATCAAACACTATTGTTAATTTAAATTTGGAGAGAGACATTTCTAATTTAAATTTGAGGGATTTATAAAAGTAATTGGCGACTAAAAAAACACGGGTTGAGCTGGCTTAGAATTTTTTTAAAATTTTTTTTTCCTTCTTTTATTTTTAATTTTCTTTCTTTCTTTTCTTTCTTATTTTATATATATATATATAATATAAGAATATAAGAATATAAAATTTTTAAATATATTATTATATTTTTCAGTAAAAAAAATATTATGACAAATATTTAAGATAATTTAATATTTGTAATTTGTAATTTATAATTTTATTACTTATATTTTTATTTAAATATAATTTTAATATATTTGTTACTTTTATTTAAATTTTTTTTAAATAATGAATTTTGTTTGTAACTTTTAATATATTTTTTTAATTCATTATTTACCGACTAAATTTTAGTCGGCGATTAGTCTTACAAAATTGAAAATTTGTGCTTCAGACTTTAGAGGGAAACTTCGGAGGGAAACTTTGGAGTACTTTAACTTGAACTACCTGACATATTATTTCTTTCCTTTCCATTGCACTTGTGTTACATGGACCATTATCCCTCCCACCTCTGGTTTAGTAGTTCATATTCAAACCATGGGTTTTCATTCAATAGTTGATATCCGAAACACCAATGGTGTGGAAGTGTGAACTGAGCAAAAATGACCAATAGTGTGGAAGCTTCTCATATTTGATAGCAGAGTGGTTTTCTGCTTCTCATATCAAGGGGGAGATCCAATGGTGGACAGGGTGTTTGATGAAATGCCTCAAAGAATAACTCATCTTAATTGCGAATCAACTTTACATAGTGTTAGTATGATTTGATATCAAACCTTCCAAGCTAGAGTCAGTCCATTAGATCATGTCAAATATTTGGGACACTAAACAAGCTTAGTTATAGATTAATTGAGAGAGAGAGAGAGCATGTCTGTTTCTCTCTCTCATTTTCTCTCTGTCTCTCGCATATCTTTCTTCTCTCTATCTCTCTCATCTGTCTTCTCCCTCTGTCTCTCTCGCTCATCTTTCTTCTCTCTATCTCTCTCATCATTTACTTTCGGTTCAAAATTGATCCGAAATGTCCTGGACTAAGATGAACTTGGGACATTAAGCATTGTGGATCAAACACTTATAATTGGAAGTATGTCATCTTTCCATTGTTTTTGAAATTACGATGACTCATTGATGAATTAATTTGATTTATTTTTATTTTTTTTGAAATTACGATGACTCATTGATGAATTTAACAAGCCTGATCTATTTTTCACATCCCTTTCTCTCTCTGTCTCTCTGTCTGTCTCTCTCTTTATATCTCTTTCTCTCTTTATCTCTCTCTCACTTATCACTCTTCTCTCTTTCTTTCTCTCTATGCGTCTGTTTGTCTGTCTCTCACTCTTCTCTCTCTCTCTCTTCTTTCTATGTGTCTATCTGTCTGTTTATCTCTCTCTCCCATTATGTTCACATTGCTGACTCTCTCCCTTATCTTTGTGTCTCTCTGTGTCTCTCACTCATCTCTCTTCCTCTCTTCTCTCTATCTTTCTCTCTGTCTCTCTGTCTGTCTCTCTCTTATATCTCTTTCTCTCTTTATCTCTCTCTCACTTATCACTCTTCTCTCTTTCTTCTCTCTATGCGTCTGTTTGTCTGTCTCTCACTCTTCTCTCTCTCTCTCTGTATATTGGGGAAAATCCCAGTGATAAATTTGTTTAAACCAATGATAAATTTATTACTGTTGAATTTTTGTAAATTTGTTTTTGTGAATTAGTGAGTGAGTGTGTATGTATGTGAGTATGAAATTTATCACTGATAACATTTATCAGTGATAAATTCATCATTGCTAAATTATTGTGAATTTAATTTTGTGAATTAGTAAGTGAGTATGTATGTATGTGAGTATGAAATTTATCACTGATAACATTTATCAGTGATAAATTCATCATTGCTAAATTATTGTGAATTTAATTTTGTGAATTAGTAAGTGAGTATGTATGTATGTGAGTATGAAATTTATCACTGATAACATTTATCAGTGATAAATTCATCATTGCTAAATTATTGTGAATTTAATTTTGTGAATTAGTAAGTGAGTATGTATGTATGTGAGTATGAAATTTATCACTGATAACATTTATCAGTGATAAATTCATCATTGCTAAATTATTGTGAATTTAATTTTGTGAATTAGTAAGTGAGTATGTATGTATGTGAGTATGAAATTTATCACTGATAACATTTATCAGTGATAAATTCATCATTGCTAAATTATTGTGAATTTAATTTTGTGAATTAGTAAGTGTGTGGATATGTTTTTGTGAATTAGTGAGTGAGTGTGTATGTATGTGAGTATGAGAGTGGGAAAGAATAAGTAATTTAAGTGGTTTGATAAATACTGATAACATTTATCAGTGTCGGTGTGTTTCTCACGGAGACGGTGGTCAGATGTTGGGTTGCAATGTTGAGTCTAGGGGTAAAAATGAAAAATACTGTTTGATTTTTTTGGGTAGGACCTGCTGGGTAATAAGATTGATCCATAGGACCTGCCCGTAACTCCCCATTTTATTCAGAGGGTCTGGTGGGTTCTTTCTAGTGGTTGTTGGATTGGGTTGGATAATTTTTTATGGTGTGTGGTGATTGTTGGATTTATAAATATGTTTTGTTAGATTATAATTGTCCAATTTAATATAATTATTTTTAAATTTATAATTAATTTCTTATCAATTAGCCAAAAAAAAAAGAAAAAAAAAGCTCTCTTTCTCTCTCTTTGCATATTTCTCCACCAACGATTATCGCTATGTCCACCATTGCCGACCACGGCTGCTTCCACTGTTGTCATTGCCTGCAACCTCAACCGGCATCTTCTTCCACTTTCACCATTGCTTCCACCTCCACCTCCACCTTCGTTGCCGACCACTGCCGCCTCCACCTCCATAGTCGTCATCACCTCCACCTCTAAATTTAGAATCTAGGCTCTTTGCCACCGGGTCTTCTCTCTCTCTCTCTGTATATTGGGGAAAATCCCAGTGATAAATTTGTTTAAACTAGTGATAAATCAGTGATAAATTTGTTTAAACTAGTGATAAATCAGTGATAAATTTGTTTAAACTAGTGATAAATCAGTGATAAATTTGTTTAAACTAGTGATAAATTAGTGATAAATTTGTTTAAACTAGTGATAAATCAGTGATAAATTTGTTTAAACTAGTGATAAATCAGTGATAAATTTGTTTAAACCAATGATAAATTTATTACTGTTGAATTTTTGTAAATTTGTTTTTGTGAATTAGTAAGTGTGTGGATATGTTTTTGTGAATTAGTAAGTGAGTATGTATGTATGTGAGTATGAAATTTATCACTGATAACATTTATCAGTGATAAATTCATCATTGCTAAATTATTGTGAATTTAATTTTGTGAATTAGTAAGTGTGTGGATATGTTTTTGTGAATTAGTGAGTGAGTGTGTATGTATGTGAGTATGAAATTTATCACTGATAACATTTATCAGTGATAAATTCATCATTGCTAAATTATTGTGAATTTAATTTTGTGAATTAGTAAGTGTGTGGATATGTTTTTGTGAATTAGTAAGTGAGTATGTATGTATGTGAGTATGAAATTTATCACTGATAACATTTATCAGTGATAAATTCATCATTGCTAAATTATTGTGAATTTAATTTTGTGAATTAGTAAGTGAGTATGTATGTATGTGAGTATGAAATTTATCACTGATAACATTTATCAGTGATAAATTCATCATTGCTAAATTATTGTGAATTTAATTTTGTGAATTAGTAAGTGAGTATGTATGTATGTGAGTATGAAATTTATCACTGATAACATTTATCAGTGATAAATTCATCATTGCTAAATTATTGTGAATTTAATTTTGTGAATTAGTAAGTGAGTATGTATGTATGTGAGTATGAAATTTATCACTGATAACATTTATCAGTGATAAATTCATCATTGCTAAATTATTGTGAATTTAATTTTGTGAATTAGTAAGTGAGTATGTATGTATGTGAGTATGAAATTTATCACTGATAACATTTATCAGTGATAAATTCATCATTGCTAAATTATTGTGAATTTAATTTTGTGAATTAGTAAGTGAGTATGTATGTATGTGAGTATGAAATTTATCACTGATAACATTTATCAGTGATAAATTCATCATTGCTAAATTATTGTGAATTTAATTTTGTGAATTAGTAAGTGTGTGGATATGTTTTTGTGAATTAGTGAGTGAGTGTGTATGTATGTGAGTATGAAATTTATCACTGATAACATTTATCAGTGATAAATTCATCATTGCTAAATTATTGTGAATTTAATTTTGTGAATTAGTAAGTGAGTATGTATGTATGTGAGTATGAGAGTGGGAAAGAATAAGTAATTTAAGTGGTTTGATAAATACTGATAACATTTATCAGTGTCGGTGTGTTTCTCACGGAGACGGTGGTCAGATGTTGGGTTGCAATGTTGAGTCTAGGGGTAAAAATGAAAAATACTGTTTGATTTTTTTGGGTAGGACCTGCTGGGTAATAAGATTGATCCATAGGACCTGCCCGTAACTCCCCATTTTATTCAGAGGGTCTGGTGGGTTCTTTCTAGTGGTTGTTGGATTGGGTTGGATAATTTTTTATGGTGTGTGGTGATTGTTGGATTTATAAATATGTTTTGTTAGATTATAATTGTCCAATTTAATATAATTATTTTTAAATTTATAATTAATTTCTTATCAATTAGCCAAAAAAAAAGAGAAAAAATTATAGGCACTATTAAGCTTCAACAAGCTTTTCGGGTTAAAGAAAATTTCAATTTTTTTTTTCTTATTACCATTTTATTTTTTATTTAAATATAATTTTAATATATTTGTTACTTTTATTTAAATTTTTTTTAAATAATGAATTTTTTTGTTACTCTCTATTTTTCTGTATGTCTCTCTCTCTCTCTCTCTCTCTCTCTCTCCTCTCTCTCTCTCTCTCCTCTCTCTCTCTCTCTCTGTATATTGGGGAAAATCCCAGTGATAAATTTGTTTAAACTAGTGATAAATCAGTGATAAATTTGTTTAAACCAGTGATAAATCAGTGATAAATTTGTTTAAACTAGTGATAAATCAGTGATAAATTTGTTTAAACTAGTAATAAATCAGTGATAAATTTGTTTAAACTAGTGATAAATCAGTGATAAATTTGTTTAAACTAGTGATAAATCAGTGATAAATTTGTTTAAACCAATGATAAATTTATTACTGTTGAATTTTTGTAAATTTGTTTTTGTGAATTAGTAAGTGAGTATGTATGTATGTGAGTATGAAATTTATCACTGATAACATTTATCAGTGATAAATTCATCATTGCTAAATTATTGTGAATTTAATTTTGTGAATTAGTAAGTGAGTATGTATGTATGTGAGTATGAAATTTATCACTGATAACATTTATCAGTGATAAATTCATCATTGCTAAATTATTGTGAATTTAATTTTGTGAATTAGTAAGTGAGTATGTATGTATGTGAGTATGAAATTTATCACTGATAACATTTATCAGTGATAAATTCATCATTGCTAAATTATTGTGAATTTAATTTTGTGAATTAGTAAGTGTGTGGATATGTTTTTGTGAATTAGTAAGTGTGTGGATATGTTTTTGTGAATTAGTAAGTGTGTGGATATGTTTTTGTGAATTAGTAAGTGAGTATGTATGTATGTGAGTATGAAATTTATCACTGATAACATTTATCAGTGATAAATTCATCATTGCTAAATTATTGTGAATTTAATTTTGTGAATTAGTAAGTGAGTATGTATGTATGTGAGTATGAAATTTATCACTGATAACATTTATCAGTGATAAATTCATCATTGCTAAATTATTGTGAATTTAATTTTGTGAATTAGTAAGTGAGTATGTATGTATGTGAGTATGAAATTTATCACTGATAACATTTATCAGTGATAAATTCATCATTGCTAAATTATTGTGAATTTAATTTTGTGAATTAGTAAGTGAGTATGTATGTATGTGAGTATGAAATTTATCACTGATAACATTTATCAGTGATAAATTCATCATTGCTAAATTATTGTGAATTTAATTTTGTGAATTAGTAAGTGTGTGGATATGTTTTTGTGAATTAGTAAGTGTGTGGATATGTTTTTGTGAATTAGTGAGTGAGTGTGTATGTATGTGAGTATGAAATTTATCACTGATAACATTTATCAGTGATAAATTCATCATTGCTAAATTATTGTGAATTTAATTTTGTGAATTAGTAAGTGTGTGGATATGTTTTTGTGAATTAGTAAGTGTGTGGATATGTTTTTGTGAATTAGTAAGTGTGTGGATATGTTTTTGTGAATTAGTGAGTGAGTGTGTATGTATGTGAGTATGAAATTTATCACTGATAACATTTATCAGTGATAAATTCATCATTGCTAAATTATTGTGAATTTAATTTTGTGAATTAGTAAGTGAGTATGTATGTATGTGAGTATGAAATTTATCACTGATAACATTTATCAGTGATAAATTCATCATTGCTAAATTATTGTGAATTTAATTTTGTGAATTAGTAAGTGAGTATGTATGTATGTGAGTATGAAATTTATCACTGATAACATTTATCAGTGATAAATTCATCATTGCTAAATTATTGTGAATTTAATTTTGTGAATTAGTAAGTGAGTATGTATGTATGTGAGTATGAAATTTATCACTGATAACATTTATCAGTGATAAATTCATCATTGCTAAATTATTGTGAATTTAATTTTGTGAATTAGTAAGTGAGTATGTATGTATGTGAGTATGAAATTTATCACTGATAACATTTATCAGTGATAAATTCATCATTGCTAAATTATTGTGAATTTAATTTTGTGAATTAGTAAGTGAGTATGTATGTATGTGAGTATGAAATTTATCACTGATAACATTTATCAGTGATAAATTCATCATTGCTAAATTATTGTGAATTTAATTTTGTGAATTAGTAAGTGAGTATGTATGTATGTGAGTATGAAATTTATCACTGATAACATTTATCAGTGATAAATTCATCATTGCTAAATTATTGTGAATTTAATTTTGTGAATTAGTAAGTGTGTGGATATGTTTTTGTGAATTAGTAAGTGAGTATGTATGTATGTGAGTATGAAATTTATCACTGATAACATTTATCAGTGATAAATTCATCATTGCTAAATTATTGTGAATTTAATTTTGTGAATTAGTAAGTGAGTATGTATGTATGTGAGTATGAAATTTATCACTGATAACATTTATCAGTGATAAATTCATCATTGCTAAATTATTGTGAATTTAATTTTGTGAATTAGTAAGTGAGTATGTATGTATGTGAGTATGAAATTTATCACTGATAACATTTATCAGTGATAAATTCATCATTGCTAAATTATTGTGAATTTAATTTTGTGAATTAGTAAGTGTGTGGATATGTTTTTGTGAATTAGTAAGTGTGTGGATATGTTTTTGTGAATTAGTAAGTGAGTATGTATGTATGTGAGTATGAAATTTATCACTGATAACATTTATCAGTGATAAATTCATCATTGCTAAATTATTGTGAATTTAATTTTGTGAATTAGTAAGTGAGTATGTATGTATGTGAGTATGAAATTTATCACTGATAACATTTATCAGTGATAAATTCATCATTGCTAAATTATTGTGAATTTAATTTTGTGAATTAGTAAGTGAGTATGTATGTATGTGAGTATGAAATTTATCACTGATAACATTTATCAGTGATAAATTCATCATTGCTAAATTATTGTGAATTTAATTTTGTGAATTAGTAAGTGTGTGGATATGTTTTTGTGAATTAGTGAGTGAGTGTGTATGTATGTGAGTATGAGAGTGGGAAAGAATAAGTAATTTAAGTGGTTTGATAAATACTGATAACATTTATCAGTGTCGGTGTGTTTCTCACGGAGACGGTGGTCAGATGTTGGGTTGCAATGTTGAGTCTAGGGGTAAAAATGAAAAATACTGTTTGATTTTTTTGGGTAGGACCTGCTGGGTAATAAGATTGATCCATAGGACCTGCCCGTAACTCCCCATTTTATTCAGAGGGTCTGGTGGGTTCTTTCTAGTGGTTGTTGGATTGGGTTGGATAATTTTTTATGGTGTGTGGTGATTGTTGGATTTATAAATATGTTTTGTTAGATTATAATTGTCCAATTTAATATAATTATTTTTAAATTTATAATTAATTTCTTATCAATTAGCCAAAAAAAAAGAGAAAAAATTATAGGCACTATTAAGCTTCAACAAGCTTTTCGGGTTAAAGAAAATTTCAATTTTTTTTTTCTTATTACCATTTTATTTTTTATTTAAATATAATTTTAATATATTTGTTACTTTTATTTAAATTTTTTTTAAATAATGAATTTTGTTTGTAACTTTTAATATATTTTTTTAATTCATTATTTACCGACTAAATTTTAGTCGGCGATTAGTCTTACAAAATTGAAAATTTGTGCTTCAGACTTTAGAGGGAAACTTCGGAGGGAAACTTTGGAGTACTTTAACTTGAACTACCTGACATATTATTTCTTTCCTTTCCATTGCACTTGTGTTACATGGACCATTATCCCTCCCACCTCTGGTTTAGTAGTTCATATTCAAACCATGGGTTTTCATTCAATAGTTGATATCCGAAACACCAATGGTGTGGAAGTGTGAACTGAGCAAAAATGACCAATAGTGTGGAAGCTTCTCATATTTGATAGCAGAGTGGTTTTCTGCTTCTCATATCAAGGGGGAGATCCAATGGTGGACAGGGTGTTTGATGAAATGCCTCAAAGAATAACTCATCTTAATTGCGAATCAACTTTACATAGTGTTAGTATGATTTGATATCAAACCTTCCAAGCTAGAGTCAGTCCATTAGATCATGTCAAATATTTGGGACACTAAACAAGCTTAGTTATAGATTAATTGAGAGAGAGAGAGAGTATTTTCTTGGATTCTCAAATATTTTATTCCCAACCTTTCAAAGTAACTAATTCTCCTGTTTGTATGAAATCAATTTGTAGATGTATAAAATGGTCAAGGACACTAATAAATTCCATTATGGTCAGTAGCATCAATTATTCAGGAAATGGACAACTTCTGTAGGAATTAGCCTTATCTGCTTGTCCTGTCTTGTATCAGAATATTATTTTCCTTCCAGTTAATTTTGTACAAAAAATTTACTCATCATTTTATAATTATTAATGGGGAACTGATATTACTTTTGGACTGAAATGCCTTTCTTAAATATATATGTTAATTCTAGTCATTGGCCAAAATTGAACGTTTGGTCAAATGCTGGTGTTCTCAAACCATTATGTAGAAAATTTAAAAATCCAGAGGCTTTTGGTGACTGTTGTTCACTTGGACTTGAATGCAAATGGATCTATCTTCCTTGTCATTAGTGAGACAACCTTTGAGGAAAAAAGGACAATTATAAACTGTAGAGTGAGGATACTTGTTCACATCCCATGATTATTTGTCTAGTCTCACTCATTGTCAGAAAGGTATATCTATTTTTGTTTAGATTACATAAAGTTAATGGGAGCTTGTACTTGTAATACCATGTGGATACGAACAGAAAGTATCCTAAATTTGTTGCATGAAGAACAATGATTTCAATTCTTAGTCCTGTTAACTAGTGAATTTGGATGTTTGAGAGTTCACAAGTTTTTCATTCAGCCATTAGGAGTCTTTCTTCGCAAATGAACAGTCCGTAAAGGGGCTGTATTTCTGGCATTTTCCACGCATAAACACATGGATTTTTTGCATGCATGTGTATTGCTGTGACAACCAATTTGAATATCAAAACATGTGTCTTTGTTAGACAAGAAGAAGACTTGATGTTGGAGCTGGGAAAGTTCCCAGTGATGCTGTATGAAGTTGTTCCATTTAAAAGGACATTTGGTTAAATTTACGTTGCCTTCTGGTATCTTAGGTAAACTATATGTGGGGATTAATTTCCAGTACAGTGGTAGACTTTGCCGAAAGGAGGGTTTGGGCTTCAACTAATAGATTTGAACTTTTTATGTTGTCCTTTTTCACATCTTCTCTGTCCATATGCATATTCTGTGTATCTTTATTCTAAGCATTGCATTTAGAAATAAGCTAGTTGAGTAAGATTTGGTAATTTATATGCCTATTCTAGTTTAATATTTTGTTATTTCACATATTTATGTGCATGTCCAGTAGAGATATATAACCTGTCATAACTCATAAGATGAAACTCTCATGTATTGTCCAGCATTAAAAAAAGACCATTAAAAAAAAAAGAAAAAAAAAGCTCTCTTTCTCTCTCTTTGCATATTTCTCCACCAACGATTATCGCTATGTCCACCATTGCCGACCACGGCTGCTTCCACTGTTGTCATTGCCTGCAACCTCAACCGGCATCTTCTTCCACTTTCACCATTGCTTCCACCTCCACCTCCACCTCCACCTCCACCTCCACCTTCGTTGCCGACCACTGCCGCCTCCACCTCCATAGTCGTCATCACCTCCACCTCTAAATTTAGAATCTAGGCTCTTTGCCACCGGGTCTTCTCTCTCTCCCTCTCTCTCTCTCTCTGTATATTGGGGAAAATCCCAGTGATAAATTTGTTTAAACTAGTGATAAATCAGTGATAAATTTGTTTAAACCAATGATAAATTTATTACTGTTGAATTTTTGTAAATTTGTTTTTGTGAATTAGTAAGTGAGTATGTATGTATGTGAGTATGAAATTTATCACTGATAACATTTTATCAGTGATAAATTCATCATTGCTAAATTATTGTGAATTTAATTTTGTGAATTAGTAAGTGTGTGGATATGTTTTTGTGAATTAGTGAGTGAGTGTGTATGTATGTGAGTATGAGAGTGGGAAAGAATAAGTAATTTAAGTGGTTTGATAAATACTGATAACATTTATCAGTGTCGGTGTGTTTCTCACGGAGACGGTGGTCAGATGTTGGGTTGCAATGTTGAGTCTAGGGGTAAAAATGAAAAATACTGTTTGATTTTTTTGGGTAGGACCTGCTGGGTAATAAGATTGATCCATAGGACCTGCCCGTAACTCCCCATTTTATTCAGAGGGTCTGGTGGGTTCTTTCTAGTGGTTGTTGGATTGGGTTGGATAATTTTTTATGGTGTGTGGTGATTGTTGGATTTATAAATATGTTTTGTTAGATTATAATTGTCCAATTTAATATAATTATTTTTAAATTTATAATTAATTTCTTATCAATTAGCCAAAAAAAAAGAGAAAAAATTATAGGCACTATTAAGCTTCAACAAGCTTTTCGGGTTAAAGAAAATTTCAATTTTTTTTTTCTTATTACCATTTTATTTTTTATTTAAAAAACTAAGGTGAGCCCACTCAACTGAATGCGTTGGTGACAAACTTCTCCGTATTTTTTCCATCTAGCCTCTCTTTTTAGCAGTGCCACTGCCTTCTAAGACCATCTCCAATGGTTCACCAAAGTTGACATCAAATTCAAATTTTGATGAAAAAGTTACTGTTTGGTGCTCCAACGCTTGCACCAAATCGATATTAAATTGAGATTTCATCAAACAATTCATCAAATTGAGGACAAGTTACTGATTTCACCAAAACACTGTTTGTGACCGTTGGAGGGAGGACCCGGTCGACCAATCGGTTGCTCGGCCGGTTGACCAACCGGTCGACCGATTTCCTTTACAATTGGTGGGTTCAAACCGGTCAAAAAAGTTCAAACAGGTAAAAAAAAAAAAAAAAAAAATTATTTTTGCCTTACCGGTTGACCGGCCGGTCGACCGGCCGGTCAACCAACTGGTCGACCCACCAGGTCTGATATTATTTATACTTTGTGGTCTGCAACATTGGCACTTTATCACATTAATATACGTTGATTTGAACTTTTATTGTTTAATTCTATGGATGCAGTGGCAGGTGGGATGAATGATTCAACTTTTTCTCTACTCAACCGCAACCACTATATCATGTAGCATTTGGCCACAACTTCGTCTTGTATGTTTCTTCTGTATATACCTTGAAGCTCACCACTATATCAGATTGATTACTAATGAAAGTTTGATCTTTATATATCCAGAAAAAGTTTTGTTGCTCTCAGTCAGCATCATCCGATCTAGGTACTCTGCAAAAAAAAAAAAATTTTACGCTTACCGGTCGACCAACCGGTTGACCCACGGGATTTGATACGGGATTTGATGCACCGTATCAGATTTGGTGAAATGAGTCATTTTTTACTCAGATTTGGTAAAAAAAGAAGTTCACCGTTGAAGATGCTCTAACAAATCACATATGACTCAACTTACCAGAGTCATAATTCTTTCCATTACATAATTGTAATGGAAGATTTTTATTATATATTTAATAATTATAAAATATACATGTAAATTTATCATTATTTACACTTATTAAAATAATATCTTTATAACAATTAAATGACGTAATAAAAAAAATTCATTACAACAAAAAAATCTTAAAAATCTCCGAGATATTTATTTGTGATTATGTATCAATTTTAACTAGTAAATAATAATTCCAATCAAACAATCAAAGACAAATTAACATAACTATTTAACGTGAAAAAATCACAATTGAAGCGCTTCCAATTATGATAAAAAAAATTACGGGCAAAAGTCACAAAATAATCCACTAAGAAGACACAAATGAATTACACAAATGTATCCTCAATTACCTAGCGAATCTATGCCCGAATTGAACCGACCCCTATATGCCTCTTCCACCACCGTCTTCACCTCGATATTGTCTAGCCCAACGTTGAATCCACAACACTGATGTCGAAGCCACTCAGGAATCCACCAAAACTTCAGGCCCAAATTCTACAGAATCTATCGAAGAACAAATTTCTCTTTTGTGAATAAAACAAAACAAACAAACCTTTTGATATGATCCACTCAATTCATGATATAAATTCTCATAGATATAAAAAAAAAAAAAAAAAACAAGCATAAAAGTTTCAGATGAAAACCTTAATATCCAAAAAGAAGATTTGGAAGTCGTGTCCTAAAAACAGACTGAAACACAGATTTATAGTAATCAGAATCATAATCTCTGCTCGAGCGCAAGAATGGCCGTTCGAGCGGGTTGACTATAACGCGTGTTTCAAAACATAGATCTACGCTCGAGCTCATGAATAGCTGCTCGATCCCCGACATAGTCAGGGAAGTGGCAAACATAATAGGATTAAGATCACAAACTCCTTTGCATAGGCACAACTCGGGTTGGATTCGCATCTAATACTCATAGTCTCACTGAAATAAAAGACCGAATAAAATTACAACTGAAAGAGATTTTGTCAAACGGGATTACTAATAACAAAAACCTAACAACAACTATACATACAGTCTCAGTCAATATTGGACCCGATGTTGCTCTGTCAAATGAGGTAAGGTAATTTTACTTGCTATGTTGTATTTCAAAGAAAATACCAGTCATGTATAAATTGAACATTTCGTTATTGAATAAAGGGTAATAACTCAAGATTGTATTAAAATTTTGCTAGTTGCTTGCCTTCATATATCTTTGTCATTGTTGATGTTTCTGAATTTTGTAAAACAAAATGTAGAAGAAAATTTTAAAGAATATTTTCAGATTCATAGCTTTTGCATTTTTGTATATTGATTAAATATTCGCTGATCATGATCAACAAAGTTCTTTAGTTACTGAAAATTAATAAATGAATAACATTAGCACAAAGCTCAATGTTTAGACATGGTGGATTGGGGGAGAGTCTCATCTAGGATTGGTGATTTTACTTGCGGAGGCATAAGAGGGAACAATAATATTCATTACCCCCCAGAACACCATGTGACCCATGTGCTCTTCTCAAATTACTAACCAAAATTTTAAAAATAAATTTGATAGATCTTAGATACAATATTATTATGATTTTAAATAATGGTATTCAAATATATATTTAGTGAGTGTTTGGGTTTGTTTATCTGGTGTTTTTTTTTTTTTTTTGGGCTTATTTTTAATTTTAGTGAATCTTTTTATAATTTTTAAAAAGTTTTAGACTTTTAGATTCAGCTTACAAGATGAACTGAATTTTTTTTAAAAAGTTCAAAAAAAGACAAAAAATAATTTAAAAAAATCATTTTTTTGGACTTATTTTAACATTTCTAACTTTTTTTAAATAATTTTGTTAAAAAAAATCATTTTTTAAATTTGTCTAGAATGACTGAAAGAGTATTTTTTTGACATAATTTTAAAAAAAAAGACACTAATAAAGAACCATCCCCCCAAAAAAAAAAAATTCAAAACAAAAAAGTGACTTATATAGTTGACCTCAAACAGCCATATTGGGGGGTGTTTGATAGGAGGGTTGGAGCTAAAATAGTTAATAAAGATAAAATATGTTAAAATAGTTAATAAGATAAAATGTCATATTTAATAATTATTTTATTTTTTTCTCATAATCATCAAATTAATTATAGAAAAAAAGTCAACTAATTTTACAAACACAACTTTTTTAGTCATGCTAAAATAGTAAAAAAAGAAAAAAAATCAATTAAAATAATCTCAAAAAGAAAAACTAAAATAATCAATTGGTAGAACAAAATATCGATAAGTATCAATCAGCTTGTTTGGTTTCATAACTTAGGATTCACTTTTTAGAAAATCAAAATTTTTTTTCTTAATTTTTTTTACTGATTTTTTTAATTTTTAGATACGCCTAACATAAATACACTTAATATTTGTGAAAAAAAATTTAAAAAATTTATTAAATACCAAAAATAAAATATATATATATATATATGAAAATTTAGTACATTTTTTATATTCTTGTATATTTATTAATTTTTATAAATATTTTACTTTTTAGATATATCTAAGTAAGTTACATTTAAAAAAATATAAAAAATTACTTAAAATTCTAAAAATATTCATTAAAAACAAAAAAATACACAAAAATAAAAAATTCAATTTCTAAAAAATTGCAATAAAAAATTTAAAACCAAACACAGTGAATAATTTTTCTCTTTTGATTGGCAATGAGTATCAATATTAATCAATATATCAGTTAATAACAATGTGGGTGTTTAGGAAGTAGTTATTTTAGAGACTTTTTGACTATTTATTTTAATTTTTGTATTTGAAAAAATAAGATTGATTTTTATTTAAGTTGTTATATTAAAAAATATGTTTAAAATAATGTTTGATGTTAAAATGACAAATTTATTCATAACTTTACTTTTTTCAAAATTAATCTATAGGGCAAAGTGTCATTTCGGCCTGTGAGACTAGGCTGACCCTACCCATTGCCGGCTGCATTGGTTTTTATTTTAAATATAAATTATTGGTTTAGTAGGCGATTTGGCCTTTTTTTTTTTTTTTATTTTTTTTTTTTTTGAGGCTATTTTGACCCCAATTTTGGGTTGCCAAACACCCCCAATATAAAAATCTCAAAATACTAATATACATCGTCTTATATTTAGAACCACAAACATTACTATCTAATCCTCTTGCTCATCTCATCGTCTCAACAATGGAGTCAACCAAAAATGAAGTAGAATTCGAGCTTCCTTCATATTTCCGAGCATACAAAGACGGTCGGGTCGAGCGGTTATTCGACACCGACAGGGTTCCTCCTTCCACACACTCCGGCACCAGTGTCTCCTCCAAAGACATCCTAATCTCGCCGGAAACCACCGTATCAGCACGCCTCTTCAAACCCACCACCAAACCACAACCACAAAAGCTCCCCCTCCTCATCTACTTCCACGGCGGAGCCTTTTGCTATGGATCTGCCTTCTGTGCCACATACCACAACCACCTTACCTCTCTTGTCGCCGAAGCTAATGTTATCGCAGTCTCTGTCGAATATAGACTAGCTCCAGAACATCCTGTTCCTGTAGCTTATGAAGATTCATGGGCTGCACTCAAATGGGTAGCTTCACATCGTGATGGACAAGGTCCTGAGCCCTGGCTCAATGACTGCGCCGATCTTCGGCGGGTTTTTGTCGCCGGAGACAGCGCCGGAGGTAATATTGCACATAACATGGCAGTGCAAGCGGCGGTGGAGCCGGAGGATTTGGCGGGAATGAAGCTGTTGGGTGCTTGTTTGATTAATCCAGGTTCTGTTTGAAACTCCTATGATATATAAATTTTAATACATACACCAAGTTGAACAAATAAAATTTGCATGAAACTCGTAAACATAATATTGCAATGATAGAAAAATTAGGTAAGTTAAAATTTTAAAATTGATTTTCCTTGGTGTAGGTGTTAGCGGATTAAAATAGTGTTTACGATTATTAAGCCATTTGAACTAAGTGGGTGTTTGGGAAGTTGCTATTTTAGTAGGTTATTTTAACTTTTGACTATTTTAGTAGACTAAAATTTTTGTGTTTGGGAAGATAGTTGGATTTTTTTGCAGTTAGATGTGATGTTTGTGAAATAAAAAGTGAAATGATTATGGACTTGATGTGACATTTTGTCTTATTGGCTATTTTAGTCTATTTTGTCTTTTAGTGCTATTTTAGCCCAAAAAAATTAAAAAAGTTGCTTCCCAAACACCCCCCAAGTCATTAACTAAATTTATTCAAAAAACATATAGGCTCCGTTTGATTGTCCGGATTGGATATAAGGGTTTGAAGAGAATATATAAATACCAAAGGATGAAGATGAGATATAATATGTTGTAGGATATAAGATGGATTATATATACTGTGGTCACTTATATTATGCGTAGGTGTTGATTTCTGACCACAGAACCAAACGGGGAGCTCAGCTGGAGAGCATCGGCAGAATAGATTAAGCCCGAACAACCTGTCACAGAAAGATAAGAATCCAACGGTGGTTCGTCCACTCGGGGGCACTCCGACGCCCAAGTCAGTAATCAAATATCTCTCAAAGATAGCAAATTGTGCTTAACTCAGAAGAAAACACTTATTGCTCACCATATATCACACATCAAAGCATACCTTCGACCCAGAGGAGTGCCCTGCTTTTATAGCCAGCACTGACCTGATCCCTATAGAAGCTTCACTTTAGTGGACTCAGGCTCAATGCTCATCATGGACTCTCAGCTAGATAAGGATAAACTCCCTAAGAGCTTTATCTTTATCCAGACTGAGATCCTCCCATGTTCCAAGACTCTGGTCCTTTATCCGCTTATCTCGGATTTCAATATCTCCGCAAATAACATCACCCTAGTCGAGATCACCTCGACGCATGATCAGGACACGTGGCACCTCGGCTGACACTTCAGCGTCACCTTGGCCACGTATTGTTATTTACAAAATATGTCCCCACAACTGCCCCCTAGGTTCTATTATCTCGGCAATCTGAGGTGATGGAACCTACATTGCTTGTTCATATACTATGTCGGCTAAAATTCATTCCTTCCCCTCGACCAAGATCATTACTTGTCGGCTTCAAGTACCCAACACTTAACTGTCTATTTTTATCAGGGATCAAGAACCTAAAACCAAGTTCTTTGAGTATCTTAACTGAGATTGTTCCTCTAGCCGAGGTTTTTGGCTTCATTAAATCAAGAACTCCAAGAGTTTTATTTGCGCATGAGCTGTCACGTACGGTCTTTTCAACCTTTTTCTCCATGCATCCGTTCCTCATTGGTTCATACCTGACACGCGCCGCCTGACAAGCACGTTGTCCAAGGCACCTCATTATGTTTTGCCGCCTTTTTAGTTTTTCACAAGACTCTCTTTCTCTCTCTTCATCTTCTCACTTCGCATTCTCTCATTCTTTCTTTGTACTCAGACTTTCTCTCTCTAAAAAACCTCAATTTTTGAACTTTTGAAGCTCTGCAACTGTTTTTTCCGGTGAATCTTCTACCACTCCATTTTGATCAAAGGCATTGTCTGACTCCGGCGTACCTTACTCCGGCGTTCTTGTTTTTGGCCCCATTCAGTAAGTTCATAACTTCTTTCTCTTTAATTTCAGTCTTTCATTTTTGCTTTGTTCAAATCTGCCATCTGTGCACATTGTTTGTTGCTATGCTGCATCTGTTTTGGTTGTTATACTATGTTTCTATCTTCATGATTTGGTCATCATGAATCATTTCTTGTTTCTTTGAATTTTTGTTGTGCTTCAAGTTGCACCACTAAAATGTCAATTGTGTTTACCTATTATGTTTCCTGTACAATGTTCTGCACACACTCACTCAGTGTTCTGTGATTTTCCTCACTCTTGAGTCTCTTTTGCTTTCTTGATTCTAAATCGTGCCTTTTTTCCTGCTTTCTTGCTTTATTTCTAGATTCTTGCCTTCGATTGTCGTTGCTGTAGTTCTAGTTTTGGGATTTGCCTTAGAACCCATATACCTAGGAAAAACTGAAACAAATATCCCTTCAGATCTTCAAAATCCTCGCCCCAGTGCCTTTTTTAGGATCTAGCCGTGGTTCTAAAACCCCTACCAGTGTTCTTTCCCCGAAGTCCTTTGCAAAACACCTCTAGCCGAGATCATAGTTATGTTTAGGTGGAGGGTAGATACCCTAGAAAAACTTGAGCACTTTAGGAGAGAGTTCTCTATCCCTACTGACGTCCAGATTAGGTTAGCTGGCAATAAGGATTCCATTATGCCAGATACGAACTCCATGCCTTTCCCTGTAGTTGCTTTCCTTGAATGTGGACTTCGGTTTCCCCTAGATATCATTTTTAGGGAAATCCTCCACTACTATAAGCTTAACTCTATGCAGCTAGCCATCAACTCATAAAGGGTTATCAACGGTATAATCGAACTAGCACACCGAGAAAATGCTAGGATTACACTGGCCGACATCAAATTTTGCTACACCATGTGTGGCCTCAAGTCTGACAAGGGCTACATATACTACCTCAAGCCCTGATATACCGCTTTTAAACTCGTAGTTGACTTCCTGACTCCAATAAAGGCGCTGGAGATAACTACTTGATCGTCTCAGGCAACTGGGAGTTCGCTCCTGATGACGATCTCCATCTCTTTCCTTTGTGCAGAATAGTGTTTAGAGAGGATGAGGGTAAGACTTAGTCATCCTACTGTAATTTCATTTTGGTTAAGGCTCGCCAACTCATTCATCTTTACTAATGTTTGCTCCTTGCTTTCTACAGTTCTTCTTCAGCCAGCGAAGGGATTTCGGCAATCATACGTCCCTAGCCGAGATCTAAAGAAGCTTTTGGATCTCCCTGTGTGGAGACGCAAGGCCCCTATTTTGTTGAATTACATACCTACATACAAGTCGGCTTTGCCCGACGTCCTTCGGAGAAGTCAAACTCCACCGTCTGCCTCAACCCCTCCAGTCACTTCTTCACTAAGAGTTGATCAAGCTTCCCCTTCAGATCTAGTTGAGTTGCCATCAACCTCTGCCCCCTAACTTATCCCGACATCACAACGCAGACGCCGACGTTGTGCCCAAGAAAACGCTCATGCTGGCCGAACTCGTAGTCATAAACGCCGAGATGTCGACACATCGGCGCACGACCCAATAAACCTATCCATTGCACTTCCAGCAATTCATTTTGGCACCAAAGTTACCCTCGTTGTAATTGCCGATGATATGGGCTGAAAAACTGTTGTAGAAAACCTCCTGGCCAATTTGCTAGGAGTGGTTACTGTCACTTCGTCTCCTTTAGAGTCCCAGCCCAAGCTTAAGGCCAATAGGGTGAAGTGTGCCAAGGTAAAAACCACTGTGACCCAAGTGGAGTCAAAGGACACAATGCCGATCTCCAAATTAGCCGAGATCGAAAAGAGCTCCACTACTACCGAGAAAAGGCCTGCCGAGGTCGAGACATCCAATGCCTCACGGTCGAACAAGCCGAGATCTGAGGCTGTAGCAGGCCTAGGTGTCTTCAAAGTCGATGAGCCCTGGGTTTCAGTCATTTTGGTTGGCGATAGACCGATGACAGTTGGGGATAGTGCCATCAACAGTCTTGAGGTCGGCGCCGCTTTTTCCACAGCCGTGCTGCTTCCAACTGATCTTAATCGCATGGTCGAGATCAATGATTATGAAAATTTTACTTTGACTATATAGCATTCCGTCTTAGTAAGTTCCCAACACTTGGTACTTTTTTGGCATTTACTTTAAGTTCTTCATACTTAGAAATTTTACTAACTTGCTTGTTTCTTTCTTTCTAGGCCATCTAGCATGCCCACTCCTTCGCGATGAAGGTCGAGGAGATAAAGGAGTTAACAAAGAAAACCAAAGATGCTGTTGGCTTTTTTGCCTTCTTGAACAATGCCGAGGCTAAAATGAAAGTTCTACTGGATCAAGCCAAGATTGTAAAAAGTGCGCAAGATTATGCTGAGGAGAGGGCCGAAGCGGTGGAGGCTGTTGCCGAGGTTCTCAAAGCCGGGGCCAAGAAGGCTGAAACCAAAACCACCGAAGCCCAGGCAGAGCTCTAAAAAGCCTTGGCCACCAAGGAGGTCGACATCAAAGCTGCCAACGAGAAGGCATTCTGCCGTTCGTGATGCATACAAAGCCCAGGTCAACCAAGCCTGTAATTGAGGCTTTTACCTCGGCTGGACGGCAGCTCTAAATAAACTCTCTGTCTTAATGGACTCCCCCTTGCGAGACATCAACTAACTCCAAGTACCTTTTCCTCCAACTCCCAAGAGCTCAAAAGATGAAGCCGAGGATGAGGACACCGAGGTCGATGGTGCCGATGAAAAGGATACCGATGTTGGGACAAAGTCCCCTACTCTAAACGAGCAAGTCCTAGACTTGACTCGGGATGAAGACGACGAGGCCTCCAAGAGTGCCTCTCCCAAGAAGATCTCCACTTCCGAAATCGAGGTCCAAACTGCTGAGAAGAGCCTTGACTAGACTCTTCTTCAGATCAATGTTGAGATCGAGGTTGAGAAGACCGCCGAGAAGCTTTCCCGGCTATCTGCTTAGGTCGAAACACCGTCAACAGCCGAAGCAGAACAGTCTGAGCTCAATGCACAAGATCCTAGTACTTAGGAATTTTGCTTTCCATTGCACTTTTTGCTTTGTTATTTGAACAAGTTGTAATAGTTTCCGTTTTAATTGGACCGAAGTGCCACCTCTGTAACTGAACAAGTAGTCTCTATGTCAGGCCGAAGTGCCTTTTTTGTTTGCAATTTTGAACAAGTTGCTTCTATGAATGCATGCTTCTTTTTCTCTAAGTGTTGAATGTATGCTTCTATACTTAGAATATTTTTTCTCTTCCACCACTTTCATCCTAGTACATCTTAACTGTGTAATCACTTAGGGTTAGTATACATCGGATATAAATCTTGACTGTTTCTCTCGGCCAACAATTGAAATACCTCGGCTAACACTTAAAAATATTTGGAAATATTTTTACAAGTGTTGTTTCTTGAACTTATTCAGTCAAGTGCTGCTTCTTTACTTCCATCAAGAGTTCACCCTTCTAACCTTTCCAAGCTTGACAACCTGGTTGGTCATTTCGGGTAATATGTACCTCGGATACTTCTTTTCTCATTACCTCGGCTAACTTCAACTTGTAAATTGTTCTGAAATTTCAACAAGTGTCAAGCCCATTCTAACTTGTAAATTTTTCCTAAAAATTTCAACAATTGCCCATGCTCTCAAGCTTATTTATCATTCCTACTCCCTGCCCCCTAATGTGAACCTAAGTTCCCCTTAAGTTCACATTATGCATTTTTGGCCTTTCGCCGAAGTTAGATTTAAAAAAGACTAGCTGAGGTGTTTGACCTTATTTTCTCTGTTAATCTAACTAAAGCAGACCTAATTCCATTCTGAGTTTAACTCTGCCGACATGGCAAGTCTAGGTTATTTCAACTTAGTTCAACTTTATTATATGCAAGTGTAATTTAACTCTGTCATATAATAAGTCTAAGTGATTCGTCATGTTTTGTTCAGAAACATCGCCAACTTAGTTCAACTTTATTATATGCAAGTATAATTCAACTCTGTCATATAATAAGTCTAAGTTATTCGTCATGTTTCATTTAGAAACATCGCCAACTTACTTCAACTCTATTATATGTAAGTATAATTCAACTCTGACATATAATAAGTTTAAGTTATTCGTCATGTTTCATTTAGAAATATCTCTAACTTAGTTCAACTCTATTATATACAAGTATAATTCAACTTTGTCATATAATAAGTCTAAGTTATTTGTCACGTTTCATTCAGAAACATCATCATAGGACTAGTCAGTCCTATCGCACAAATTTCAAATTCACAAAAATCAAACTAACATTTTATTATTACTTTGGCTAATAAAATTATGACATAAACTTCAAAAAACAAAAACTAATGATAAAAATGTTTCAGATTGCAAGTGTTCCAGGGTCTCGACAACTCTTTGACATTAGTGTCTTCCAACCGATATGACCCACTGCTGGCAACCGAGATGATTCTATAAGGCCCCTCCCAGTTTGGGCCAAGCTTGCCCTCCCTAGGATCCTTCTTGTTGCCGACAACTTTCCTCAAGACGAGGTCCCCAACTTTGAACTCTCCTGGGTTGACTTTCTTGTTGTAAGCCCTAGGAAGCTGCTGCTGGTATACCTCCAGCCGAATTGCTGCTCTCTCTCTTCTTTCTTCTAATAGATCCAGATCTCGGGCTAAGAATGCCTTATTGGTCCCATCTCCCACTCCCTGGGTTCTAATTCTAGGGATGCCGACTTCCATTGGGATAACTGCTTCAATGCCATAAGCCATGGCAAAAGGAGACTCCCAAGTTGATTTTCTCGGCATAGTCCGATATGTCTAGAGCACATTGGGAAACTCTTCCACCCACCTCCATTTTGCTGTTTCTAGCCTCTTCTTGATCCCATCCAAGATAGTCTTATTGGATGCTTCTGCCTGACCATTGCTCTGAGGGAAACTTGGAGTGGAGTAGTAATTCTTGATTTTGTACTTTGCACATAAGTTTTTGATTAGCTTACTGTCGAATTGTGTACCATTGTATGCTATTATTGCCCTTGGGATCCCAAACCTACTGATGATGTTCTTCCATATGAAATTCTTCACATCAATATCTCGAATCTTCGTAAGGGATTCAGCCTTTACCCATTTCATGAAGTAGTCAGTTGCTACCAATAGAAACTTTCTTTGCCCAATTGCTTGGGGAAATTGTCCAACAAGATCCATGCCCCACTGGGCAAATAACCAAGGGTTGGACACTGGGTACAAATCTGCTGCTGATTTATGTATCAAAGGTGCAAACCTTTGACACTTCTCGCATTTTCTGACGTAGGCTTCCGTATCCTTCTGCATGTAAGGCCACCAATATCCCTGAGTAATGGCCCTATGAGCAAGTGACTTGCCCCCAGCATGGCTTTCACAGACTCCTTCATGAATCTCATACAGAAAGTCCGCAACCTGGGAGCGATGTACACATCTCAATAGGGGTCCAGTGAAGGATCTCCTGTAGAGATAGTCTTCTGCTGTTAGGTTGAACCTAGCTGACTTTAATCTAGTCTTGTGTGTCTCTTTTCGGTCGTCTGGAAGCTTGCCATCCTTGAGGAGCATTACTATTGCATCCATCCAGCTTGGTCCCATCTCCACACACATTGCTTCGTATTCTGTGATCTGGGGCTCCACACTTGGGCCTGACAAATAATCAACCATTATGGTCCTTGCCTCACCTGATTTCATTGCACTAGCTAGGTTTGCCAAGGTGCCAGCATGACTATTGTCATCTCAGCTAACTTACTGTAGTCGGTAATCTTGGAACAGTGCTCGCAGTCTGACAACCTCTTTGACACATGCTATCATTCGTTCATTTCGGGCTACATACTCGCCTGTTGCCTGATTCACAATAAGTTGGGAGTCACAGAAGATTACCACCTCATCGGCCTCCATCACTACTGCCAACTTCAACCCTGTAATCAGTGCCTCATAGTTTGCTTCATTGTTTGAAGCCTTGAATCCCAAATAAATAGACTGCTCTAATATTCACTCATCTGGAGACACTAACGCCACTCCTACTCCCCGCTTTTTGATGGTTTGAGCTTCCATTAACAAACAGGCAGAATGAATCGCCGATGTAAATGTCGCAGGGCTTTGGTTTCTCTTCTTTCTTCTGTTTTGCTACAGTAGGGTTCTTGGGCCCTAGTTGGATTTCTTCCTGCTCCCCTGGGCATCCCAAGCCACAGCTTACCGGAGTTCGACGCGAGATGGCACCCCTGGTGAACTCGGCCACAACCTGGCCCTTAATTGATGTTCTGGGCTTAAACTCAAAGTCATATTGGCCCAACACTACTGCCCATCTAGCTACCCTACCTATCCGATCTCCTTACTGCAATAGGGATTTCAAATTATGCTCAGTCAGTACCATAATCTTGTGGGCTTGGAAGTAGTGATTTAGTTTTTTCGAAGCCATCACCAAAGCTAGTGTTAGTTTTTCTAGGGATAAGTACCTGGTCTCTGCATTGGCTAGGGTTTTACTCATATAGTATACTGCATTTGTTCCCCTTCTCTTCTCTGATTACCACTGCACTTATTGTGTGCTCTAAAACTTCCAAGTATAGGAATAATTCTTCTCCAGGTATTGGATTTAACAGAACACGAGCTATTGTCAGGTACTTTTTCAAGTCGGCCAAGGCGACTTCGCACTCCTCTGTCCACAAAAAATTGGTGGCCTTCTTCAACAAACTAAAAAATGGTTTACACTTATCAGAACTTCGACTGATAAACCTATTTAGGGCTGCCGCCTTGACGGTCAAAATCTGGACCTGCTTGGCTGACGTCGGGCTCTTTAAGTCAAGAATGGCCTTGGTTTGATCTAGGCTTGCCTTAATGTCCCTTTTGATAATCAAGTATCTCAGGAACTTACCAGACCCGACTCCAAATGCGCATTTCAAAGCACTGAGTTGGAGCTGATATGTTCTCAGGATATCAAAAACTGCCTTCAAATCGGACAAATGATTCCTAGGTTCTTTGGTTTTCACGACCATGTCATCAATGTACACTTCAACTGTCTTCCCAATCAAATGTTTGAACATCTTGGTTATTAACCTTTGATAGGTTGCTCTTATATTCTTCAACCCAAAAGGCATCACTCTGTAGCAGTACAGCCCTTTTGGGGTGATGAAAGTAGTCTTCTCTTCATTGGGGGATACATCGTTATCTGGTGGTATCCCCTGTAAGTATCTAGGAAGCTCATCCTTCCATGCCCTGAAGTGGCATCCACCAGCTGATCAATCTTAGGTAGAGGGAAGCTGTTTTTGGGGTAGGCCTTATTCAGGCTGGTGAAGTCCATGCAAACCCTCCACTTGTCGTTTTTCTTTTTTACTACCATAGTGTTGGATAGCCAAGTAGGGTAGTTCACTTCGCGAATGGCTTTGGCTTACAGCAGTTTGTCCACTTCCTTCTCAACCGTCTCAACATGCATTAATGTCGGCCTCTTCACTCATTGGATGACATGTTTAGCCGACCTGTCTATATTGAGCATATGGCATGTGACCTTGGAGTCAATGCCTGGCATCTGATATGGTGTCCAGGAAAATACTTTTATGTTGGCCCGTAAGAAAGCCTTTAACTCCATTTCCTCATCCTCAACCAAGCCTGAGCCGAGAAGAAATAAGCGCTCTTCATTCCCTTCTTAGACCAGAAATTTTTTCAAGGTTTCCTCACTCTTCTCGGCCGATTCTTTGCCGACATCATCTAGGACTTCTATGCCCTCGTCCTCGATTTCCACTTTTTCTGCCTCTCGCACATTGCAGTTGGATTTCATTACTGCCATGGAGCAATTATTTGCCTGCACTTGATCCCCTCTAACTTCCTTAATCCCCTGTTCAGTTGGAAATCGTAATAGCTGGTGCAGTGTTGAGGGAACAACCCTCATTGCGTGCAACCATGGCTTTTCCAAGATAACATTGTAAGGGGAGGGGGTGTTAATTACTATAAACTTTGTGCTTACCTTCCTGGTGCCTGCCTGCACCTCCAAATTTATTGCTTCCAAGGGCCACATCGACGTTTCGTTGAACCCGATCATTGGGCTGTTGGACTGCTCTAAATCATCTCAGTGAAGGCCAAGCTCCTTGTAACATCTGACATACATGATGTCACAAGAGCTGCCTTGGTCAATTAGAATGCACCTTACATGGTATTCTCCAACCTTGAGGATCACTACCAGAGCATCGTTGTGTAGATGCTACACCATGTCTAGGTCTGCCTCAGTAAAAGACACCATTGATCCTTGGTACTCATTTGCCCTAGGCCTCTTTTCCTGGACCTAATACACATGATGTAAGTGCCTCACCTTTTGGGTCTCTTCTCGCATATCATTCTCATTAACCTTCGAGTGAATCATATTGATCACCTGAGATTCTGCTTGTTGTGGTTGTGGTGGTGGTGGTGTCGCCAGTGCCAGGGGAAGCCTTGCAGGCTCTTTCTTCATTCTGGCCTCATCTACTAGGTCCCTTAAGTGAACCTGTCTGACCTGGTCTTCCAAGTGCATCTTCAAGGCTTTGCACCCCTGAGTCAAGTGCCCATCCTCATTTTGGTAGGCACAGTGCTTCCCAAGGCTCCTTTCCATGGACTCGCTAGGGACCTTCTCCGGGCATTTATCTTCCAAGTTGTTCTTAAAAGACATGACCGCCAATTCCTAGTTGCATCCCGGTATTCGGTTGAACACCTCATAATACCTCTTGGCATAAGCCTTGAGGCCTTCACCCTCGGTAATTTTCAAAGTCATCAGGGAGTCTACCCTTAGTGGTTACAACTTGTTTGTAACAAACCTGGCCACAAACATCTCAGCCAGGCCTTCCCAACTCTTCACAGTTCCTTTCGGTAACTTGTGAAACCAATCCGATGCGATTTCCCCAAAGGATGAGAGGAACACCTTGCACAACAATGGTTCATTCCCGATATACAAAGCCACCTAATTCAGATATAAGTTGATGTGAAAGTTCAGATTGGACTTACCATCATAAATTTAGAACCTCGGCATGTGGAACCTTTTTGGGGCCTCAAACCTATCCAACTCTACAAAGAACGACATTCTTGGCTTGACGAGAGATGCGACCTCGGCATTCTGCCGCTTCCTCTGGAGGTAGTCTCTCAAATCCTCCTTAGTCCGACCAGGAGTTCGGCTGTTAACAGATTTCAGTCTTTTTGGTACGCTACACCCAGTGTTGTTTTGTGTTCTCTTGGACTTCTCTTCATTCACCGTGTCAAAACATAGGCCCTTTCCTTGGATATTCCGAGGCTCTTTGACATACGTCTCCCTGGTACGAGGTGTCCTCTACGAGTCGCCTCTGACCGACTTTCCTCGCCCGACATCTTGTGAAGGCCGATGTGAGGGCTCCTTTTCCCTGCCATGCTGTGGGACTGTTGAGATTGTTTTTTGCCCCCCTTTCTCAGTGTCAGTCTTGGCCCCTGCCATCGACGTGTCTTGCAATGAAAACGGTGGTTGCATGACGTTGTTCTGCATCATGAAGTTAACAACCGATTGTAGATTTGCCAACTTGTTGGCCATTCCCTTTATCTTGCCATCCCTCATCAGGCATTTATCTTTCTATACCTGGAGGTCGCTTTCATTGTAATACTCATCTCGGCCTGATATCTTCGGGACGTCTGCCTCCTTGCCGATGTCCTTATTCCCGGGATTCTGATCCCGTGCTCCTTCATTATGGTTTTCTTCCTCGGTGTTAGGATCGGCATGTTTACTACTCCCACATGGGACATAGTCCTCGATCATTTCTTTCTATCCGTTGTTGGCCATCTATTCTCCTTACGTTCCTACAAATGGCACCAAATTGTGGGTGTTGATTTCTGACCACACAACCAAATGGGGAACTCAGCTGGAGAGCACCGGCAGAATAGATTAAGCCCGAACAACCTGTCACAGAAAGATAAGAATCCAACGGTGGTTCATCCACTCGGGGGCACTCCGACGCTCAAGTCAGTAATCAAATATCTCTCAAAGATAACAATTTGTGCTTAACTCACAAGAAAACACTTATTGCTCACCATATATCACACATCAAAGCATACCTTAGACTTACGGGGGTACCCTGCTTTTATAGCCAGCATTGACCTGATCCTTGCAGAAGCTTCACTTTAGTGGACTCAGGCTCAATGCTCATCCTAGACTCTCAACTAGATAGGGATAAACTCCCTAAGAGCTTTATTTTTATCCAAACTAAGATCCTCTCATGTTCTAGGACTCTGGTCCCTTATTCGCTCATCTCGAATTCTGGTATCTCCTTAGATAACCTCGGCCTAGCCAAGATCACCTCGACGCATGACCATGCCATGTGGCACCTCGGCTGACACTTCGGTGTCACCTTGGCCACGTGCTGCTATTCACAAAATATGTCTCGACATTATGTTTGGTTAAGATATGATATAGGATGGAATAAGATGAGAGTAATATTTTTGACCTGATTCCCTATATTCGACGGTGGAAGATATACAATACTAGGGAGGGTTAGTATTGCATATTGCATCATATACTATCCGGACTTCCTATATTCGAAGCAACCAAACATGGGATATAAGGAGACAAAAACATATGTAAGACCCATTTTATATTATATCCGGTCCCTCTTGCATCCGCTCCTTATGTACCCCTAACACTATAGAGTCTACTAGTGTGTTACTTTTAATAAAAGTAAAAACTAAGGTGAGAGAATTAAAAGAGTAGATAATAATTCTTGAGGTCTTTTTCAGTAATATTATAGATTTAAAAAAATTATACAAAATTTTAAATTTAGGATCAAATTTTTTGTTTTAAAGGGTGGCTATGTAACAAGAACTTTAAATGTATACTGTCAACAATTCTTGATAAATTTCTGGTGAATTTTTTAGGTCCATAAAATTTTCGGTTTGTTTCGGGTGTGTTAAACTTAAAAAAATGTGTTAAACTTAAAAAAGAAAAAAAGAAAAAAAGGGTTTGAATCAGCCCTTGAAATGATAGAGAATAGTTCAAAATTAATGTTATCACATATAGTCATCAAAAAAATAAACTTTTTGGGATTTAAACTGAATTGTTGATCTATTTTTTTTTATGATTGGGTGTCTGAGTTAATTTATGCGCATTTAAACTAATCTCGGAATCCACGCAAAGCACGCCTTTCACATGAATCGAAAAAATCTGGGACATAGCCTACGTGTGTGGCCCCAAGGAACGGATTACTTTTAATGAGAGTTGAACCTGAAATTTAAAGGGAGTATACCTCTAGACCCCAAGTTGCACCCATTAGGCCAATGTTTCGAAAAGCGGTTGCAGTTGCGGGATGTAAAGACTGTAACATAACAGTTGTAATTATCGAAATCGTGAATTTTTTTTTATTTTTGGAACAATTTGAAAAAAATTGTTAATACGCATATTTTGTTTTTTCAAAATCACATTTATTGGGATTTAAAATAAATTTTGATCAATTTTTGTTAGTTTAAGTTTGATCCAATATATTTCATATTTTTAAATCACTACAAAGGAACTTTTTACATTTTATTTCAATAGTTAATGACTTTAAAAATAATTGATTTTAAATGTTTACAAAATTATTTTTGACCAATATCTAAACTAACTAAATAAAAAATATTTATAATTATTAAATGAAATGATTATAAAAATAAAAATTGTGTCATAAACAAAAGTTATTTTTGAGCTATTGATTTTTTTTAAAAGACATTTTTTTAGACAACACTTTACAACTAACTAAATAAAATTATTTACAATTAAGTATTAAATGAAGTGATTATAAAAATAAAAATTGTGCCATAAACAAAAATTATTTTTGAGCTATTGATTTATTTATTTTTTTAAAAGATATTTTTTTAGACAAAACATAATAAAAAATATTTAAAATTAAATATTAAATGAAATGATTATAAAAATAAATATAACCACTGTTTATATATATTTAATTTTACATGCTAATGTAATGAAATAAAAATTAAAAAAAAAAAAATTCATACAATGTTTTATCTTTGGACTTGAATCACTTGAGTATTCATTTTTTTTTTTTATAAATTTTTATTTTTATTTTTAAAAAGGAAGTTATTTAAAATATTAGAAAAGTGCATAACGATATGTAACAGGCCGTTGTGGCCATTACGGCGCTACGACTGTTACACATACAAATTTCCATCACATTGTAAAATTGAATGTAACGAATAACGTCTACTATTATAATCGTTATATAACTCCGCTTTTTAAAAAATTGGTGAGAATGAACACAAATATATAGAGCTAGATGGTGGAGATGAGCACAAAGTTTTATATTTTATAATTCTAATTTTGTCCTTCAGCAATAGTAGGTATCATGAAAAAAATTTCATAAAAATAATCATGAAAGCTTTGTGATCCTTGAATTACATATAGAATAAAGCACCACACACTAATTAAGGTAATCCAAGGATCATAAATTTTTCATTATCATTTTCATGAAAAAATTTTCATGATCCCTAACTTTTTTCTTTGTCCTTTGCTCAAATATGCACCAACATTTATTAGAGCTCTCCAACAGGTTTTGCAAACAAACAAGGGGATTTTCATGAGTTGTGGCATTTTGTGTATCCGACAACAACCGGGTCGGATGACCCACGGATAAACCCGGCTGTGGATCCGAGATTGTCGAGGCTAGCGTGCAGCAGGGTGCTGGTTTGCGTGGCGGAGAATGATAGGGCAAGAGATGGGGGTTTGTTCTATTATGAGTCACTAGGAAAGAGTGGGTGGGGCGGTGTGTTGGAGATTCTGGACTCACCTAATGAAGGCCATGTGTTTCATCTGGTTAACCCTACTTGTGAGAATGCTGTGATTTTGCTCAAAAAAATGGCTTCTTTCCTCAATCAAGTTTAAGGTGGGAGAATGTTCGAAGTTGGAAGTGATTGGACTCGTGCTTTATTATCTTTCGAGTAATTTTAGAGATCTAAACAGAAAAAAAATTAAATTTATCGAAAATTCGTAATGAATGATCAAGACTTATTTACATTGTGTCCCAAGTCAACAAAATTAAACATACATAATAAATCAAAATAATTTAAATAATTTTCTTGGCATTTTTCATGATGTGTAGATTTTTTTTTTTATTTTCATGTTCTCACTTCTTACTTGTACGTGTTATCCATTTCTTTTTTTTTTTTGGAACTGCGGTGTTATCCGTATCTTTGTTTCTCGTCTTCACTGTGGAGAATTTTGGCAAATATTTTTTCTCAAACAAAATTTTTAAATTATTATTAAAAGTTGAAAATTAATAACGGTTTTTTTTAGATGATTTTTTTTAAAATTATTGCTAAAACTTATAATTAGTGACATTTTTTGTGACAAAATTTTTAAACTGTCGCTAAAAATTAATAATTAGTGACATTTTTTAATAGTGTTTGATGAAAAATGCTATTAATTTTCACATAACCTATTGGACAATAAGTCCATCTATTAGGAACTACATGCAAGTTACTTTTTTTTTTTTTTTTTTTGAGAACAAATGCAATCAATTTAGACCATATGAATTCGGACAAAATTGGGTCCTATTTTTATTATATAACACACAAAGAATATTCACATCAGACTGGTTATAATAGTTTTTGGGTTATATTAGCAAGGCAAGCTTGAAAATCACTCTTCCATCAATTTCGTTACACTAAAATTAAATTTGGCATTGTTACAGTACATCACTACATGTAACAATGATACACTGTTCACAGCTGATACAATATTTTATTATGTATTCTTAATATTGACTACCCATCTTGTCGGTTATCCAATCGGACATCCTGCCAACAACTGGTTAAGGCCTTTTTTTATTTTAATATGAAATACAATATTTACCGAACATCTTGCCGGTCATCCAGCCGGAGTACATCTTGCTAGATGACCAGCTGTTGCACCATCATATTTTTTATTTTAGAATATGAAACTACATACATATATATATATATACAAACCAATGTTTTGAAAACCGGATCGGTAAGTGAGCCGTTAATGTAATCGGGCGGATGGATCACTGGTTCAATCGCGGGTGAGCCGGAATTGAACCGTGATATCATAAATATATTAAAATTTATAAGTATAAAAAATGTAGATAATAAAATTAATAAGCAATTACAAAAAAAAAATATTTCTTAAAATTTATTTTATGTTTTTATATATTGATTTTTAGTAAAAATAATTAAGATAATATTGAATATATAGTATATATACTTATTATATTGTCAGCAATTATGTTGATGACTTAGTGGCTTGAATGCTTGCTTTTTATGTATTTGGTTCCATGTTCAAGCCTTCTGCACAACATATTTTTAGAAGAAACTTCAAATTTTCAAACCCGGTTGGTTTTTATGTTGACCTGTGATCGGTTCGTCGGGTATTCCGATTGAATTGGGCGGTTCTTCCAGTTTCAAATTCTAAGTCGATTTTGAGCATAGTCCAAATTTGGAGGGTCATCCAGACTGGAACTAGGTCCGATCACTGATTCAATCCATCCAGCCTGGGTTTTCAAACAGCCGGACAACTGTTGTTGTCACAAATATATATATATATAATATATATATATATATCATTTTTAGGAATATGAAACTATATAATAACAATACAAAATTAGTAACTTCTCTTTTACTGCTTTTTAACAATACAAATGAATATTTTATAAAAATTTAATTTTAAAATATAGAATCTGATATAATGTATGTATACTAAAAAAAATGTTAGGTACAATAAAAAAAATAATTTTTTAATTATAATTTGACACAAATTTTTTGTTTTTTGAACTCCACACAAAATTTATTGAGAATAATATGGATGGTCTAATAATCCCACAATTCTAACATCTCCAAAAAAAGATCCTCTTAATATTTGAATTCATGTCGTTTGCTATTAGTAAGAATTTGACTGATGATAGTTATATGCAGACACATTTATCTTGACAATTGGTGATTGATACATTCATATGCAGACACATTTATCTAATAATATTAAAAAAAAAAAAAAAAAAAGGCAATTGGTGATTAATAAATGACAATCAAATGCGATTTCTAGGGGCTTATCTAGGCAATTAGTGATTAATATGCATTACAACATATGAGAGTTTTAGAAATCAAAATTTTTAGTCTTTAAAAGTGAAAATTTTGTTACAACAGACATTTAGGGATCAATTTTTATTATCGTGAGGATAGTTGCTATAAAGTCATCTTGAAAAGTAAAAAACAATGCTTTTAGCGACAAAATTTTGAAAATGCTACTAATAAATAGACTTTTAAAGACAAAATAATTTGGTCTCAAAATTAGTTATTTTTTCAGACAAAAAATTTGGTCCCAAAATGATAATAATTTATCACTAGTGTCCAATTTTCGTTGCTAAAAATATAATGACGACACTTTTTATAACAAAAATATTTGATCCCTAAAAAATAATTTTGTCTCTAAATTTTGGTCTCTAAAACTTTAATTTTTGACAGTGTTGCCCTTGTTTGGCATAGGCTTAAATGAAGTTAAAGATTAAAATAATTACAAAAAGATAAAATAAGTTAAAAAATGAATAATATAAATGGTTAATTTGAGAAGATGGTTAAAAGTTAAATTTTGACTTTTAATAAATGACAATAAAATGTGATCTCTATTTTTTACACGTTTTTTTCAAAAAAAAATCAAAAAATCAACTTTTAACCAATTTTTTAAAATAATTTAAAATGTCACATCCAAATTATAATCATTTTATTTTTTTTCTTATAAAAATTAAAAAAACTAAAAATCCAACCCAAATAAAATTTTTAACCCTAATTTAAAATAATTAAGAATATTATAAAAAAAAATTCACATCCCATACGATCCTGCATGACAGTCAAATGTGACTTCTAATCTATCTTACAGGTGTAACTTGGGTGGGTCTTGGCAATTAGTGATTAATATATAACTGTCAAATGTCACTTCTAGGCTAACTTAGAGGACTTATCTAATTTTAATTTAATCCAAATTTTTTATACATGAAAATGTATAATTTTAAATTTGAGATTTGTTAGATTGAATTAAATTCCAACAAGAATTAGGTATGAGTTTGGACAACTCAAACAACTTGAATTCTAATGTTTGTATATATAAATTTATATAATAAATATGAAATATTATAAATTACAAATTAAATCATTGTAATATATTCAATTGTTTGGTACATATAAGTTAAAGGAATAAAAAATTAATAACATGAGAAAATTATTGAAAAGTCTAATTTAAAAGAGAATATAAGGCATTAAGTCTAGTGGATATTTTTTATTGGTGAGAGATCCACATTTTATTAAATAGTTTGGTGAGAAGTTCTTTTATTTGTTTTGAAGGACATTTTATTTCTAATTTTAACCCTTAATTTATTTGCTGACTTTTTTTATCTATTGAATTTTTTTTATTTGTTTAAATTTACATCTATCTGTTCAAATTTTTTGACTATCTATTCAAAAAAAATTTTATCAGTTCAAATTTTTTCACTGTTTATTTAATTTTTTTATCTATTTAATTTTTTTGATTTGACTATCTGTTCAATTTTTTTCACTTATCTATTGAAATATGTTTATTTTTTTAACTTAACTGTGTAAATTATGTTTTTAATTTATCTGTGAAAATTATATTTTTAAACTATCTGTGCAAATTTATTTTTTTATTAGCAGGTATTTTTTGCCTTTATTTTATCCATTCAATTTTTTTAATAGATCTTTCTTTTCTAGTGGATCACCGATCGAACACCAGATCTAATCTAAGAGACATGTTTAGAGATCTCGGTGGTAGTGGAGTTTAGATTGAACCAACGATTCCTGCTGTTTGGATTTATGGCCTGAGATCTCTAAACATGTTTGGAGTTTATATCGAACAAACATGAACCGCTGCGGCCACCCTCTTCCACCACCGTATCTCTCACAGGCATTCCCTCTCTCTTTCGAGTCGTGAAGATGGCAGAGCACGGAGACCAACGGCGAGATCAACGACCACGGATCAGATCCTTCGACGAAGATCAGAAATTGCCGATCCTTCGACGGATGTGGTATGATCTAATCTATGGTTGCATTTTCTGAGCTGATCTATGGTTCAGATCCTTCGACGGAGACCATCGGCGAGATCCTTAGACTCTAATCGTCCATCTCTCTATGCTCTCTCACTCCTCTCCAACCTCGCCGCCTACCGTCGCCAACTACGCCATCATCATTCTGCGTTCATCATCATCATCATCATCATCATCATCTCCGATCAGAGGAGATCTAAGGAGAGAGGAGTGAGAGAACGCCTTTCAGGAGGCGATGTGTCGTCGGTGCTCTGACGTCGCGGTGGTGTTTCACCAGTACCAGCATCGGCATCACGGTAGTGCTCCTCCATGGATATGAACTTAAGAGTTTCTCTTTAACTTCCAGGCCGGCCTTGAGATTCAGGGGGCTCGAGGAGCCACTTCGGAAATAGAGTCCCCTTATATTAAAAAAAAAAAAAAATTTCATAGATAAAACGATAAGTTATAATTTTTTTATTTGTTTATAGTCACAAAAAAATTTACTTGCACATATAATCATTAAAATTATAAATAAAAATTTATTTTTATATATTAAGATATGAAGCAATCATTACAAATATTTAAAAAAAATAAAAATCTAATTTTGTTACTTTTTTGGGGGCCTCATGTTTAATTGGGTTTATAGTATTTGGGTCATCTTTTTTTTTTTTTTTTTTAATATCTAAAACACAAAATTATATTTGGGCCCTCCTATTTTTAGCCCAAATTTGGGGGCCCAAGGCGCAGGCCTCTCTTGGCTGCCTTCAGAGCCGACCCTGCTAACTTCCATGGATATGAACTTCACAGTCATGGCGACGATCTTCAGATTTAAGACTATGTTTGGTATAAGATTTTTTTTGGCTATTTTAATTACAAAAAGATAAAATAGACAAAAAAAATAAAATATCACATACAAATCATAATCATTTAAAAGTTCATCCTAAACGAAACTTTTTAACCTTATGTTAAAATAGTCAAAAAGTTAAAAAAGCTAATCTACATCTCAAACGAGGGGAAATGAGAGCAACGATTTGCGACGATCTATAGCAGAGGCAACAACGATGCTAGGGTTTGAGAAAGAGAAAGAGAGAGGTTTTAGAGAGAGACTCCAAGTTGAAGAGAGAGAATATGTTGGTGACAGCAAAGGCGGACCCAGGATTTGTCGATGGGGTAAGCTAATATTAAGGTAAAATTATACAATATATTTTAAGTATAATTACATAAGAAAAAAGAGAATTTAATAATATAATCTAGATTAATATCTAAATTTATTGATTAAAAACAATCTAACAAAGTTGTCCTCGATGAGTCTTTAAATATTCGAATTTATCGATTACAGAATCTAAATCAATTTTCAAAGTAAGGTCTTGTTCAAGGTAGAGAGACAAGCAATCGTCAAGAAACTCATCCTCCATTGAATTATGAATGACAGTTTTAACATGTTTCATACCAGAAAATGCTCTTTCTGTAGTCGCCGTAGAAATAGGAAGGGTTGACACAAGACGAATCAATTTGTAGATCATGGTGTAATGCTTGAACTTTCTTGTCACAAATAGTTCTCGGCACAATTCGGCAAGGGTAGATATCTTATAAAATTCCGGGATCACAAACAACATCAAGCTTATAATGCATTAATTGACATCTCAAAGCATGGATGTCCTGAGAAGTGAAATCTTGGGGATAAAATTTCTCGACAAGATTGTAAATATTATCGACATTAAAAGATCTAAAATTGCCACTAGGATCCAAAGCCGAGCTAAGAGAAAGAAGTTCCACTACCTCATCATTAAATCTATGTTCTAACTTCATCAATTAAAAATCAATTGTATATATTTGGCATCAAAATCATTTAGGAAAGTAGTTAAAAGTTACATGTAAAATTACAACTATACCCTCCAATTGCAAAATGTGCCACATGTGTGAAACTGTAAATTTCCTAAATTGGGTGAGGGTATTTTGATTATTTGATTGTGATGTGACAGCATATACAAATATTAAGTCAAAAATCAATTTTTTACCAACTTTTCAAATGAGTTTTTGAAAAATTCAAAAAGCTTGATTAAAAGCTAAAAGTCAACTTTTAATCATCTTAACAACCCAAAATAGCTATTGTGTTCCTAATGAGATTAGGTTGTAATTTTTTCTAAAACCCCTTACGCCACGTTTGTTTGGCTAATTAGATTGGATGTGATTGTTAATAAGTGAATGATTAGTGAAGAGTTTGTTAATGTAGAAATTGTTAGTGAGGAGATTAAGTAAAAATGTATTTATTTTTTATGATAGTGGGAGAGATGATTAGTGATGGAATTGTTAAATTATTTTTATATAAAATAAAAATAAAATATTTCTATATTAACAATTTAACATACCCTTGTGAATTTTATTAGTTTATTTAACGGCATGCTGGTCTGATGGTCACATGCTGAGCTTTTTATATTGGATTTTTCCAGTCTCTGCTTACAAATTTTATCAGCAGTTGGAGAAATTGAAGTTGATTGTATCTTCTTATATTGTAATTTTAAGTTCCCAAAATGTTAAATTTCACATTGAATGTCTATCTCCACTTGTATCAAAATTTAAGAGCATTGAAGGGCTTGGCTACTAGAAGATACTATTTTGGATGGTGGTTAATGGTTATGTCATCCACTGAGCTTGATATGGAGTCTTTTTATGGTATGACAGTGATTGTAGCATGTCTAAGCTCCATTGAAAACCATGGGTGGCTCATGTGGAGGAAATGTGTAGGAAATATTTTCGTTGGTACATAATTATCATGGTCAGTAAATCAACAAAAAAAATCTTTAATCTTACTTTTCTTGGTCCTATCTAAAAATAAAAATGGTAAAAATCTTAAAAATTTTATCAAAAATTATACAAAATGCCTTACATGAGTGTGAGACTCACTTGGAATCCACACATAATGTGAGATATTTGGTAGAACTTTTGATAGAATTTTTAAAATCTCTACCATTACTCATCTAAAAAAAGTTCTTACTTTTCTCGGTGTAAATTTTCACAAAGTCAAATCTTTGAACAGGATGAGTTTTTATTTTATTTATTTTTTTTAAAGTTATGAGAAATTCTAATACACACGTCTTTAAAAAAAAAGTGTACTATATACATTTTTAATTATGTCATTTTCTTTTTTGGTTATGATTAATTTTCTTTTTAAGTTATGATATTATTTTAGTCATGTTATGTTTAGTTATGACATTTTTTTTTTTTTTAGTTCTAACTCAGAAAGTATGAAATCATGTCATTTTCTTCTTTAGTTATAAGATGCATATGAGTGTGTACCATAGTGTTTCCCTATATTATTATTATTATTATTTTAATTTCTTAAACTCATGTTATTTTGTAAAAAATAAAAATAAAAAACACGATTTTGGATTTAAAATCTTATTTTAAAAATATGACTTCATTCAAGATTTTTGAAAATTTTGAAATCATATTTTTAAAACACGAAATAGGACTTAACAAAATAAGAAAGGTAAATTATAGTACTGTCTCTTAAAATTTGGAAAGAATATATATAAATTTGGTATAATTACATTTAGGGGATTTTTTTTTAAGGTCTCCAGTATTAAGATTTTATAGCATAAAGGACATTTAATATTTTAATAATGTCTAAGGTCCCTCAAGTTGATCCAGAGAAAATTCACGTCACAGAGAAAATTGGTCCAGAGAAATTTTGAAAGTTTCTCTAACCTTCCCTAAAGTTCCCACTGTAAATTTCTCTGCCCTCATGGACTCAACACTCCAGAGAAATTTGAAAATTTCTCTGACTTCACCGGCCTTCTCACAAAATTACCTCTAGAGAAATTTTAAATTTCTCTGGCCTCCTTGGCCTTTCATGGACCCTCCAGAGAAATTTCAAATTTCTCTGCCTTCCATATGCTTCCATCGGCACATTTTCTGCAACAATATCATAGCTCAGAACATTCAATATGAAATTTCATGAAACACATTAATACATACCAGTGGAAGAACCATTTTTCCACCCCAAACATTTCCAAGCAGTGTAAGGCATGGAACCTTCCTAGAACCCCATCAAGCTTTGAAAGTTGAGCATAGACCACAACACTAGGACTCACCCTTGCCTATAGCAAATATACATGACATTAGTACATAGAAAACCAAAAAAAACAACAGCAAGCCACCAATTCAATAGACAAAAAGTGTTTTAAATTATGTAATTTTTTAAAAACTTCATACCACCAGAGCACTTTGGCAAGTAGCAAATATGACCAGAGAATTTTCTGTCCAGAGAAATTTTGTCCAAAGAAGAATTTCTCTGGAACATCCCAGAGAATTTCTCAGAGAAAATTTACCCAGTGGCCAAAATCCCAAAGAATTTCTCTGGACAGAAATTCTCTCTAGAGAAAATGGGTTGGCTCTCTCTCTCTCTCTCTCTCTCATGATTTAATGAGAGATTATTCAGGCCAAGTTCTGTGTAATAGATTGAGTAAATGTAGGAGTTGATTCATTACACTGCACTTTTATACACATTTGCCCTATTCTTCTTCTTCGGGGAAGAATCTCTAATCCTTTGAATCCTTTTCCACTACTTGAACTCGTTGTTTTATGAACTTAAGTATCTTTAGGCCAACTTGATACCTTCTGCCAACAGGTTATTGGTTTTATTGCAACTGACTTGAGTCAATGAACTTATGAACCTCAAAAATGTTCTTGGTATTATTTTTTTCATGTTTTTTTTTGCTTTCCATGCAGATATATTGGAGAGCTATTCCAGGTCACCCTTCCTAGCAGCAGATACAGACCACTTCTTGGATCCTCATGGCAGGGAAGAACACCAAGGTGAGGGTTTTGGCATTGTTCATTGTCTATCAAATCACAAAGAGGGTGACTGATATTTGTGTCCTGGCCTGTCAGGAGACAATAAGAGATTGGGCACGATATTAGAAGGCTTGAGTTATGAAGATTTTGGCAGTGATTGATTGAATTTCCCAATTCAATCCAGTAACTCATCAACTATTGATTTGTGTATGAATGAACTTTGAATCCCCATTTGCAAACTAAATCTGGTAACCATCAGAGAGATTCCGATACCGGAGGATGGCGAGCTCAAACTCCACTTCCATATACCTCCTTGGCCTTTCATGGACAGTATCTTCCTCTTCATAAGAAAGAGATAGTGATAATGATATTATGTGAATCTAAACAAAGGATCAAGCAAAAATACAAAAGGAAACGAGGCGTAATAGCATAGACAAGTCCAATCCAACAAAACCCCGACGATGGAACACAAACAAATTAGCGAAGCCTTGCCCAGGCAGTGAATAACATTTGGGTCACTATACAGTCAAAACACAGTCGGTGTACTTAAATTATTGACAAGATAAACCAAAATACAAACTTTTGCAAGTAAACAATTATAAAATCTATAAATCCCAATGAGCAAAAACAAATTATACTCGCTGAAACTAAGTGTTCAAGCACAGAACCGATGTCACGATCGAGCTTCAGCGGTGATGAAACTTTTCAACTCTTCTTTTCTTCACCATTCTTCTTCTTCACATCCTTGCCTTCCTCTTTGTTTTTCACTTTCTTCTCAGCCCACTCGTCGAAGCTCGATCGCGACATCGGCGATGGAGTAGAACTTCTGCATCCATATAATCGATCAGATTTGAGAGAGAGAAATAAGGTCTGCCATGGTTCTTGTTTCACTTGTAGAGAGAGAGAAGCGGGAGAGAGACACAGAGAGCGTGTAAGATATATCAAATTTCTCTGTGATACATGGGAGGGACCTTAGACATCAAAAAATAATATTGTGGATCTTTTTCATTACTAAAAATGAGAGAGGGACTTTAGACTAATTTTCCCTTACATTTACTCTATTAAGATTTTAATCCACTTAACATTAAGTCTCATTTTCATTAGTAATTCATCAAGGGAAAATTAGTGAAATATCCCTTTCCAACTTTGAATGGTATGAGAGATTCAATTTTTTTTTTTATTAGTTAAGGTTCTTTGTGATGAGTTGAAATTTCTCTGTAAATTTCTCAGTGAAACTGAAATTTATTTGTAAAAAAAGAAATTTATCTGTGAAGAGTTGAGAATTTCTTTATTGTGAAAATGTTGAGACCCCAACTATCATGAAAATGTTGAATATCATTTATCTTATGAAATCTTAATATTAGGGATCTTAAACTAAAAATTTCATTCATCAATCATATAAATAAAAAAAATGTCACATCACTTACAGTAAAATGTATATTAGTTTTGATCTTTATTACCTTACTAAAAAAAAAAAACAATTTAATTATGTCAAAATATAAGATTTATTATATTTTTAAAAATTTTAATGTTATTTATCCATTTAAAAAATAAATTCAAAATACTTTCTTGCATTTGCAAAAAGAGTCTAGATTGACTGGTCTAGTCTGGGCTGTGACCCGTTATGACTTTTGATAATTTAATCGTTAATCTATAAAGTTTTAATATGTAGATTATTTAACCAAAAAAACACATTCGTTAATTTTTTTATTATATCTGTATTAGAAAAAATAGATAATAAATACAAATTTTAAAAATAAATTATTTATTAAAAAAAAACAAGTGTGATTAAACATATAATCATAATTATTAAATCATTATAAATTTTCTTATAAATAATTTATTCAATAATCAAAAAGGGAATTTAAAGTGATATCAAGTACATGTTTTTTGATTGAACCATGGAGTTACATTTGGAAATGAACTTAAAAAAGGGATTCGTGTGGACCCACCATTTAGTGCTGAAATCACGGCAACAATTATTGGAAATTAGGACTGCAAGTGAATCGAGTCGAGTTTTGCTGAGCTCGAGCTCGGCTCGATAAGAAACTGAGCTCGAGCTCGGCTCGGCTCGTTAACATTAACGAAGTTCGAGCTCAGCTCGACTCGGCTCGATAATTTTTTTTTAATATTATTTATATTATTTAATATACAAATAATATATTTATTATATAATTTAAATAAAAATAAACGAGCCGAGCTCATGCGAGCTCGAGTTCGAGCTCGGCTTGTTTACTAAACGAGCCTAATATTCGAGCTTAAGCTCGGCTCGTTTAATAAATGAGTCGAGCCGAGCCGAGCCGAGCCCTTAACAAACCGAGCCGAGCTTGTTCATGAACAGTTCAATTCATTTGCAGTCCTATTGGAAATTAAATAATGCCCCTTCTTCTTGTCTAATTCATGCATTAAACCTTATAAAATTATATTCTTTTGCTCAACTATTGAGGTAGTTACACAGTAAATGACAACTTCAGTGTCGACTAAGTAAATTAATAGTATTGGTTTACCAGATCTAGAAGGAAAAAAATGTTTATTTATTTTTCAATCATGGGTATTAACAAAAAGAGTTAATTACAATTTAGTATTATATTTTTACTGTAATTTCATTTTAGTATTTCTTTTATTTTTCAATTTTAATACTAATCAATCTCTTACATTTTATTTAAATTTAAAATTTATTGTTTCATTCATTTACTGTTGAGAGGTTGATAAAAATTAAAAGTGAAAAGACCAAATAATATTTTAGCAAAAATTCATGAATTAAAGTAAGATTTTGATGAAAGTATAAGTAGACAACTCCACATTTCCTTAGGAAGTATTACTCCTCATTACTCACAATGCATCTACAAGAAATCCTATTATAGGTTAAAAAACAAATCATGTCACATTTAACTCACACAACAAGTTTCACTAATCTTATTAATGGTATAGCGGAAAGTAAAATTACACCCACATATATTTTTTTTTATAGTATTTAATGGAAGTAGTTCCCATACCATGAGATAATATGGGGTTGACTCCAATTATGAATAGACTGTTAAAAAATGTTATAATAAAAGTATGTGACTCTAGCTAGATTCATTGACAGAAGAGGCTTCGTTTGGAGATTTAAGATTTTAGATAAAATCTATATAATAAGGGAGAAGGATTTTTGAAAATGTCAAATTTGTCTTAGAGATACATTTTGATCCAATGGTTTAAATTGTCTCATCTAAACTTCAATGGTTGAGATGTCTTCATTTCCTGACCAAATGCTCTTTGAGCATCAACGGTTGAGATCAATTACCATCAAGATCTAATGGTCCAAAATGTAAATTAAAGAAAATCTCTCTCTCTCTCTCTCTCTCCTCTCCTCTCTCTGATTTCAATTTTTGAACTCTCTCTCTCTCTTTCTCTCTCTCTACCTGCATCGAAGCCCATCCCGTGCGACGACCACCAACCATCGCGACGTTGATGACCACCGATCACCTCTCCTCTTTGTGTCATCCTCTCTTAACGACACCACCGACCACCTCCTCTCCTCTCACCCTCCTCTTTCGTCTCTCTCCCCTTGCAAGGTAAACTAGAACTTCCAGCTTTTGCAATTCATGATATTTTTGTGGGTTTGGTTGTAAAGTTGCAATTTATGATATATTTTTGCTTGAATTTGAATTTTTTGTAGGTTTGTAAAGTTGAATCTGAATATTTTTGTTGAATCTGGATATTTCTGACATGTGGGTGTTTGGTTGGGTTGATTTTGAAATGAGAAATGAGTTTTCATTTTTGAAATAGATTTTGAATTTGGATATTTTCATTTTTAAAAAGTTTTGGGTCTGAAATGGGTTTCGCTTGATATATATACATGTGTAGTCCAGTGTATAAATTGGTTTCTTCTCAAGTTCATGAAGCCCCATATTTCACCTCCTCTCATTTCATATATATATATATATATATTGGGTTATAATTTCTATTGGGTTTTGTTTGTTTTGATGTTTTTGTGAAGTTTAAGGTGCCATTCATGGGTACTTTGTTTCATGAAATTAACTGTTCTGTTTTCATATCCTTATTATATAAAAAATGGGTATAGGCTAATATGTTGCATTTACTTTCCTAAGATTTGAATCGGAAAAAGAAAGAGAAACTTTTGTAGTGGAGAATAAACAGAAGATATTTGTAATGGGTTTCTTTTCAATTGATTGCTGTTTGGTCCTCTCACTTTCTTTTTCTCTCTCTATCTATTTGAGGAACATGTATGTGTGTTTAGCTAATATTTGTTTGGGTTCAGGAATTTGCTTACATTAATTATAAGTTTGATTGAATTAGCTAGAAATTCTATTAGGTAGTTTTAATTATATTCTTAGCAATAAAATTTGATGTTATCTGCCACTTTAACAACAAATTTAGTACATCACTAAATTTGTCTTTCTTGGGTTAATAAAAATCCCGGTGGTATAATTCCAAAAGGAATGGTTACCTTATGCATATGATTTTTTGCTTCTTTTCTTTCTTTTTTTTTAAAATTTTTTTTTCTATTAGTAGCCATGCCTATGAGCTTTATATCTTAATAAATATTACTCAATAATCATTTTTGGCACTTCAATTTCCCGTGGGATTAAATTGTGGAGGTGCTAATATGACCTTTTTCTTTTCTTTTCTTTTTTTCCTCTCTTGTAGGAACATTACTTAAGATTGGCATAGTAATACTTATGTTTCTTTTTAAAAGATATATTTATGAAAATGTCTGTGTTACGGATGTGTTGTATAATCTTCGTAAGTGTGTTTGGATTGTGGACTTTGATAGGATTATGAAAAGATAGAGGAAAAGAATGAGTGAAATGTGAATGGAATATAAACTAAATTATTTCTCTATTTTTCTTTTCTTTTCCAAATCTCTATCCAAATTCATGATTCAATCACAGCGTTAGCATTAAAAGAAAGTAAGAATGCAATTCCAAGCTTGATAAAATATTCAAATGATGGTTATCTTTTGTTGTCTATTTTGACATATGTAAGTTGTGAGTATTGCACTTTAATTCCATTTGTTGAACAAAAATATTTCAAGTAGCTCATAATGCTTTGAGTTTTATAAGTGAGTGAAATTGCTATTTACGCCTCTCTATCATGGTATGTGCAAGATTTGGGTATGAACCAGTCACCAACACTATAACGCTCTAATTTTGACATGGTAGTTAGAATGAAAATGAATGTCAAGTTCATGTTCTATATATTTTTAGACTTTGCAATGTGTGCCTTCTAGAAATCAATAGAACTTAAAATGTTTTGACATGAACAACATAAGTTAATTCATATTTCAAGTTCATTATTCTTTTATTTGAAGCAAATGGGTTGACTGGTTGATTAAATTCTAAAATTTCTGAAAAATATATTGGTTATTAATTGCTAAGATTGTCTACCCCTAAATTGTAGATTTGGACTATCATGGATGTAAAAGTAAGCAAAATTTTAAGAAACATATTCTTGAAATTGAAAGCAAGTACTTTATAATTGATGTATTTTATGGATATGAATTGTAGTGTTGTAGACGTCCCTGAACGCCCCCGGAGGGTGAGTCCCGTTCTGTTCATTTTGGGCTCACTACAGTTCAGGACTCAAATGTCACGGTTCTTAATCTAAACCAAAGAGTCCAAATCTGGCAAATCGTTTTGAGAAAACAGATTTTTGAAAGAAGTGCCAAACATGGACTGCTTTGCCAGATACAGAGTCGCCACCTAAATATTTTATTTTTGGGAAATTTAGGAAACCCTGACTCGTTGCCTAAGGCCACGTGTCCGTCATCACCAAAGTTACCTCGGCTCGGGAACTTGGGTACGATTGGGGAAGGTCACTTCGTGAGCACCCCCGCTCGCCCGATCAAAGATCGGCCTCTACTAACCATGATATCTAGTTTTGAAAACATTATGCATTCTTATTCCGGTTATTAGCCTAGATTTACTATGTGATGCGCACATCATACAAGTATAGACTGGATCGCCTGAATTGGAATAAAACATTTCATGTTTGTTTTTGAAAGATGGTTTGCTACTTGCAAGTAGGCTTAAAATGCAGATTTTGCCACCCTCAAGTGGGCTTAGAAAAGATGGTTTTGCCACTATCTAGTGGGCTTAAAACTCACAGTTGATGATTTGTCCTAATCCAAATGACCCACCTTTACCCACAGGCATTCAGGCAGTTTATATCACATAAGCAAATAGCCTCACGGTAAGCATGCTATCATGGCAGTCACTCACACACATGCAAGGATGCTAAAGCATAAAAACTTACCGAGTACTCCAAGCCAAAACAGAAGCTATGTTAGAAATCTATGCATGATCCTAACTATACAGAAATGCCTAATGCAACACATACAAAAATGCAACTATAGCAGGCTCGGCTATTCTAAACATGGCATATGGAATGCTACAGCTAACATGTATTCAACTCGGAATTGAAATACAAATGCAGTTAGTATGATGCGCCGAGCCCGGTGCATGCAAAACAGATGAATGAATGCAAACATGCTATCATACTGTATGCTAATTGAAACATGCCCTAATCTAACCATTATAAGCGGGTAAATAAAAGGGAGAAAGACGTGGGGTTAGAAGACATACATCACACGCACGCACACTTATTACAGCATTGCCCTCGCTCGGAGGATCCGAATAAATAATATACAGTCCCAAATGAATAATTACAGTCCGAATAAATACAAAATCCTAATTAATTAACAAATTAATCTAGGAAAGCAGTAAATTTGTATGCAAGCTGGGGACTGCCTCGACTTTGCTCCGGATGATGAATGATGCATGTTTGAGTTGCTTGGCGCGGAAATCCATTGCGATGCCCCGATTAGCCTCTGTTTACAATTGAGCCCGGAATATTGCGCGAAGTCCCAAGAGATTGCCGGTTTCTGATTTGCTGCAACAGAGAGCAGGAAATAGGCACGACAATGTATTTTCACATATGTATGCTTGACTACTCTTCAGGGAGCGTAGTCTTCGATCCTCGTGCCACCAATCACGCATATCGATGCATGATGGCCGAGGAGTCGAATTACACGACTTAATATGAAATGAATGCACACATAAACACAACAAGACCGAGACCCCATCATGGATAATCCGGAGTGTCGGTGATTGGGAATTGAGACACGTTCCGTCACTCGAAGTACGAAACGTCCCTCGTTTCCCGTGCTCGGGCTAACTCCTATCCCAAACACAATGCAATATGCATGGCATGCATGAATGCAACTAATATACAACCTAGCATACACAATGCTATGAAATGGCATACACAATGCACGATGTAACACGGCATACACGATGCTCTAACATACAACCTAGCATACGCAATGCTATGAATTGAAATGGCATACGCAATGCATGATGGACTTATACCAACATGAGTGGACCTCAGCCACACTCACATCAGTGGCCATGAGATGAAAATGAGACACTCAAGATGCGCGCACACGTGCACGCAAACCGAGGACCGATCTTAAGGCACAAATGCCACTCTAACAAGGCATGGCAAGGCATGAAACATGGCATTCAAACATGCAATTTCTAGCACTAAATCATGATGCAAAATGATCCCGAATCATGGATATATGTCACCCGATGCATGGAATGGTCCCGAAACACAAAACTAGGCACATGCATTGACCTATAGCTATACAAAACATGCATTATTTGACCATGAAGCATAAAGACAGAACCGAGGCAGTCCCAAAACATGAACAATTCTAGTTCAAAGCATGGCCAAAAGATGCTAGCAAGATGGACTAAAATAGCATGCGATTTCGACTAGCAAACATGGTTTACATGGCAAGTATATGAAGCATATGGAATCTCAACAAACCAGCCAAAATCAGTGAACAAAACATGCCAAAATATGCCCAAATAAACATGGAAATGCAGCCAACACATGCACAAATGATGGGTTCCTTTAGAGGGCATACAAAGGGATTATTAAGCACATGCATCAAGGACACTTAGCATGGAAAAATAAACTCTAGAAATCAAATATGATAGCTCCAAAACTCACCAAATTGACCTTGAAATGTGACTTCAAAGCATGTAAAGAGGGGTCCCTTTGGAAGGCCAAAATGACCATCAAACAAGTCAAGGTGAGAGGGGTCATCCCCCTCTGATTTGGAGGCTCGAAACAGTGTGTTAGCCACTATGGCCAAACAAAGCATGCAACAAGAGCTTAGGTGTAAGGCTCAAAAGAAGAGACAATCAAGCATACAAGAAGACATATGACCTCAAACAAAAATGGGACCTCAAACAAACTTGAAGATGAGATTAAAAAAAGATATTTTTCAGTTTATGGAAAAACTCAAATGTACTCACAAGTAAGGCTAAAATATGGTGCAAGAAATGGCCCTAAAAGAGAGATAGAAAGCAAGAGGCAGTAGCTGGCCTCAAACAGTGAAGAGCCCTTCAACAAAGTTGAAGAGGGGCTCAAAATAAAGCACTTTACAATTTGGCTCGAAGCCCAGAAATGCTTACAAACAGGGCTAATATATCATGCAAAAATAGGCCTAAAAGATAGATAGAGAGACAAGAGGTAGTAGGAGACCTCAAACAACAAGAGGTCCTTGATCAAACATGGAGAGGAGCTCAAAATATGACTATTTACAGTTCGGGTCGGAGCCCAAAAATGCAAGCAAAAGGAGCTAAGATATTGAGCAAAGATATGCAAAAAAAGGGGAAATGGGAGCTTACCCTTGTAGAACCAAACTTCAGCAGCTTTTGGAGCAAGGAAATGAGCTTTCAACATTTGGAAATCAGCCTCAAGATGTTGGAATGGAGGATGGAGGTGTGGTGCTATGGGTTGTAGGGTGAATAGGCCAAGAAACTTAGGGTTTTTGGAGCTTGGAAGAGAGGGAGATGGAGAGTTGTATGCAAGAGCTCCAATCAATTTTTGTAACCCTTCAAATTGGAGCTGGGGGGTTGGCTTTATAGAGAAGAAGAGTGGAGGAAAGGGGGGGAAAATCAGTTTCAAATTTCCTTCCCCAAAAGGGCAAATCCCCGGGCAGGGGTCTGGGGGAAAATAGAGGGTACAGCTGTAAGGAACCAGGAGAGAGGATCATGGCCGGCCAGGTTCAGAGGGTTCAGGTGGCCGGCCAGCCAGGGTCAAAAGGGTCAACAAGGATTAGTGGCCGGCCTATCTATATTGGTGGCCTCCCAGATGTGCACAACACAATGGTGGGGAGGAAAGTCAGAAAAAGTGGCCCGGGGATGGAAAAAGTTAGCTTTCTAGTGAAGAAAACGGGCGACAAAGAGTGATGAAGGAATAAACCTGGTCTTCAGAACAATTGCTGGCCTCCCACCCTTCTACGACCTTCCTAACAATGAAAATAAGGTCCCCGCCAAAAATGAACTCAAACCGATGTAAAACGAAGGTTCGGGGACCAAAACGCGCGGCCTGGGGCCCCGAAAACTGACTGTTAGGCACTGGAGGTGGCGTTTGACTACGAAGTTGGTCTCTTGAGCCACAGTGTCCCTCAAAAGGGAGAAAATAAGGTACATGCCAAAAACCGGAGCAAACGGAGATGGTTAAGCGGTCCCGAACTGAGGCACACGGCCGACGGCTCCGAAAACCGAGAACCGGGCTCCAAACAGGAAAAATGGCCTACGACCACGAAACGTAGCCTACGGCCACTGAGAGATGATCTACAAGACCTCTCCCTCCCTTTGAGAAGAGAAAACAGAGAAAATGGAGACCCGATTTGCAAACCGAGGCAAGCACAAAAGAGTCCGGAAGTCCGGAGGCAAGGCTCGCAGCCGAGACTCTGAAACCTCTGAACGAGCACAATATGCAACATCACTGAGCGCTCAGTTGGTGACGTCTGAGTCTTAAGGTCGGTCAAAAATGGGGTGTCTACAGTTGCCCCTCTTTGACAGAACTCGGAAGTCATAAGTGACGGGAGTGAATGTCAAAGCCCAGAGACGACCCATTTTTGACAAGGCCAAAGACTTAGACAAACATACTAGATAACAAGGAGATGTGCCCGCAGGCATGCCCACAGGGGGGAGGGGGGGGGCAAAATGCAAAGCGATATGCACCAAGCCGGATGTAACTCAATGATCATGCAAATGCAGCAAGTTGTAATGAAGCAAGTATTCACAAATAGATTCAACAGTTTTAAGCAAGAATGCAAAGCAACAACCACATTTCATGCAGTTAAGAATGCAGAGAATTGTTCAATTCTCGTCACGTCTCACACGGAGAAGGTACACTACCTGTGCAGCTCGTCTGGTCGCACCAGCCTCAAATGAACCGTACATACAATATCGTGCCTGAAAAAAGAAGAAACTCAACAAGCATAACATAGTTGGCAACATGTGTTCAGTGTGATATCGAGCGCAGACAAATGCGGTGTTGATTGGTGAGTGCATCGCAATGCGGGAAGCAACGTGCGTGACAACGCGAGTTTAAGTGTGGAGGCATGACAGTATCAAGGAAACGTGCATAACAATGCAAGTTATATGCATAAGAATGCAAGTGACGTGGATGGCAATGCAGAACAAGTGTAAACTCGGATGTATGTTTGTCACAAAACAACGATCAAAGCCATGCAAGTTTCGACAAAGGTGGCTCAATCACGACCTCCGGTTTACCTCCCGGAAAGGTCACAACGCATTCAAAAAGGATACACTTTGCTTTTGATGAGTAACAATGAGACACGCATCGAAAGTTGGAGTTGAAGTTCCCACGGAGGGATTTCGCGACGAAAAGTGCACTTTCCTCGTACTTTCTCGAGTGCCGGGGACTCCAATCATCACCAAAATTTGTAGGGAGCTTGGGGACCACCTTGGGGACACCACCGGCCATGTATTGTCCAAGAGGGAGGCTGCTGGCCAGGGTGAAGCAAGGAGATGGCCGGCCTGCCAGAAAAGGTGGCCGGCTGGCAACCTAGCTCAAATCCGGGGCAGTTTGGTCCTTTTACTCTCTTTTCTTTAAAAACACTCGGCCAAACACCTTTTCCTCATAACTTCAGCTCCGAAATCAGCCTCTCTACCTTCCTAGAGCATTTTCCCTCTCAGATCTGCGCTCTATACGCGTTTTCTAACGCCCCACGCAAGTTGTTTTTGTGAAATCTTTCAGTTTTCGTCATTTTGAACCGATTAAATTTTGATTTCGGTGCTTCTTTTCTCATTTTCACCACTTGGGGTAAGTTTGTCTCAATATTTAGAAGATTTTCTCGGGAGTTGACTTTTGTTGACTTTTTCATTTCCCGAGAGTTGACTTTTGTTGACTTTTTCCAATTTTTGCTCATTTTGCTCATTTTTACTCCTTTTTGCAGATTTTTCGAGATGGCTGGTCATTTTCCACAGGGCGGAGGTCCTCCAGGTGCCGGGGGTGATCCGGATATTATGGCTCTGCCCCCGAGAGTTCGGCCGTTTGATCCCGAGAGGTATCATCCTCAGGAGCACATCCTCCCGCAGGCGGTTTTTTATCATTTTACTGATTTTGATGACCGAGCGCCTAGGGATCTACTTTTGCGAGAGCCGGAGTCCCACCTCTCTCATGAGGCACGAGAGGTATTTACTCTACTTTTACATTTTTTGCGATGTATTCTGCATTTTCCGTGCATTTCGTGCTTTCGCTATGTTTATCTGCTCACTCAAGCACACAGCTTATTTTGAATGTTTAGTCTATAGCACCGTATTCCGTTTGCATCTTGAACACACAGTTCAAACACTCCAACTTTCTGAACTCGCAGCCCGTATATTGATTGTGAACACACAGCATACACTTGTTGAGAATTGAACACACAGCCCAAACTTTGAGATGGACACACAGCCCACTGATTTTGAAATCTGAACACACAGCTCAAATACTTGATGTTGAACACACAGCTCGTTGTTGAGGTGAACACACAGCACACACTGATTGAGAGTCGAACACGCAGCCCAAACTTTGAGATGAACACACAGCCCACTGATTCTGAAATCTGAACACACAGCTCAAATACTTGATGTTGAACACACAGCTCGAACTTTGATGATGAACACATAGCCCATTTTTCTGATTGTGAAAACACAGCACACACTGATTGAGAGTTGAACACACAGCCCAAACTTTGAGATGAACACACAGCCCACTGATTTTGAAATCTGAACACACAGCTCAAATACTTGATGTTGAACACACAGCTCGTTGTTGAGGTGAACACACAGCACACACTGATTGAGAGTTGAACACGCAGCCCAAACTTTGAGATGAACACGCAGCCCACTGATTCTGAAATCTGAACACATAGCTCAAATACTTGATGTTGAACACACAGCTCGTTGTTGAGGTGAACACACAACACACACTGATTGAGAGTTGAACACGCAGCCCAAACTTTGAGATGAACACACAGCCCACTGATTCTGAAATCTGAACACACAGCTCAAATACTTGATGTTGAACACACAGCTCGTTGTTGAGGTGAACACACAGCACACATTGATTGAGAGTTGAACACGCAGCCCAAACTTTGAGATGAACACAGCCCACACTTTGAAATCTGATTTGATTTTGCACACAGCCTAGACATTTCATTTGCACGCAGCTTATTCATTTCATTCTGAAACTAAATACATGTGTTCATCCTGAATGCAGGTGACTTCTCGCGCTGCGCGAGGATATGGCTCTATCTCGGCGAGACAGTGGTATACGGAGCTCCGGGAGGCTGTCTGGGATTTGGTGGACGTGGCAGGGTTTGGGCCCTTTTGCACCGGGATCTCCCGCTGTTCTGCTAGTAGGACATTGATGGGTGCTTTGGTAGAGAGATGATGGGACACCACCAACTCCTTCCATTTCTCTGCCACCGGGGACTTGACCATGACCCCATTTGACTTCACCGTACTGACGGGCCTTGATGTGGGAGGCTGGGCCATTCCATATGATGAGGACATGGGCCAGTGGGAGGCCGCTTGGATATATTTATTGGGGGCTCGCCTGCCAGTTGACCGATCTTCGGGCAGAGTCCGTACACCTGGTTTTCTTCCCACTTTAGGAGGGCGGAGATGGAGCCTGAGACTCCTGAGGAGGTGGCACAGTATACCGTGGATTTCCTGATGTTCCTTTCGGGACCACTCTGTTCGCCGATAGGGGGAACACGTCGGGCTATATTTGAGCGCTCTAGTGGACCTTTCACAGGTTAGCCGGTATGATTGGGGCGGCTCCAGCTTGGCTACCCTCTATTGCTATATGAGCGTGACCTCCCACGGACGGGGGAACATGGTTGGCGGCTACTGGAGGGCCTGGGAGGTACTTTCTGCCCTCTTGATTTACATTTCTGCTTCTCATTATTTGTACATTGCACACACGGCGCACTTTACATTCTGTACCTTGTACTTTGCTTTCAACGCTTTGTACTTACATTATGCACTCAGCATTTTGTATTCTAATGGCTATTGCTCTGTTTCTCACAGTTATGGGTCTACGCATACTTCCCGACACTAGCCCCAGAGCTTGAGGTGGAGGTGCCCCTCACGACCCCATATTCACTTGTATTTGAGGGCCAGTACCGGCCGAGACCTCGGGAGTCTTTCCTCTACCTGTGACAGTACTTCGATACAGTGCGGTCGTCGGAGGTATTTCAGAACTCTCAGTTCTCCATGTTTTCATGGCTTTGATTTATCTTGCACATTCACAATTTCTGATCAGCTTATGCATTGGTTATCCGCAGATCACATGGCAGCCTTGGGCTCCTTTGGACAGAGACCTCCGATTCCATTTTGCCGGAGCGTGGGGGCCTCTCGGTATAGGATCTTGTTCGAGGGGCCAGTTGGAGGGCCTGGTTTTTGGGAGATCGCTTATTGCGTCAGGTATGGGCTACCCTGAGCAGGACATTCCTTCAGCGCCTCCAGACGATATGCGGACCGCTGATAGGCTCTCTCCCCAGGATGTCGTTGATGCTATGCAGGGTACCGATGCATTCTACACTTAGAGTAGGGGGAGTATGCGACCTATCGTCACACATACTTGATGCCTCCACTTACGGGGGTCCGTACTCCGACGAGGAGATCTGCTGGTATGCCTTCATCGAGCCGGGCTCGGACTGCAGATGCCCTTCC